>JAHLSL010000037.1:10533109-10744491 GCA_025920805.1 Petroica traversi
CCAGGGCCCTGTGAAACACAGGGGATGTGCCTGAAGGCAGCTGTGGCCTGGGGGGAAGCACAAATTGAGAGATTTACAGGAAAATACCAACTAAAAACCTTAAAAGCCTACAGACCTACAAAACCTCTGGGGATGGGTGAGGGTTCCTGTGTCAGCCCATGCCTTCCATTTCAGTCCCTTACTCACGAGGTCAGGCACATTTAACATCCTGCTCTCCAAAACCAGTGAATGCAGGCAGATAAATCTAGATGTGCACAGCAGCAATATGGATGCATTTCATAATTTCAACCAGCACTGATAGCTTTTTGTGGATGGAGTACAAAAGACCCAAGTGCAGCACATCCAGCAGAATGATCACGATAATTTCTTTTCTGGTTGTGACTGGAAATCAGATGTTTGGTTATATATAACTTAAAAGGGAATCTCTCCTGAAAATGGTTAAACAGCCTTCAGAGATACAGCCCTCACAGGTTGCCTGTAATACAAAACACCTACTGCAATGAAAATGTAAAAAAATAGCAGGAATAAATGAGGAGCACTTACACCAAACATTTGTCTAAGATCTGGATCCCGGAATCTGAATGGTATATTTGAGACGTGGAGCCGTTTTGGCTGTGATTTGTTTTCTGTGTTTTCAGAAGATTGTGTCTGTTGCTGGCCATCGGTCTGTGCTGCATCATCTGTCTGCTGAAAGGGTAAAGCAAAATAAAGCACACTGTGAGTATTTATGGCATTTTAAATACAAGGGGGTGGGTGGGCTTAAATTCACGAAGAAAAAAACAAACAAAAAACAAACTAACTAAAAAGCATTTAAATTTGCTCCAAAGTATTGAGGAATCCCAGAAGTTTAAATACATGAAAATCAAAACCATTTCTGTATCTGTCTCAATAGCATTCATTTTCAGTGATAATATGTATTTGGAATAAACTGGAGAATAAGTAGATTATTATTTGTAGATTTTCTTATCCATTTTTAAATAATGAAGAAATATATCTCCCTATAAGCTCGTAGAAACTGCTTTAACCTCTTCTAGGTTTGCCAAGGTAAGGAACTGAATCTGCAGTCCAAATGCTGCCTGCTCCCAGAGCAAGGCAGACAGTTCCAAATCAGATTAGGGCTTTCATTCAGAGGCCACTGGGATTCTCCACAGGAGGCAGGTAACACATCTCATCCTCGTTGCCATTTCATGAGCAGTGCTGATGGCACTGGAGGGTCATTCTGCCCAGATAAATGGTGGCCATTACGGACAAGGCCTTGAGTTGTGAGAGGGAACAGGAGTTTAATCAGTGCTGAAGGTTGTCTGACAGAAGTGTGAGACCCAGAAACAAAGTTTTACAGATTTTTTTCCTTGCCAAAATGAGGTTGTGCCACAGTACTTCTTAAAAGGACACTGTTGGCTGGTTTCAAAATTCTGGTTTAGAATTGAAGGACATTGCTGTGGATTATGATTTAACAAACAAATTATAAATCCCCAGTGAGATCAGAAAAAAAAACATAAAATGTCCCTCATCCAGAAAGTAAAACTGACCAATGCTGGACTATCAGTATGTTATAGAAATTACTCATCTCTGTTCTTTAATTATATCCTACAGTGCCTAATTAATGACTGCTCGTACAGCACAGTCATTAGACAAGGTTCTACATGGGTGCATTAAAACAGCGCAGTGATACTCGTTTGCATGGGCAGAGGGACTGGGGAGAATAGAAGGGGAAAGAAAATATTTGAATTAATAACCACAAGGATGATCTGACAGCCATTACTCTCTTTGCTCTCTTCCTCCTGACCCCATGGTTTTTTTTTAAGTATTCATCTTTCTCTTGTATTCTAATGTTACATTCAGTTTATCTTTCTGATTTTTTCAGTATTAAAAAAAGAAGAAATTTCCCATTTCCTAGTATGAAATTTCTTTTAAGAGTCAACAGTTTAAGCAACATAAAAATGGTTAAATAAAATAAACCTTACCACACAGTTTTAGTACCAACAAGCCTGTTGAAGAGGAAGCAGAAGAACTCAAACAGAACACATCATTTACATCAGCAATAACTACATATAAATTGAATTCTAGCAAGTTAAATTCAACAATATCCTCCCTAGGGAATACAAACGTTCTCAAATTAGAAGTACTAACATCTCTATTGCCAATACTTTTGTGTTAAGAGCATTTTATAAATCAAGGTACTTATTTCTGCAGCAGCATCAGTCCAGCAGCATCATCTTTGATATTTCACAGGATACAATGATTCACAAACTTTTGTGTGCTCTGAAGAAAGTGATCCAAACAAATAATGGGATCAGATCAAGGGTAAACCTAAAACTGAGTCAGTGCCACCACATCTCTTCAGCTACTCCCTGAACTCACAGGCAGGGGACCACAAACTAAATAGTTTATAAATATTTAGTGGTTTAAATAGAAAATATGTTATATAGCTGTCAAGTGACAAAAATGTTTCATGCTAATCTATTGTTATCAAAAACTCAAAATTTAGATTTTGAGGTAACTGTTCCATCCAGAGACACCATAGACATAATTTCCTACCTTCAGGCATAAAAGGCTGAAAAGCAGAAACTTCAGCAAGTCACTGTCATCAACAATTCATAACTGCCCATGACCCTCAGGATCCCTGGGGCAGAATTAACAAGGCTAAACCATTTAAAACATATTAAAAGGCTTGGCAATGTAACAGGCTCTTTACAAAGCACCTGATCATCCAGAAATCCACGGCTGTGCCTGCGAGATCTGCACCAGGATAACTGGGAATTGAAATTGGAATGTGAAGATTATGCAAAAAATTCCCAAGGAACACCAAGGGGGAAAACACACATGGGGCAGAGGACAGGCTGGATTTTGAAAAATCCCAGCCAGGCAACTTTCAGAGCTCAGTGGACTCATAGAACCAGAATGTAATTTACCTTACACATACATAATGCATTTCAGGAGAATATCTTCACTGCTAGAGGACCTGAGGAGCAGTGTTTGATATTCCTTTAAAAATTAATTGATGTTAGGACGTGGCATTATCCTTCCTCCATCCCTGCAGTCGTGCATGCAATCACTCTGCTTTCTGGCCCCTATTCCACCCTATTTGCAACTATAAAATATTAAAGAATCTTAATATATGATAGTCTTAAAACTTATAATGAAAGTTATAAATACAGAATGCAGAAATAGAAGACCAAATTCTCACTCAGAGCAAAACAAATTGAGGTGATATCCCTTTACTTCAGTCAGCTACTGAAGGCTTAAGAGTTAAAATAAATTAGAATTGAAACCATTCTTACAGGTAAGCAAACCCATATCAAAGAAGGCATTTCAGGAAAGGATTTATTTTTTTCCAGACAATTTCAGTATAAACGTCTGGTATCCTTTTAAACCAAAATCATCATCTCGAGATTTAATATCTATTATTTTCAAAAGAAATTCTTTACCTTTAGCAAAATGTTTTTGTTTCCATAACTCAGTTCTAGAAACAGAAAGCTTCTATTATTTAAAATACTTCACTCAAGTTCTTAAGGACTTCACATCGATGTAAAATTGTTGAAGTAATTTTTCTAATTTCCCTTCCTAGCTTTTTCCTGAGAATTTAAGAAACAAAAATTATACAAGTGAAGAAAACTACTAAAAGTACTGCTAAAAGCTACTAAAACTATCCAAATATTTTTTTGGATAAAATAAATTTGACAATTTTTTATTTGGAAAAAAAATATTAGCTCCTCCCACACACACCCCTCTTCTTTTAAAGCCTTTTAAATCCAAATTTGCAGTAAATTTCACTCAAAAATATATTCTAAAACCTTCATGCAGGCTCTAATACAACCCCATTTCCCAGCGGACTCCTGAGTGGACACTGGAATATCACCTCCCACCTTCAGCACTTGTGGCAAAGGCACCACACACAATAAAACAATGAGCAGTGAACCTGAAATCAGAGAGGGCCTGTGCACATTGCCTGGGTGGAGAAAAACCCCATTCCATTCTCCTTCCTGGCTAATACAAATTTTCTGTGTCCTTTTCCATCCATCACTGCAGACAGCCAGCCCTGGAATGGTTCCTACGCTGGAATTGTGTGTTTCTCTTTCTCTCCATTCTTTCTCACTGACTAATATCTTTCATTTCCTAGAAAACAATGGTGGTGTACACAGAATCTTTCACCCTCAAATCCTGTTTCCAGTGCAATGAAATGCAGACATAGGAGAGCTGTTTGCTCGCTACTGCAAGAACACTAGCCTCAATCTCAGCTTTTAAAGAGTGAATGGAACACAGAGAGTAAGAATGTCTGAAATGGAACTAAACCTTTTATCTCTTTCTGGACAAAGTGAAAATAAGTTGCAGTGGAACAAGAAAAAGCTTCTATAATCTGCAAACAAATAAAAATCTGTTGCATATCTTTTAAAGCCACACCAAGTCTAGAGGAAGAACAGCCAAATTCTAGTAGTAGTAACCTGCAAAATATTTACAAGGCGAAAAAGATAGAGGGGGGAAAAAAATAAGGAACAGATTATTTTTTTTAAAATATGATCAGTCGTAAATTAGGTGCTGAGTAACTCATATATACATGGCAGCACAGGGTAAAGCTCTTCAAAATTTTAAATTTAGCAAAAAAGAAAGCACACACTGCATTTTTTAATAAATGCTCAAAACAGCACCTGTTTTTTCCTGCTGCACCAATCAAGTTATTTCTTTGAGAGAAAGAGCTTGTGAATGTCTTCTAGGCATTATTTGATTAAGTTGACAATATTATGTGAGCAATGGTTGGATATCCACTGTGCTGTACTTTTGACCAAATTGATTTGTGTAATGAACACTTGCTCTGTCTCTTCTCCAGCCTGAACAGGGCTCTTGATTTAACCGGTGGTGCTGGAAGCCAAGTGAATTTACAGCCCCCACAGTCATTCTCTCTCAATCTGGAGAGAATAGCAGCAGCAGTACATGAGCAAGCATAATTCAATACATTGTGCTATAAGCACAGAAAATAATATCAGAGCTCTGCAATATACCTGTTTGATTTGATTTGTAAACCCGATAAAAAAAGCAATCGAGAAAAGTTCAGCAGAAAATATATATATACGTCCTGAGCAAAAATATAGCCGTGCCCAATGTGTACAAACTGAAAAAATCATGCATAGTAAATCAGCTTCATACTTCCCTCAGATAATATTGCACATTTTCCACTTTAAAAGGATCTAGATTCTGGAAAGTTACCTTTCCATTAAAAAGTGAGCAAAGAGAATAATTTAAAAGCGAGTTTGGGACTTTCTGGAAATGCTGTTTCCCCACTAACACCACTAACAGAGAAGTGACAAAGTGATGGGCTTAGAGCTTTCCTTTTTTCTTAAGTAGATCAACTGATTAATTAATCATACTTGTTTTGATAAATTTTTATTCTGAAAAGTCCCAGCTCTACAACATGCTTCCCAGAAGCATAAGAACACAGAAAAAAAAATGGAATTATAAACTCAAATCCATCTGTTTGGGCTTAAATGTTCACACAAACATGTACATAGGGAAAAACTCTATCACTGGGCTATTTTACAGTGTTGATAAACATTACCAGAAGTCTCAGTGACTTTTCTTGTGAGCTGGATATCTGTTATCCTTTTCTCATGTTTAAGATCAATAGTAAGGTCTCATTGTTTTCAGGATGCTAAAAGCTGAGATTAATTCTTCAAATTAGTTCTAAAGATAAAAATGTTTCAAATACCTCATACTGCACATCATGAAGCTCATGCCACATGCCTTAAGCATGTAAGCTTACGTCCCTTAAAAATCTTTTCTTTGCACTGTTCCTTGTTCTGATCTAGTGCCCAAAGCACACAGAGGCGGGACTTGCTGCTATGCAGAAAGAAATAAAGAAATGTAATACTATAATCATGACTGCACTTGATAATCTGGAACTAGATGATTAAAGTCACTTCAACACTAACCTTTCTATGATTTTGTTGCTAAATTTCTGGTGTAGCTGAGTACCTCACACTCCAGAGGTGCTTGGTTTCAGAGACACTGCGGCCAAAACCCTGCAGGCAAAGCCCTGACTCCCTTGCTTTCAATGGTAACATTTCCTTTTATATCAGCTGGGTCACAACTTCACCCTGATGTTGTACGCACCTGACTGAAAGTGATTTCAGCATTACCAGTAACTTAACCCTATTTCCCAGATTACAAAATGTGTAACGATCCTGCTTTCATATCCTTTAATGAAACATTTTACCACCCAAAGCAAATTTTACCACCAAATGCAAACTGACCAAAGCAATTACTTGTGTGATTGTTCCCTGGGACAGCTCTGAAAGAGGAGCCAAGTCCCTGTTCTGAAGGCTCTGCTGACCCTCTCCAAAGTGCTGAGCTCTCACTCTGGCCACTGGCCAGTCTATTAACGCCTGAGAGCCATCTTCCCTTCCATTTCACTACTGGTAAAGTGTGTTAGATGTTCAATTATTCTTACTAATAAAACACATCTCTTGGAGCTGAGGTGAAATGGGAGGCACAGACGTTTGGCTTGTGAACAACACAGGGTGTCAGAGCACCTTTGGTGAGGGAGAACACACACCCACCCACACACCCTTCTGGAACATTTCCTGTCAGAGGTCCTTGAGCAGCCAGAGGAATACAATTTACTCCTAGCAGTCAGTGTAAGGTGGCTGACTCTGACTGGGGCATTTGTTTTAGATACACTGCCACACACAAGCATACCCCAGTAGAATCCCTTAATCCAATTTACTGAAAAAGAACCTGAATAATTTTGTGCTTTGCTTCAGCAGTTTCTGACATTCCACTATTGAACATGCTCTGGGCTTTCAGCAGGCTGGGTATGGTTCAGGGCTGAAGACTTGCAAGCAGTAGTGATTATTTCTCTCATTTCTAGATGGATGCATTCTGGATGCTGATACCACAGGCTACAAGAAAGCACTGCTATTATTGTGATAGCTTATGCATGGAGAGCTAGCAGCCTAAATAAGAGATCATTAATTCTCAGGACAGATAGGAGCAATAAGATAGGTTTCTTAAGCCTCTGGTACTGCAGGACAACCAAAGGGTAATTAATAACTTGGCTACATTAATTATTTCCCCAATTAATCTTCCTTAACAATATGGAATATAGCCCTTATATAATGCTTTACATTGCCTTTGCTGGTTCATCATTTTTCTTCTAAAATATTCAGCAGGGTCTCAGGGAATAGCACATCAATCATGTCTGGAGGAGAATCACCAAAAGCCATCCATTTTTTCACTTCTGAACATGTCTGAAAACTTGGGCCAAATTTTCTGGCATAAAGAGCATATATTATTTTTTAAAGAATATCTGTAAAATGTTTAATGGAGTTGTGTGTAAGCAAGCAGTTGCCAAGTTCAGTTAAGGACATCCAGCTGACGTCAGCATATCAGTAACTTGAAATGGGAGAAGGAATGATAAAAGGCTGCCTCAATGCATTATTTATTGCTTGCATTGATTCAATAAATATTTCTTACCACCTACTGATCCCATCCACAACATCACAACAGCAATTAACAAAACCTTTCCCTAATTAGCTGCATTCTGGCTCCATTAGCCAAGAAGGAAATGCATACACACTGTGCACATCTTTAGAAGTTCACGCTACGTATAATAAAACTCAATTATTGTGATACTCTCACAAGATATTATTAAAATAAATTCCTTGGGTTTATCCTTAAAAATTAGCAGACAGATTAGGAAATATTGTACTGGTCAAAGGACAAGAGCATTAATGTAATCCGAATGAAAAATCTTAAGTAGTGATACAGAGACACAAAGAAATACTCAATTGATTTTGTTATTCCTCTTTCATCTGTTAGTCAGAAGTCGCCTTTTTCTGATGTAATCCTTGCTGTTCCTTAGAAGGGCTTCAATAGCAGGAAGAAAGTGTTCAAAAAATAACTTTAATTCAATGCTTGAAAGCTTAATGTAAAACCAATGAAATCGTATTTAAAAACCCCATGACAGTAAATACAGAAATCTTGATTGGAGTTGATTAGAGGGATTTTTATCATTTCAGTGGCTGCTGTAGCTTCCCACTGCACAAGCTGGTTTACCAAGTATTACCAAAACAAGAAGCCACCAGGATCCTCAGCACTAAAGACTGCCATGCTCATGACATTTTTTCCCCACAAATTGCTCAGCACATTTACACTGCAGATTCATCTCTCCCACTGGAGCTCACTTCCCTCTGTGTGTCTAAAAGGACACACAACACTCAGGGTGTGGTTTCATGGGCGCCTGAAGCCTCAACACCACCCCTGCCCCTCCTGACACCTTGGGGTTCAGCCTCATTCCACCCATCCCTCCAGATAAATTGGATTATATGAAATAAGATATATAAAATTATATTCAATAAGACTTGGAAAGCTTCTGAAAGTATCAATGGGAAACAGCTGTGGTATGTTCTAAATATGCAGAAATACAGATCTGCCATCTGAGTAAGAAAGTTTAAGGGAAGAGGGGTAAAACAGATGAAGAAATGTTGAAGGGTTTTGTAAATCTTTCAGGTAAATAGACCAAATGATAGTCCTTAAAACACCTTAAGTTACACTTTGATAGGCAATAAATCAGGACACGATGCCCTTGAGAATAAGACTTTCTGACTGATGAAAAACTTGCATACTTGGTTTCTGGAAATCCACTGATTCTCCCCAAGTTCTCCTCTCCAACTCATTTATAACCTTGATTTATGAAGAAATTATTCACAAAAGAACATAAATCAATACACAGAAAGACAACTGTACTTTTACCTGTGGACATTTTTTCATGCACAAGCATTACAGCTCCAATATAGAATGAGGTTCTTTTTTTAAATGTTCTAATTAGCTTAAAAATTCTTTCAAGTGTTATCCTTCATAAGTCAACATTATAAAAGGCTGCAGTGCTGTAATAAACTTTTGTTCTGGCAGCAGGCTCTATCTGGACTAAATTAACTTTCAACATCTGCAACTACCTGGTACAATGCTGTGACATTTAACAGTATTTGCCCAAATGAAAAATCACTAATTAAATACTGTGCTACACAGCTTCAGAGGACATTACATCCTTAAAAAAAAAAAATAGGCAGGATAGAAGTGTCTCTAGATGGAACATTTGCAGATTTGGCTACGAGTTGTTTACCCTCAGCTTGAATCAATGCACACTAGTTTCTGGAATTCCCCCCTGAACTAGATTTATGTCATGTATGTAGAGTCCCTTTTTGTGAGAGTTGTGTTGACACAACCAACTGCTGAGTGAACTTGTGAGACCAGAGTTTCATGCTGAGAGAGAATGGCTGATTGCTCCAGCTCCAGCTCACGAAAGGAAAGAAAATGTGACAGCATGATAAAAGGTTTTTCTCTGTTTGACCCCTCACCTATTGCTGGATCCCTACTGTGACTTTCCATTTGCTCACTTGCATATCTTTTCCCAAGGAGTCAGTTCTTGAACCCTCTGAAACACAGAAGAATTTGAGGGTTCTCCATGACACAAAAAGACACTTTCTAAATCACATTCCTCTTTTTATACTGAGGTACCCACCTATTTAACAAGCAGCAGTTCAGCTCCTCGCAGGATAGTAATTTCTCAAACTTAGCTTAACACCATTGCATGACAAAATAGCTGAATTTCTTTTCCTTCTTGGGTGTATTTGGTGGTCTCATATCTTAGCAGGTTGCAGCCAAATGCAATCAGCATTTCCAAAGAGCTGTGACATTTTGAATGGAAAAATAGCTCTGTACCTGCACTTCTCCAAAAGCAACGTGCCTCAGGTTTCCCACTGGCACAACCACATCAAGGAACATTATGCTATAAGTAAATCATTCTTTTTCATCCTTCTCTTCAAGCTCACCCAACACCTTTCCTTCATTAATGTCAAAGACTATTTAAAGTTTTGGGAAACCTCCGTTTGTCCTTCCCTTCTCCCACTTCAAAAAAGAAACAAAAAACCTAAAGAGTACTGGATGGTTCAAAGCATTTTTAAAGGGTTTAAAGCATCATTTCAAATCTAGCTGTGAATGCTGCTGTTGTGATGAATTCTGCTTGATCACATGAATGCAGCTTCTTACTGAGCCTCACAATGCAGCTCCCACTGCAAAATTGCTTTGATTACTGATACTCAAGTTTAAGGAAACATCTTTAGAAGAACTGGAAACAGGACCTGGATCCCCCTGAAATCGAGTTTTCTTTCCTGGAAAAGTTCTCAGGAAAGAGGGCAAAGGAAACTTTCTCTAACAGCAAACCTGGAATCAGGAGGATTGGCACTGTGAGTTTAAAGCTAATTCCCATCTTTCCCTCTTGCTCACACAAGCCTGCCAACAGACCTCTTCCCTTATTCATCCTCAAGCAGAGCAACCAGACATTCCTCTGCTGAGATATTTCTATTTTCATCGAACATCTGTACAGAGAAGCCATTAGCCATGACAGTGTCAGGCAGCTCTGCTGCCTGCAGTTCCCTTCAGGAATCAGCCCAGGATGGGACAGCTGTTGTCCCTCAGCCACTGCCACACAGCTTCATCTCCCCTTGGATTCTCAGAAAAGGGACTCGGTCAATTAATGCTGTTGATAGATGAAACCAGGCAGGGTGGGGTGACTGGTACCCCAGAGGATTGTGCTGCCATGCAGAGGGACCCTGAAAGCGGGGAGAAACAGGCAAGAGGAACCTCGAGCAGTTCAGCAAAGTCCTGCACTGAAGAGGAACAGCCCCACGTGCAGGGAGTGCCTGGCAGAGGAGCAGTGCTGCAGGAAAAGAGCCCAAATGGAACAGCAGTCAACAATATGTGAGGGATTGGAGCATCTGGCAAACAAAGAGAGGATGAGAGAGCCAGGACTGTTCCGTCTGGGAAAAAGAAGGCATAACTGCCTGATGGGAAGGAGGAAAGATGAAGGAGCTTTACCCTGGCCCGTGGCACCCAGGGAGGGAACAAAATGCAATGAGCAAAAGCTGAGTACAGGACATTCTGTGTAGGAGCTGGGAAAAGCTTTTCCTGTGAGTGATCTAACATTAGAACAGATTTTCCAGAGACCTTGTGGAGCTCCCTCCCTGGAGGACTTCAACGCCCAAGTGGACACAGCCCTGAATAACCTGCTTTACCTGATCCCACTTGATTTGTCAGCAGATGGAGGCCAGGTCCAGTGACAAAAAGCAGGGACAGGGCAGGAGCAAGGTCAGGCCCAATGAACGGGTCTTTGAGGTGCTGAAAGGGACCCTGAACCCCTGATTGCTGTTCTGACCTTGCTCCTGCTCTATCCCCATCACAAGCATCCTGCAGGATCATTACAGCTGTACTGAGGGCACCCAGACACTTTCTGTGGTACAGAAAACCACCCAGAGACCCTGGTTTTCTGGAACCTGGCTCAAAAGACACTCTCTCAGACTCAGAGAATTGGAACCCTCCACTCCTGAGCGTGGAATTGCAGCAGAACAAACATTACATACAGCAAATTATCATGCAAAAAAGCAATTAATTTTGTCAGCAAACGACAACTGCAGGTCACCTCTTCCCATCACTATTCTCCATCGTGTGATGGCCACAACCCAAATGAACAAGGCACTCTGCAGTGAGGAAGGATTAATGGTACAGAAGGTACTCCAGCACCACCACTTTCCTCTCTGTACAGTGATTTACTGTATTACACTATTTTATCTTTAAAGCTCCTTGGATAGCTAAGATTCTTACATTCCCTTGTAAATTCTCTTGACATATAAATTGAGTATACTGTACAATAGTATAACTGTGTAAGAGAATAAAAAAATACATTTATTTTTGGGCAGTCATGATCACTGCATCATTTGTTAGTTCACAGGATTTTCATTCCTTTCTGCATTCCAGTATCCTTTCCACCTGCAGGACATAATTGAAGTCTCTCTGCGTACACACTTTTTCTCCCATATTGGTAACTGAAAGTTGTAATCATCACCTGATTCCTCAAACTATAACTAAAGTCTGATCTATTATTTCCAGCCAATTGAAAGGAAAAGGCAACATAAAGGAAAACTGACCAGAGAATTTTGCCAGATGCCCATCATAGGGTTAGCTCATCAGCCACCAACCTCTGTGAGAATAATGCCAGTGTCTGATACCAAGCCAGTTGCTCATCAAACTCAAGGAATTATTTACTTTTAAAAATCATATTTCAAATTTCTGCTGCAAAAGAAAGCCCCACCAATCCCAGTCAGTCATCTCTGTAGGTTAGTGGACTTAAACTGGAAAAAGAGCAAAAAATGAAGAAAATTTGCTTCAGTTATTTTTGTGAAACTGCTTCTAAACCTAAGCTTGTCTCCTTAACTTGTATAAGAGCTCAGCCAAACACATTTGTAGATTCTTTAGTGATTTTGAGACATGCAGTTACGTTTAGCTTCAATGCTGCTTCAGAAAATATTTGGTAATCTAACACATCCTCAAAGAAACCATTTCATGGTTCTTTTTTTCTCTTTTCTAGGTGTGGAACTTTCATTCTACTTTATACACTGACTGCCTTTACTGTTTTTTTAAGGAAAAAAGAGTTTGGTCAATCAGTTTGACAACCAAACCTTCACTTCATAAACTGGGCTCCAGGAATGTGAAAAAATCAAAGGGGTTTTTTTAAGCTATAAAACCAGACTTTAATCTGGATGAGCTAAGAATCTTTGTGTGAGTAGGACTCACACTAATAAGAGAGGAAGTTACAGCAATAATTAACAGCTATTTGAAGTAAAACTCATTTAGGAATATAATGAACTGAGAGCACTTAAACAGACTTCATTCAGGGAAAGATAAAAGAATAGCTTACAGAAATATGGCCTGAATTTAATTTACATTTACATCATCTACTTTTGTAACACCTTCCCTTCCTCTGCTTCTAAAGGAAATAACCTAAAATATACTCTTTACTCGACTTCTGGAAGTGGATTTACATCTAAAATTGTAAATTACAGCCTTCACTGTCCACTCATTTCCATCTTGGTAAAGAATTCACCCCCCTGACCACTCAACAGCCAGAGAAAAACTACCCCAAGCAGATTTAATTATTATTTACAAAATGAAAGAAAAGCAGTTCAAGGCGGTCAGTGCAATCTGAAATTCCTTCAGTTATCTGCATAACCATCCAATATGTTTTAATGGCTGCAGTTATGAGATGATCTAAATTCATGAAGAATATATATTTATTAACACACATACTCAGCACTTTTACTCTTCTCTGATTAGAATGTCAGGTGAACATTTCAGCTGAGGGAAAATGAGCTGTGATGGTCAGCTCTGGCTCACCTGACTCACTCAAGTGAAGAGCCCCTAATAGACACTGGGGGAGACATTAAATTAGGAACCACGCCATTGGGTTCTCTCAAATTTCCTTTAAATAAAAAGCAAGAAGAAAAGGTTAATTAAGTTCTACCACGCAATTCTATTAACAATATCCATGATTACTGTAGCGTGAGGAGGACATTTAATTCAGGAAAGAAAGAAAGAGGGAAGAGGCCCTATTGAAGTGCTCAGCTGGTCAATCAGAACATCTGAGCAGTGGGGCTGCTTTCAGGTACTCTGAGGCTGCTACAGGAAAAAATCTCAAAAAATAAAATAAACAAAGTTCCTGCCCAAAATGAAAGGCTCATAACATAATGTGCAACTATAAGTGGGTAATATATATATTTTTTTCTGTTATCATCAAAATCCTGTATTTTGTGTCACAAAGCAGCATTTGACAAGGTGAGTCGTATCTGTAACTTTATATATTGGCCTAGCAGGGCTTTGTGATTTGGATTTCTGGCTTGACCAATTGCTCCAAAATAAAACAAACTACCTCAGCATTTGTGGAGGAAAATATTCTGTTCAGAGAAGTTATGAGGGCTTTTACATGACGTGTCACTGTCTGGTCTCTCACAGGTTTTTTGTGCTAATTCTGTCAGCACAGGAACTGCTTGCAGTGTTCGTTGCAAATTTAAATAAGGTCTTCAACTAAAAATAATCATCTACAGAGGTTCCTGAAGATATATTTGCACAATCCAAGCACTATCAATTTAAACTGTATCTTAATAGGAACAGAATGTGTAGATTTTCAAAACCTGAAAATAATAATAATAATAATAAAGGATGTGTCCAAATCAAATATTTTCACTTCAACATTTTTCTTGTCTAGTCCCCCAGAACTATTGAATATCCTCCAGATGCAGATGTACATTATTAAGAGAATAAATCGAAAAATAAAATACTTTTTGTGTAACCAGAGAGCAGAGAAGGATAAAAGCAGGTATCAACAGCCTGCAATTTTTTTAAAATATTTGATTCCAGATTTTATTAAGTGTTTCAATTTAGCCTGTCCAAAACGTGGCACTTCATTGAAAGGAGTGGAATGGACTCTGAAGATTAATGACAGTAAAATTATCCTAATCTGTCATAAGCTCTGATATAACAGTAAGAGGAAGTAATTTGCTTTAGTAAAAAGCAATGAGCACCAAAGCATGAAAATTAACACTCCACAGAGGTAGATATTAAATGAGAAATATTAGCTGCATCAGCACATTAGAGACAATTACAAACTGCAGAGGATTTCTGAGACTGAGAAATACTATATTTATTATGATAAAGTCAATTTTCCCACTCAGTAAATACTCAGTTTGTGGTTTTAGCACTGAATTTCTTTCCCCTCACAGGTAACTTGCATTACTGCTTTCCAGAATTTATACCACTTTTGTTTCCTTTATGCATTATTGCTTACTTTATCTCATGGAAACTTACTAATACAGAAAAGACAAAAAAGATCACTGAGTATTACTTTATTTTATTACTTTCTTTGAGCACCCAGACAACACCTGCCATGCTTTAAAGAAATTGCATTAACCAAAAAAGGGTTTTTTATCAGTTTCAGCCAGTGAGCGTTTATGAACAGATGAGAGTCTCTCTCTCTTTTTTCTTTTTTTTTATTTTTTTTTTTATTTTTTACAAAGAGAAATAAATATGAGACAATAAGTAAAAGTACACAGGGAAGATACTTTGGCTTTACATTCTTGTATTACAGAATAAATCCAAGTTGAAGATTTTTATAACCACCAGCATTCATACTGAAAGGTGCTAATGCATCATTATGATCTAGCAGGTTGCTCGCTGTGTTTTACAGCCTTTCACACTACATTAACCTTTTGTACCTCAAGTATTTATGACCTCATAAGTAAGTATTTATCAAACTGAAAGCTCATATACAGCACTGTATTTTAGCTCCCAGTTTTTAGGAACGTTTATAATTTCTCTTTGCCTGAATTTAGAATCACTTTGGTTTACAGTCCATGTTTTTAGCAAAGTAAAACTGCAATACAGCTGTTTTTCCCACTATCCATGGAAATTACACAAAACTACAAAATGCCTTAAATAGGGTCTCATGCTAATGTAAAAAAAAAACAACAAAAAAACCCCCATACAATTTCCCATGCAGATTTTATATTAAAATAAAATTTAAAATTGCTTAAAAAAGCAAATATAGCTGTTTTGCTTTCTGCAATATTCAGTAGTGTATCAGAGTCAAACAACCTGAAGTACTCTTAGTACGAGAACTGTCACAATTACTTAAGTAATAGGTGTCTCACCTAAATATGTTCTGTATTTAACAAAAATACAGCAATTTAGGCATATGCACAGCCCCATTTGAGGAAAAAAAAATCAAACCCACAGCTGACTAATGTATTGAACAAATACTGCACAAATACAGAATTGGTTGCAAATGTTCTTCCCAGCAATTCACTATGGAATCTGAGATACTGGAAGTTACCATGAGTCAGGCCCGATTCACACACATTATTATAAAATCTGGGGCTAACAAACACTGTACATTTTTATCTCTCTGAGAGAAATGAGGCCTGTCTTGTCTTTGCTCTCTCTCAGGTATGTGTGACAGGGTAAGACAGCTCCCACAGGCACCTGAGCAATAGCAAAAAGAAAACCAAAATCAAAAGAACAAAAAAACCAAAACAACCCCAAAAGAACCACCGCCCCACAAAAAAAAAAAAAAAGAAAAATAAAGAAAAAAGAAAAAATACAGGAAAGGAAGACCAAGTGGAAAAATGCCTTGGAAAAATGCCATGAAGGGGAGAAGGGTCTCTGCTGCTCAGTTCCAATCTTCTGCACGCTTATGCAGGGATGGTTGAAAGAACAAGAAGTCAGTCTGAGCCTCTGAGGGGTTTCTGCCTGCTGGTAATTGTACTAGACACAGATCACTATGGGCCTTGCTTGCTTAGTTGCCTTGCCTGCAGTTATTGTGGGGGAAAAAAAAAAAAAGAAGAAGAAAAAAACCCCAAACATAAATAATTTTGCTACAGATGGAACAGATTAAGGAGGTGTTGAAGTGCCCTTCTCCAACAAGATGCTGCCAGTCTCACTCCTTGTCCATATTGGGATCTCCTGCCACCTTCCCTGCAGCTTTCTCTAACTGTGCAGTGCAGGCTTTAAACTCAGTAACACAGCAAGTACAAGGCCAGATTCCAGCCCCCCCCTGTCCCAACAGCCCCAGGTCCGTGTATTTGTAAAGCTAAATACCACGGCTGAACCCTTTCATATTTGCTACATATAAAATACAGGGAGTTTTAGACCCCTGCCATGATCCTGGCAGCAGTCATGTTCCTTGCATCATTCTATGCGCCCTCTCTGACTCCTCAATCCCATTCCTCCGTGGAAGGAAGAGAAAAACTGTGCCACAGCAAAGGAGCAGATGCACCTGTGCCACTGTGTGCAGTATCAGCTCATCACATATCCCAGGGTGGGGGGTGAATGAGGAGATGGTAACTTCACACTGTCTGCATGGCATGTCTGAAAGCTAAACCAAGCTCCACAGTTTTGCCTTTATAAAAATAAAAAGAAATTATATATATATATAAATTTCCTAAGTAACAGAGTATTTCACCAACATTCTATTTTATTCATGCACCTGAAACATAGCATTCACAGAAATCAAGCTGAGACTGTGATCTATTCAAAGCTCAATGCTCCAAAAGCATCAGTTCAAAATGAAATTCAGCAATAGCATTCTGTTGTTATGGAGAAAAAAGACTATTTCTCAGTCTAGATACTCGGGCTCAGGACAGCCAGCTTCTGAAATCAATTTTGTCACAGATTTGCCTCTGGCAGGTTATTTAAACTACTTGAACCCTAGTTCCTTCTCAACAAAAGCAGAAAAAACAATAACTGTAATTCAGCAAAATCTCACCAAATGGCCATAAGGATTAAATAAATCTTTTCATGAGATGCTTGAAGAGGATCATCCTCTAAACTCAACAAGAAAGAATCACACTAGATTAGATCAGCAGCAGCACATTCAGAAATATCTCAGTCTTACAGCCAACTCCCAAATCTAAAGAACTCCTGAATACAAAGAAATGCCTTCATCATTTGAGGGCACAGACTTGTAAGGTCTCTATCTCAAATTGTTTTGTGCTGCCCTGGGAGAGTGGTAGGAAATGCAATTCTACTTCCCTCATAGAAGGAACGATCACCTGGAAACACATCAGAAATTTTGGAGAAAACACAGAAGGGTTGCCTTGCATTCAAACCCAGAGATCGCCCTATGCTCTGACAAGCTGCTGGCAATAAAAACCCCTCAGCTGCACCACAGCAGACACACTCTGCTCCTCAGGCAGGACCAAGCCTGTCACACATCCTCCTGGGACATCTGGGAGGGCAAAACCACTGCAAGATTTCATAACATTGGCGACATCTCTGTGACAAGGCAATTCATCAGCCCCAATGAGCCCGTCAGGGCAGCCCTGAGCCCCCGTCCTCTGTTCCTGCAGCACCAACCTCAGCCTCGGGTATTTTGTGTATTTCCCACCTTCAAAACATCAGAGACTGAGCAGGGCACTTGTGACTATAGACAAAACACTGAAGGAAACTTCAAAAAAATCCTTCAAGCCCTCATAGCACTCAAAGCTCTTATTCTCAGTGACAAAATTGGCCTCAGCATGCACTAGGATATTGTTTTCACCCAAAGAAGGGCATGGTGCAAAGGTATTTTATCAAAGTGAGAGCCACAGATTTATCATCTGGGAAGCATTCAAATTAACAAAGAGCCCAACTGCATAAAATGTGAATAGCTTTTGGCATGAAATATCTGCAATGGCTGAAAACTGCTGAGCAAGTGCCACACCTGCCTGTGCATTTCATCAATAGGGCAAGGTGTCACAAAGCATCTCCAAATAATTAGTTCTTTCAAATGCATCTTAAAGATTTTTTAGTTAAATCCCATTTCCTCACCAAAGAGTATGCACAGGAACAATCCTTTGTAATAAATGCACAGTTTGTTGGAGAGGCAACAAACTTATCACCAACCAGATTTCTTCCCTTCTTTTTAGTTCCAGCAGCAACACACATGAGGGGACAGAGCTTTCCAGAGGAAAAGGGGATCACACACCTGTGTGTGATACCAGGGACCTTCCTGGGAATGCCTTACAAAACCATGAAGCAAAAAGTCTCCTTTTTCTTACAAAAAAGGCAAAGCACCATTCTTCAGGGAAGAAAATGGATCGATGATAGATTATAGACAGACAGACAGACAGATAGATAGATAACCCAAAACTTGAATATTCAGCAATACAAGGCCTCTTTTCTTCCAACTGAAAGCAAAAGGCTTTAAAACACAGGGCACAGCAAGTTCAATCAAAATAAAAAGTATCAGGTTCCTAAATTATGGCTCCTAGCTAGCCGGTTCTAAACTTAGCAGCTCTAAATGATCAGGGTCTGAAATATGTCAAATCAATAATTCAATTAATTAGAAAGCTACTCAGATATGGGCAATACATTATGATTGTTTAGGTTAAGGAAACTGGAGGTACTGAGAGTAGCTTCAGCTGGTTACCTGAATAGATTGTCTGTAGAGATATCAAACAGCTGATGAGAGTGGAAAGCAATTTTATGTAGTGGGTGGCCAGGGTGTACATGGCTGGGAGGGGTGACACATCCTCAGTCAGAAACGTGACACACAAAATCATTGATTTTTCCTATAGACAAGACTTGCTACACTTGCCTAGCTAGGATTAACATCACCAATATCACCTGGCACACAATGAGATGCTGCATTTCTAAGCATGCAATAGTCTGTTCAGGAAAATTAACTTTGAACAACCCCAGACCAAAATCCCAAATCCTCTAATTACAACAGGGAGAAATTTTCAGGCAGAAAAATTAGATATATTGGGCTAAGGTAGACAAGATATAGCAAATTTGTTGTCCTAAAAGTATGTATTTGGAAAATAAATTAAAAAAAACAAAAACAAAAGAAACAAAAATCCCTCAGAAAGGAAAAATACTACAGTTGTATTGAAGAGAGAAGCATCTCTTAAAGCACAATAATAATAATAATAATAATAATAATAAAGTGATAAAAAAGGGGGCTCTCTCTATTCTCTCCAACAGAAACAGAGATTGAGATGATGATGCCTTTGATGGAACACATTTTGTCTCTAAAATGCATTAAAATCTTTGGAAAGTTGACTTTGCTGTACATGCAAAAAAGAGAAGTAACACGGGAAATGGCTGCAAGTTCCTTTCAAGAGAGAACAGAGAGATAAAAGGGATGGATGTGCAACGCTTTCAACTCAGTGGGAAAAAAAAGAGAAGAGGGAGCCCAACTCAGAAATGAGAGCAAGTTCTAAAATTGGAAATGCTTGCTGGAGACGGGAAGAAGCCAATAGCAGCATTTTAGGCTGGTGTGAAAGTGCTTTTATTGCATGTGTGAGCCGTTTCACAAGTACAGCTCCCGCCAGCCTGGATGTGAACTCCAGCAATTGCAGGGTGCAGGAGCCTGCAGGGCTCCAGAGCTTTCAACACCTGCACTCAAACACACCCAGCCAGCAGCTCCCAGAGCCCTGCACCCCACGGGGCAGGACCTGCTCCTGAAGCCAGTCCTGGTGCTGCTCCTGATGCAAATCCCTTCAGGAGCAGCTCTGGCCAACTCCTGTGCATGCCAGCACACGGCCCTTTCAGCTGGAGGTGCTGCAAGGCTTCCATCTCAGGCTAAACCAGTGTTTTCAGTTAAATTCCTGAGCTCCACAATATAGTTACTGTATAGATATATCTACTGTATAGATATCACCTGCTCACGAGGATCCAACAGTGGCCATGCATTTAAAATGATGCAGTCTATACTGCAAACATACTGACTTCTCCAATTACACTAATTGCAATGCATTTTATGATCAACACTTTAAGGGATTACTACAAAATCCAAGGTTTTCAATTTGCTCAAAATCTACTTTTTAATCTCATTTTAATTTCTCTTTTAGTCTTTAATACTAGCTAATATTTTTTTCCCACTCTGTCAAAACTAGAATATATTCTGTATTTAAGAAGAGGTGAAAAGTGATATTCATATGTAAACAACCAGGCTCCATTATTTCTGCTGCTCCACCTTGGGATAGTTTTGCCACCTGTCCCTGTCAGATTTTCTTTAAAGAAGAAAAGGAAGCTTCTGTATGGGAACAAGGAAATACAAATATTCAGAGGTGAAACTTGGCATCTGTTTCACTAAATTTGGCAGCACCGTAATTGTAAACTACATAAGAAAGGAAATGGGGTGGAATGTGTTCATGAGAAACCATATTTCTCAGCACAATAAATATTTTCACACCCCTAAAACCAAGAGAATAAGTACTCTAAACAAAGAGGCAACAGAATTGCTACAGAATTTTCAAGTAAATGTCTAAGTTGAAAGCAAATGTCTCTGGTCAAAACTTCAAATTCTTCCTCTAAGTAAAAATACACAAGATTTCTTTTTGAGCATCTCCTACCTTCAAGATGAATACTTGTCAATATTTTAAATAAATTGACATTTTATAAACACATTTTTGCCAATAAATCTCTTTAAACAATAGGAGCAATAATATATTCTTAACATGAACATATTAAAAAATAAATCACATCCTCATGAAAAGCAAAATTAGGTGTCCCAGAATTGTTATAATACAAAAAAATAGTGAATTTACATACTTTAAGATTTGTAGATCACTGTTTTCTCACACATTATATTGCTATAACCCATAAGATCTTTTTTTAACTTCATTTTCCACTGGAGGAGCTTCATCTGCAAACACTAATTAGCACAAGCAGGCTCAGATCTTCCTGGCTAGCTGGGTGATGGTGCCTGCAATATGTTGCAGCCTTGGTACACATCTTGTTTTCAAATCAAATATTTAGACACTACTCTGGAACAGCTGGAACTTATGTGAATCCTTATGAAATTAAATAGTTGACATCTCTTGACGCACTTTTTATAACAGCAACAAAAAAAACCCCACAGACACGGAAAAGACTTGATTGCAAGCATGCTCTCCTCTTCTGATTGAATCAAAAGGCAGTCTGCTGCTTTTTTTGTTTTATCTTTTATAAATCAGAGAATAAAGGATAATGTATTTGAATTACAACCCAAAGAAAAAAGAAAAAAAAAAAAAGCACAGTGAGAGAAACTCTCCCAGTTCTTGCTTCGGAAGGGATAAGGAAGCTGGGACTTTTATCCCAGAGTCTGCAGCCAGTCAGTTTGTAAGGATTGAGATGTCCTCAAAGGCAAACAATCTGATCCCCTGTTCCAGGGAGAGTTCCATGTTCTCAATCTACCCCACCTGGGGGTGTTTTCAGGCCTGCAGGTGAGGAGGCCACACAGGTGTTTTTTCTACCTCTCCTTTCAGAGGCATTTCTGCTGTGGCAGGGAAGGAGCACTGAATCCTGCTGCCATTGCAGGTGGGTGTTAAATGATCAGCTCAGTTTGTGTTCTGGGCTGAACTCATTATATTTCAGAGGCAGAAGCAACTTCCCAGCTGGTGAAGAGACCAGGGGCAGTGGCAGCTGCTTCAGTGGGTGAGATTTAAAGAGGTCTCTGCTGGAAAAGTAAATGCGAAAAGCCCCTTTAAGCAAGAATAGCAGAAGACCTAAGGGATCTCCCTTAAAAAGCTGTTGAGAAGTTTTTCTAAATCAAAAAAGGCAGTGCAATATGCTGATGCTTCAACACAACTGTGTGGGATATCAGCTGAAAAAGCACCTAGAACCAGCAAGTTGCTGCAATTTAGAGACAAAAATACCAGAGAATTCGTGTGTGTTCTTCACATCAACTATATATTACCTTCAGAGATCCCATATTCTCTCCATGGCACAGTAAAATCAGTGTACCTCCTATAGGGGAGGGGGAAATGAAAGCAAGCTGGTAGATAATATTGGAATGAGCAAAAACTTGGAAGAGGCAGAAAATAGAGATAAAGCTTATATACTGAAAAACAACAAACGGGAAATAATTTTAAAAAAAGACTATAAAAAAGGGTAGAAGAGTAAGTGTTGTAGAGATAAAAAGGAAGATAAGACAAGGAAAATGCACACAAAGATTAAAAGCAGCAAGAAGCAAGCAAAGAAGAGGAAGGTTTTGCAATTATTTTATATTTGTATATAAAAACCTCCCAATACGTTAGGAAGGTCAGACATGGTCAACCCCCCCACTGAGTCACAGTTTTGGGAAGAAATTGCCATACACATGTAGAATTCAAGACAGAAAAAACAAAATTACTCTCTTAGGCCTTCTTCTGGAATTTCTACAATTAATTAATAAATTATTGGCCATTCGATGTCCGGATCTGTGCAATTTAAAATGACCAATCAATTCTTTCTGCACATCACAGAAAGACCAAATAGAGCGTGATATGCACGGCAGAGCATTAGCTCAGTCTAATTCTTTTTCCAGCAAAGTGTGAACGGAAGAACTTCTAACCCTTCCCTGAATGCATAACTAGTGAATACGAACATTTCCCTGTCTGCTTCTGCCTGCAATGTCTATCTCAGCCTGTCAAGCCACTGGTAGAGCATAAAGCAGCTTCACACTCACAGATGGGTTCACCTGCTTGTGGGTTAAGCCCAGACAGAGGGACACGGCTCGTTACTGTCTTTCTAATACTGATGGATGGCAAAGTTGAATGTTTGGATCAAGCTATGCTTTCACACTGACCCTAGAAAGGGACAAATTAAGCTGGGAGAAGTGGTAAGCAAGCCCACACATGAGCAATGTTTAATTAAAGTAATTCTGTGGGTGGCTGGGTGTGTGGGACAGCTGAAGAGAGAGATGTGTGGGACAGGAATGGAAACTTGAGAGTATAAACAGGATTTTAAAAAAGTATTTTCAGGGTTGGGGGGGTAATAACCCACTAAACCATCCTTAGCTGAGACACGCGTGTAGTCATGCAGGAGAGTAAGTTTAGCTCTGGGCACAGACTGGCACATGATTTAGCGAGAGGAGAGAAAGCCTCTCTGTATGATCTTCACAGCTCTTAACTGCAAACCCTGTCTGTGCTGCCTGAGCTCTGTGACCTCTCCAATGGAGAGGCAGCTCCCTGCAAGCCAGAGTAAGGATTTTGCTGGACAGCCAAGAAGTTACAAACATATTCTCATGTCACTGCACAAGTTTGTACTGCAGTTGTAAAGAGCTGGTGAATGGAGGAATCAACAACTCCTGATAAAGTTGCAAGCCATTAACAATCAATTATGCCAATTACAAGAGAATGGAAAACATCATTGGCCTTAGCTAACCTGACACAGCCACTCAGGCATTTAGTGAAAATGAGCTAATTTTCACCAAAAAAAAAATCCCCCCACAGGATCAATTTTAATTACCATGTTGTAACATGGAGTAAAGACGCAGAAGGTCAAATATAAAAGAAGTTGAAATTGGCTATTTCATCACACCAAGGCCCCCCTTTGAAATCTATGCTCAATGTATTCAGCAAAATGTGCAAGAATGATTTTTCTCAATACATATGAACCTGAAGGAAAGCCAAGGTATTTGCATGCCATGGCTACTTAGACTACACAGAGAGAAGAAAAAGTCAATATTGTAACACGCAAAATAATTGGAATGGAGAAGCAAAGAGCCCAAGAGACAATACAAAGTACAAGAAAACTTCAAAAAACAATATTAGCTCGGCTCTTTCAGGGACAAGCAGGAAGAAAACCTTAAATTGTTAAATTGATCAATTAAACTTGACAGATTAGAAATTAATTGATAATGCTTTCTAGAAGAAACTTTTCAAATTGCAGTAATATGACCATCTCTGGTTGACAATGTGATTGGAAAGATCTCTGCAATGTTTTGTGCTTCAAATCTGCCTTAGAGCTGGCTGGAATTACCTGCTGGAGTGACCTAAGGACTGTTAATGTGCCCTATGAAGAACATTCAGAATCAATGGCATTCAGCTAATTTGTTTGAGCAAACATGACTAAAGATGACAGAGTATAATTGCTCTCTTCATCCTTGCTGGTGGATCGGTGGTTTTTGGGATTTCTTTTGGTTTTGCAGAGGAGCTTCAGCTTTAACATTTTGCCAAATTCAAACACACAAAAATGTGGGAAGTTAAAATCACAGTATGTAAAAAAACCCACAATTATAATTTTTCTATTTCTAGTTCAACACCATATTTTCAAACTTTCCTTACTATAGGAATCAGAGCTGATACGTAAATGACAAAGACCAGGCACTGAGATTTCAGAAGAGCCCCACACACACTCCTGTGCTGGCAGGGTGAGGCTGCTGTCCTCACAGCGCATCCCCACTCCCAGAATCACAAAGCCCAAGTTCCCTCAGCAACACAGGAAAAAGAGGGTGGTTATTTATCTTCTTCCCAGCCAAAACAAGGAAACCCAAAGAGACACTCCATAAACAGCAAACAGCCAGTGTCAGGCTGTGTGTATCCTCGAGGAGAATCTATTTTGGAGCTGGCAGTGGCACGCAGAGGGGCTGGAGTGAGCAGTGTGCTCCTGCCATTTCTTTGCACAAGCAGAGGAGCACTGGTGGGGCACGGCTGCAAAGCTGCATGCAGGGCTCTCGGCAAGGAAGCCTCTTAGAAGCAATAATGCCTATGATCACAAGCTATTACTGTGCCTCACAGCCCCAGCACAGCATTACGGGGTCTATTTGGGATGTCAGTTTTGATCTCTTCACTATGGAGCAGGAGCTGGACCAGGGTTCCTTGCTTCTGCAACTCTGAAGCACTCAGGGTCTCAAAATAAGCTCCTTGAAATATTTCCTTCAAGGAGCAGTTGGGACCAGATATAATAGGTAGTATAAATGAAATAGCACACCATGCTGATACAATAGCCTGCGCCAGCAGGGTATGATTTAGATGAATAAACACTGCTGTAAGAGTTGTCAAAGCATTATCAGCTATCTAGCATACTGGTGGCAAACATCTAGAGACAAAAATATGGCATTGAAATAGAATAAAAACTGGGTCATTGATACCAGTTGGCAATAAAAAGTGTCCACGGGGGAATCTGACTTGCAAGACAGCCTCTTTGTGGTGAAAATTCCAGTTCCTTCACAGGGGGAGCACAGCGCAGTCCTTTAGAAAAGGAATTGGTGTGGTTTTCTGCTCTGGGGGAGGGTAGGAAATCACTTATACCAATAACTTTATACCAAAAACTTACATAAAGGACAGAGCAGGAAAAAGAGTCAGTAAAAACCTGAAATATGCTGCAGAAAACTGTAGTAATAATCTGCTCACCTGCAGGCTTAGACAACGTACTAAAGCACTTTAAACACTTCCTACTGCCAGCTTTCTTACCCAAATTAATAAACACAACTCAGTAAGTGGTACACTAAACCCCCAAAAATGTCAGCAAATGTTGTCCATATCTCAATTTCCCAAAACAACAAAGTTCCACATGGTAAATAATTTTGCAGTCCAGAGCATCACTAAGCCTTCACAAATCCTCAGATAAAGAGGTAGCCTCTGCAGCATGACTAAAAAAAAGCACAAACCTGGAAAATTAACACCAAGAAAACATCAAACTTACAGGCCATTAGATCCCAAAGGACATACAACATCTCAAGGTAAAGTGGGGCAGATGGAACAGACACAATATCTAATAAATCGGTTATTTTCACACAGAAGCATCAGATTCAGTGGATGCCACAAGAGGAATTCTGGTAGTAACCAAGCTGAAATTTAGCTCTACCAGTGAAGTTAGGAGGAAAATACCTTATCATCTTCCCAGGCCACACCTCTGCACTGCACACCTTCTACAGGACTCGAGCAGCACTGCATCCCCTAATGCTGGCTGCTGGTGTTGAACACCTCAGACACAAAAGCATGGATCACTCCTCCAAGCCTTTTCCCTCAAAATCTCCCATCCAAACACCCAACTTATCACACATTTCAGCTTCTGAAGCCTGGTGAAGCCTCAGTCCAAAACAGCAAGCCTGCACAATGATCTTAAGTTTTATGCAAAAGCAGAATTAAGTTTACAGCAGCACATTTTTTATATACACACATAAAACATAGATTTTTGTTGTTGTTGTTGCATTACTGAAACCTCAGCTCTTACCACATCCTGCCAGCCACTTCCATTATTAGTATAATACACTTAGAACAGGAAACACTAGAGAAACATTTACTTTACTATTACCTGCTCCCTTACACATGCCCAGCTAATGCCCTTTTTATTTACACACACATATCCTGCTGTCATCAACAGAATTTGTGCAGGAGAACCACACGCAAAAATTGAATAAGTTTTCCTCAGAACTATTTATGTACAGTAGGTTTGCATCTGTGAATGTACAAAGGTAAAGGATGATTTCATAAAATGATTAAAAGTCTTAATTTAAAATACTTTAATACACATAACTACTTAATGAAACACTCTAAATCACTCTACAAAATCATCAGACATTACATTTAGCATAACTTTGCGACATACTTTTCATTGATCCAGCCTTCTAGAAAGAAGCCATTTGCTATTTCTGTTAATGCCTTAAAGCATGCTTGATACAACTCCAAAAGTCTACCAGCACTTAAATAACCCACTGCTGGTTGATTTTTGATTTTGCATATACTCAGATGGACTCCCCCATTGCCCAGAGTTAACAAACATATGGATCCAAAAAGATAAAAATAGAGAAAACTCAAAGTAACTACTGACAGTATTTTATAATCTACCAATGCTTTTATATTATTTCAGCTCAGTCACCCTGTCTTTAATCATTTACTACCCTTTCATCCTGTCCCTCTTCTCCTGTTTCACAGCACCACAATCAGAATTAGCAATCCCTGCACATGCAACCCGAGCACCTCCTGTTCCAGCACTTACTCTGACAGAATACCCTGTTACACTGTTTTATCTAAATAGATTAAAACTGGTCATTGAGAAAGACACTTTCTAGTACATGAGCATGTCCAAGAGGATGTGAAGTACTTCTGAACATGAATTACAAGAGCACTCTGCACAAAATTGCAAACCTGTAATGAAACTGATGATTGGAATTTTATTTGGTTTGCAGCAAATGGGGATCCTGGCAGTGGCTCCAGCTGGGCCAGGATCACACCCTGAGTTGCAGTTAAGAATTCAAAGGACGTTGTACAGAGCCAGTTTATTTTTATTATTTCTATCTTTATTGGTGTTTAGGCCCAGTGTGAGCTCCAGCTTCAGTGGATAATTCTTTCAGAGAAGAAGAAAGAACCTGAAACATTCAGAGAAAGCTCGAGATGTATCTCGCCTCAGACTGGATTCAGTCTTTCATGAAGGAGATTAAGCCAATT
Organism: Petroica traversi; assembly: GCA_025920805.1. Taxonomy (NCBI): domain Eukaryota; kingdom Metazoa; phylum Chordata; class Aves; order Passeriformes; family Petroicidae; genus Petroica; species Petroica traversi. The sequence continues at coordinate 10,560,607 of JAHLSL010000037.1, forward strand.
CTGGTAGCAATTCTCTAATTTAGACAAGTGCCCTGCAGTTTTTTTAAGGTTCACACTGTAAAATTTTAGGATCCCTTTTTCGTGATGTGTCCAGCTTCACAAGTATACAAATTTGTGTGTGAGAAAATCTAAAAACTGGTCATACCTACAACAGCTTGTCTGATCTTTTGTGAATGATTGGCCAAGTGATTATTCTTCTTTCAAATGCATGTCATAAACAGCTTACTGAGAAGAGACCAAGTAAAAACATTGGGACCTACCTAACAAATGCCACCATGTCCCCACCCAAATTCCACTCAACACCCTTCAACTGGAAATCAACTATTCCCAAAGCTCGCAGGAATTAGAAAGAAACATTATTTTTTTCCTTCAACGATGAAGACCACATGGAGGTACAATGTTGACACAATGCTATTGCAGCTCTCTTTCATAACAAAAACTTATGAAACCTAGAGAGAGCTGTACACAGCTGAACCCTCATGATGTTACAAAGCCCTCATTAAATCTGCCTGGGATCCATCTGCATATATCTATTTATAAAGCCTCCACAGTTTGCCAAGAGCAATGGCTAATGACACCCAGTACATAAGATTTTAAACCTAGGCACCTGTAATTAAATTGTGCAAGCAATATTTGTCTGTACTTTTGTAAACCTAACTGGTGAGCAATGTGTTAAATGTCAGTGCAGATCCGTAGATAAACACACTTCCTGGAAACCTGCCTTTTCATTGCACTGCTCTTGTGGGAGAGCATCCACAACTTTCAGTAGAAAAGAATATATTTTTAAAGACCGAACCAAATAAAACTTTCTCAAATACACCCTAAAGTCAAAAGGAAGGAAATCTAATTCTTTATAAACAGCATGGGAGCTACTTCAAAATGTTCTGTCCATTCCTCTGTAAGAAAGGAAACCAAAATACAAGGAAAGGATCCACAATAAAAAGAGCAAATAACTATACCATATTCCCTGAATATAACAGGTTAGTGGAATTGAAGTGTTATCCTGCAGAGAATGGAAATTCACTCCAAGGGGAAACAGAAGGGAAAAGGTGTCTGACAGGTAAAATGCAAGTTGGATATTATGAAGGCAAAAAGCAAGTAAGAGCTGATAGGAAAGGACACAAAACCAAATAACAATAAAGAATATTTGCATATCAGAAGCAGGAAACTTTGCAGGGAATCATTGGATTTGCTACAGCTGGGATTGAATACAGCCCTTGTAGAAGATAAGGGCACTGCAGACAATCCAAACTATGTCTTTTCACCAGCCTCTGCTATGGAAAATGTTGGGAAAACACATCCCTGACTTCTCTGATAAAGTGACTGACATTTCTTCAAACTGAAAAATCAAAATGGGGTGAGGAAACACAATCAATTGAAAGCAATAAATGATGAGGGATGAGCTCTTGTCCCACTCCCATCGATGGGTCTTTTACCATTGATTTTAGCACTGTCAGTATTTTACTTCAGGACTGAACAGAAACAGTTTCAAAACATGAAAAGGCTGAGCTGGGCATCACAGTGGATTGTTCAGGTTGCAGCAGTGGTCACAAAAACCAAGTAAAATCAGAGAACGTAAAAAGAACAAAAAAGGAGCAGTAGGAAAGACTATCTTTTTAGTCAATATCCAATCTCTCCTGGCCAATCTATTCAGTTTAGGATTCCTGCTCTAAACCAATGACAGTGGTATTTGACAAGAGTTGGACAACAATCAAAAATTATTATGGAAGCAAGTTTTAAAAGCTGGAAAGAACCCAGAATGTAACTTAGTGAAGTGATGGATAAGAGGGGACACAGTAGAACTGCAAAGAATACTATGAGATACCAGCAAATAGGATGCTCTTTAATTTAAACTTTCTCCCAGTACTGGAGAAAAGGATAATTCAGGGCAATAAAAACTTACCAAGTTAAAAATAAAAAGACCAAAATATTTTACTGCATAAACCACAAAAACATGTAATTCATTCACAAGGATTTCTTCATTATAACAGCAAGGAATATTCTTCAGTGTCATTGTTATTGCTTTACTTACTTGCCCAAGACATATAAAGAAATTAGTGGCATGGCAATAAACATAAATTTGCAGAGCTCATTTAAGAGAATGTGTTTTCCCTTTCCTCTTGCCCTAATGCATGAAAGCTTTTAGGCTGGATACGAGCCAGGAGGAAAGGGGAGGTAAGCTGAGGCACAGATCATGGCTGAGGGAAGGATGATGTTTCAAGCACTGCCTGCTCTGAGCTCCATCCTGCACATGGAACACAGGGGGCTGGTTGATGGCTCAGAAATCTGCCAGCTCTTAGCAGTGGATATATTGGGCCCCACTCTAGAATTAAGAGAGAAACACTAAACTATCAATGTGTGAAATTTGTGACTTAAATTACAAGGTAGAGCCATCCAAGGAGTCTCTTGAATAATTCATGACACTTCAGAACTTCACATATAAATCAAATAGAAGGAAAGTCTATCATTTCTGCTCTGTTTAGCACAGATCCACACACAACTTGGGTAATGCCTGCACAAACAAGCTCTCTAGAAAATACAATATTGCAGACATGCTCTTATCAATACTAAATCACACAGTAAATTTTGTACAGGATCATTCAAGTAATACTTTTATTAAAAATAATTCTGTCAAAAACACAGAGGACATTAAAATAATCAAATTAATCTGGTTTGGGTTTTTTGGTTGTTTTCTTTGGCCTACAAACACCCATTTGCAATGTTTTTCCATATTAGACTTAATTAAAATTTATGCTATGATTCATGGGCTGGCTATTAATCATTGTTGAAAATGAAACTCCAGGTTCTACAAACCTGCAACACTTACTCCAAAGAAGCTCCAAAACCAGTGCAAACACATTCCCCAGGTTCAACAGCAAACTTTGACATACTTTCAACCTTAACACGATGACCGAGCCCAACGCACATGGAACACAGAGCTTTAGAAAGAGCAGTAACCTTGACTTACTGTGGCTGTGCCGGAGACAGTTTGTGCATTTGTGTCAGCTGCACTCTGTTCGGAGTGTGTCTGAGCAGGAGGGTACATGTTTAACGTGTGCTCTGGAACAGTGGTTTGGCCTGTGTAGTCTGGAGCTGGATGCGGATGTGGGGCTGTGTATTCTGCAGGGATACCGTTCTGAGGTGGAGCGAACTGGGCTGAGGCATAAGGCTGTGCCATTGTGTCAGGAGGTGCTGTAGCTTCCTGATTACCCTGTGGAAATCAAAGGGAAAAGAAAATAATAACAATAAAAAAGGGAAGAAATGTGGAGTGAGATAAAATGTGTGAGGGTCTTGCACCCGTAACGCAGAGAGTGATGAGAGCACCCCGGCCTGAAAAGGGCACAGCAGTTGTTTTTTGAGGAGAATATTTCTTATCTGTATTAAATGCATTTGGCTAACCCTATTAAATATTAGTATAATTAGACAAACAAATCTGCTGCTAGCTGGATAGTTGTAGACTATTATTTCAGTGGGAAAGCTCAGTGAAATCTGCCTGCACTAATGATGCCTCATCCCAGACAAGGGAGAGGGACAAAGCCAGTTTATTCCAAACGCTCCTGAGCACAACTGGCAGCACAGGGCTCTGGTGAGCTCAGCTCCCAGTCTGTGATCACTCTGACTTGCAGAACACAATACAGGCAACCTACACCCAGAGCAGAATTTGGGTGCACACTTTTCATAAACACTGTACCCTGAGATATCCAGATTTCTTTCAGGTACTCTGCATTGAACAATTGCATGCCACAAATGCAAAATAATAATAATGAGATCCAGTCAAAACATTAAATATTTGAATCTAAAAGTGCATCATTTCAAAACATGAAATAACATAAAAGAAAAATTCTACGTCAAAAGAAACAGATTTAAGAACTTTAAAAGTTTTACACATGAAAACAACAAAATTTTGTTTCCATATCATAATTAACCTATAGCATTAAAACCACTATCCTCATGTCTTTATTCAGAGATCCATATTTCCATTTTATATAATAAAGAATAGCCAGGCCTGTTAATTTTTCAATTAGAAAACTTCTGACAAATTATTTGCTCACACCAAAATGCAATAATTCCAGAGTAGGAAATGTACACTACAGTCTTTCTGAATCTATATAAAAAAAAATCCAAAACAGGATTTTGCATGAGACAGCATTAGAGGCCATTAGTGCAGGGACTATCCCAATCTCAGATAAACTAATTTACGAGATAAATTTATCCCTCTAAATAGACATAAAAATGCACAGTTAAAATTTAATTACCTTTCTAACTACTCCATCATTCTCCCACCAAAGCATGTACAAGTACCTGCCTGAGACTGTTGCAGTGATTTTATTTGTACTCATCAGTCCTTGATTTCCTAATTTAAGATAGGCTGGATGCATGAAAGACATTCTTCTGCACTTTTTACTTAAGGGCATTTCCAGCCAATTTCAACTAATTCAGGCATCAGCTCTCCGACCTGAACTCGTCCTAAAGAGCTTTTAAGAATTCGCACAGGAGTAAGTCTTGGTATTTGACAGGCTTAAAAGAGAAAACTGAATTTTCCTTTCCAAAATGCACTCAATTTGTCCTAAAAAAATTAGAACTTTATAACAGCAATCAAACCCTCTCTAATTTTAATCCCATCTTTGCTGCTGGTTTAGTGCATGGCCTTGAGCAAGTGGTTTCCATTGCTTCATTCAACCACCTTTAGCAGAAAGCCAGTGTCATTTACTGACTTCACAGGGTTGAGTCACTAAGATTTTTTTGCATATCTACAATCATTGCAAGGCTAATGCTGCACTGAAACTAGCCCTGTTAAATTTCTGTGGAGTAAAGTAAACGTGTATTTTTATCCTCTAATATTAACATGGTCAAGTTCATTTGTTATTTCTTTTACCTAATATTTTCATTATTAAAAAAAAAAAATTAAAAAACCAGATGAAGCAAAACCCATGAATGATTGGATTACAGCAGAGACATTCATTAAATGTAAAAGAAGTATTTTTAAAACTTGTGTGTGAGGCAGCTGACCTTAAATTTTTTAATCAGCTGTTTCAGGAGGGACTTGAGCAAGGGGTAAGAAGGAACAAAAGCAAACCCAGGTCCTGCATCTCTCAGCATTTTCACTGTGCTGGTTTTGAAGCACAGGAGCTGGTTAGTGCTGGTCCTGAAGCCACTGCTTGCAGTCAGATGGAAACACAGCCTCAGAGTCGGCAGCTGCTGAAAGGGAGCAGCAATGACAACAGAGGGACCGAGGGCTGAAGTGCAGGTGCATTCCACCCACAGGGTTTGTAGCACCTCCAGTCCTAAACCAGATGTTGCCGAGATCCCCCACTGCTTCTCATTAACCTTGACAGCAGTTCCATGAGGACCCTAATTAATATTAATTAATATTAACTAATATTATCAGAAAATCTAAATGGCCCTGGCAATTCTGGAACTTCTACAATGCTGAGACTGTTCTGCCTCTATCATTAGAGTTGTTCAGCTGAGGTCTGGCTCACTTATTGATAACTGAGACCCCATTAATAAATAAACAACAAAGAGTCAAGCATTTGTTGTCTTTTTTTTTTTTTTTACTAACTTGTACATATTCAGAGATTTACAGCCTTGCCATTAAAGAAACCAACCCCACTATGCTTAGAGCAGAAAACTGACACACAGGATTATCAGTGCAGGCTCACAGGTTTATTAAATTGTTAGAAGACAAGGGACATTAAAGAAATTAAATTTGCACATGCTACTGCAGGCCCTAAGTTTAAAATGATCGTGACAATAAATCTGAGATGTTCATTCCTTAAAATAAGTGACTACTGAAGCCTTTCCTAACCTTTAAAATTAGTTTGAATTTATTATTCATAATTAATTCAATAGACACAGTATTACAAGGTAATATAAAAGCATGTGTGTGTAAACAAGTTCTGTACTATTTACTTGGCTAATATTAGCCATAGCTAATTGTTCAAAATACTAATTAATATCACCAACAATGAAGTGCCAGCTATGACACATTTGTATCTGCATATATTTGATGCAAACAACAGTCAGATACACTTGAATATGTTTTAAGGAACCAAAAATTCTTTAAATAGAATCACCTAAAATGTTCCTTTATTCACTCTTTAAAATAAAGTGAACTAAGATGAATAAAAGAAATAATAAATTCTAATGCATCAAGTTGAAAATATGAAATGTCCCTAAAAGCAAGAGGAAATATTGATCGTAAATTAGCCTATGAACTCAGGTGGTAGAGTAATTTCAAAGTTGTGTATGACAGGACACAGGCATGGCTTGATACCACCTAGGCAGGAGAGGCTAAACAGAAGCTGTCCCTTCAGACCCAGCTCCAAGTATCTTTAAGATTGAATGACCCCTTAATGCTCACTTTGTGCATGGTTTTTTAGAAAAAGTTGTTGCTGGCAAGAGCAAGGAGAACAAAGGATGGCAGACAGTCAGGCTCTGCTAAATGTTCTGGCCCGAGCCTTAATGAAAACCACATTTCAACTGAAAAATATGCTTTACGTGGCAGTGTATAAAATCAAATTTATTGCTTTCTGGTTAAATGCTGAACTCCAAAGAACCAAAGATAAAAAAAAGATTCCTACGATGTAGGTAAGTGAAGGCTCTCCTATTTCAGCCATATTACTCCATTTGAAGAAAAGCTTATGATTTAAACTGCTCCTACTATCTCAGATGCCTTTTCAGCATCTCCTGCTCTGAAAAGATTTCATAATTAAGAAATGTATAAAAAGTGTCAAAACACAATAAAGCAAGCTTGTTATGTTTGTACACAAAGGAGAGAGCACAGAAAACATTACTTATGCAGTGTTCCTTTTTTTTAAAAACACATTTGCAGCATAAAAATGTATTCAATGAAAACCTTTCTGCTTGCCTGCATTTTCAAGTTGAACTCACAGTTTATTGTTTGTTTTTGCTCTATTTTCCATTTGGTGCATTTTGTTTCTTTGGCAAGAGATATTTCACATTTAGAGAAAGCCTCCTGTACTGTAGTTAAATGAGCCAAACTGCATCGTATCCTTAGGGCACGGAAACAAAGAAGAAAAATGCAACATTTCCCTGCAAAGCTGCTGGCTCTGAGAAGAGCTCAGTTCCATCTATCCAGCACATGATCCCCCGTAGCTTCCCCTCCTTCAGACCTAAGCAACAAAACATGGGTTAGAAGTCCTGCATGCAGTGCTGCAGCTGGTCATAAGGACTGCCCTGGCCTGACTGAAAATGCAGAGTTTCGAGTGAAAATAGAAATGGAAATACCTGCTGTACCATGGTGCTGCCTCTATTCTCCATAAACTGAGCAGCCGCTCTGCTCCCAGGCCATGCAGCATCTGCCCCAAGCGAGCATCAGAGCAGGGGCTGCAGGGCTGGGGCAGGTCGGGGTGCTGAGGATGGGGCAGGGCTCGCTGACCTCCCTCCCGACACCAGGCTGCTCCCAAAACCTGATCCAGATGGGGCTCCTCCAGCGCCGGCCGTGCCCCATCAATCACAGCACGCCACTCCTCTGGCTCCTGCTACTGCTCATGGAGTGCACCACTGAGCAGATGATTACACGGGGAAGGAGGAAAAACACAGCTTGACTGCATTAATAGCTGCTTAAAAAACATTGGAAATGCTACTGTGGAAGTTGACGGGAGTTGGAGGTTTTTGTTTTTAAATTAACACGGCTGTATTCAAAGTTCCACAACACCCTAAACTTCCAGGGCTTGGCTTTAGTACAGCTTCAGTGTCCTGTTCTACATGTGCATTTTTATGGGATTCATTTCTCCTCTGTGTGGCTGAGTTAATACCAATAAGGTTCCCATTTTAAAATTGCTGAACGCCACAAGCAAAGCGTCGATACTGAACTAGCCTGGTTTAGATTAAATCTACTTTATCTTTCCATTCAAATGAAATATTGTTTCTTTTTTTCTTTCATTTCATGACATCCCTCTCACTTAGCAGGGGAAATATTTCAGAAATGCTTGCAAGGTTTAGTTCTGTGAGGCACTTTCAGCAACCTAATGCCTCACTGTTAAAGGAACTTTCCTAGGTGCTCTAGAGATAGCTTCAAAATGATTGAACTTCTATCTAAAGAAATAAAGGAAAGAATAAAAAGAGGAACCTAAAAAGATTCAGACAGCCCCAAAGAGTACACATTTATTGCCACTCTGTTGCAGACTGCCTACAGACATCAGGGTTCAGTAGAAGGGCAGACACGTAACACTGGAATTATTCTAACGAGCCTTCCAATTCTAAGGGGTGGGCAGAGCAACAAGCAGTCATCAATTCATCATTAAACTTATATTCCAACTGAAATATGTTGGAATTCTTTAAAGTGGCAGTGTAATTCTTCCAAATTTGTTGCTGGCACTCCCAAATTAATGATAATAAAAGCAGCCACTTCAGATTTTTCAGAAGGAATCAGACATCCAACCACACTGGACTGATAATCACAACTGACTGACTCTGCGAGCTTTCTCTGTTGTAGCTTAATTATCTGACCAGGCCACTTGACTCGCATCATTTGCTTCTGCAATCACACAAAATGAATTCTCCAGCCACCTCTCTTTTTTGGAAGGTTCAGGACAAAGCCAAATTCAGTTTTCAAGTAAGAAAGATAATGCAGAATAACTTATTTCAGAGAGCATGGGGGAAAGGGGAAAGCAAATAACAAGTAAGCAAAAGAGAATTTCTTTACTGTCTTAGCAGGAAAGTACAATTTCTTTTCTCCCGTTGCAGGGGAACATTTACTTTTGGTCTTTTTCACATATAACACACTGTATTCCAATAAAAGTCTGTGCTCTTGCTGCTGCTGCATATGTGTTTGATAATGACACGTTCCCTTTGTGTCAGTGCCTGAGGTATGGAACAGGCCAGCAACTGAAAGGTCCCAACAGCCTGCAAAGGACATTTATTTACTTACAATTCACTGAAAGCAGCAAACCACTTGCCAAAACTCAGTCTGAATTCCTGCCTGAATTTGAGAGCACATAATTCTGTGGACACATCGACACACATGGAGAAAGCTTTCCCTCCAACACCTTCACTCTTTCCAACTGCTGAAACTTTCAACTGTCTTTATGATGTTGTAATTTATTACCAGAGATTTCCTTATCCTACATGGCAATTCTTTCTCCTGCTATTTCCAATGGCCCAGGTGGATGTGACTCTGACACATTGATTTGTTTTGCTTCCGCGTTAACACCTAAATGTTTCTTTTTAAGTTTTCTGCCTCTCCCTCACTTTCTCCAACTCTGACCCTTAAGGTCTTTCCAACTGCAGATCAACCTTGTATTCCATCAACCAATACTTTCCTTGGAAAAAAACTAGCTCTCCAAAATGGCTTCAAGAGCCATACAGCAGGACACTCTGAAGAACTTGGGTATATCTACAGTGGAAATTGATTCTTAAAACTTAAAAAAAAAAAGTAGAAAGTATAAAAGGAGCATGTCATTATCCACAAGTCAGTATGGGAAATTCTGCCTCATTTGTCTTCCACCTTTACTAGAGCATACTGAGGATGATGTAGCATCCTTGTACCCAAATGACAGGGAGGGAAGGCAAAAAAAAAAGGATTGGATTGTTAACATAAAAGGTGCATGAAAAGACATCTGGAATACTGGCTTTTAAAGAGGGTTGCAGTCAATTTTTAGAAGTTTAGTTCAGCTATAAGTTCCCCCTTGGGCATCAAGACCAGATCCAAAACTGTTGAACAACTTCACAAAAGACATATGTGAAGTGCCAGACTGCAAATTCACACAGGACAGCAAACAGGGAGCAGTTATGGGGCTTTCTGGGGTGACAAAAACCTGCCAAATCCTGCTCTTGGGACAGGACAATCCCTTGCACAGGCCCTGCCTGCCTGGCCAGAGCGCAGCTCTGCAGGAGAGGCCCTGGGAGCCCTGGAGAGTAGAGCTGGGTGCAGAGGAGGGCTCTGCCTTCAGGCTGCCTTACAAAGGATGACTCTGAGGTGAGGAGAGGGATCACTGTTCCCTGCACAGCACTCGGGATAGCTCCTGGAACACCAGCCTGGAGTGCCATGGAACAGGAGAGGAGTTTGGCAGTTCAGTGTTGGGGTGCCAGGGCAGCTGCAGGGGCTAAGGGAGCTGCTGCAGCATTGCCTACACAGGGGAGGGCTCAGACAACTTAACTGCATCTTCTTCCACTTAACCAAAGCTTACAGAGACAGAATCTGCGGGTATAGGGTGACAAAAAAAGCTAAAAGTTGCCAAACAGTAAATTCTGGTTAGCTCTGTAGAACAGGATAATGAATTGAGGGAAGCTAAGCACAGGAAAATGCTTCTCAGAGAGGTTATGGCATCCTGGAGACTTTAAAACCTGAACTCTAAAAGCCCCTGAGCAAACTAATCTGTGTATTTACCCTGATTTAAAAGGGATGTTGGGATTAGATGGCTTCTGAAGTTGCCTTTCAATCTGAATCATTCTGTGATTCCATGTGGTTTCAACAGTAGCAGAACAGCTTCAAAATGGATTTTATACTTTTATCTTATTTGGTGACTTTCTTCATAAAGGATTTACTAAGAAGGAAGAGACTAGTTACAACTTCTAGCCTGCTTCTCTCCTTAATAAACAATGCCTCAGTTCTTTGAGACGTGCTTGTGATGTTTCCTTAGAAAAATATGTTTTCATTTGCTTAATCCATGGCCAGAGCAGTATGGAAGTGGCAATTTTACAGTGCAGGTGAGCTTCACAGGTTATTTAATTTAATGCTGAGAACTAGGACATATTTTCATTGCCAAACATTACCGTTCTCAGCATATGTAGAGGAACACTGCCTTATATCTCCATAGATAAGAGTAGTTTTCTCTACCTTCTGCATGACCTCTAAAACAGTAACTACAGCCATAAAAGTTTTCAAATTTTACCTCCATTTTTCCTTCTGAAATAAAATTCAGTATTTCAAAGATTAATTTATTGAAAATCACTGCCACCTTTCAAAACTGGATTGTAACAAAGCTTTCTTATTTTTCTAATAGTGGTTAAAAATTTTTTTTTTCTTTACTGCGAGACTGATTGAAGTCTCACAGTAAAGAAAAAAATATATATACACAACCCATGTATGTGTGTATATATATATATATATATTTATATATATATACACATATATAAAATAAACCATATTTATGCAGCAGGACTATGTCTGGTCCAGACACAACCCTGCATTGTAACATTCTTCTAGATTCCACTGAGACAGTTCTGCATTGTAACCCACACACAGGCATAAATATTTCCAGAATTTGAGTCAAAAAACTTCTCTAAATGACACCTCACTGGTAAAAGATTGAACTCTGCAAAGGTTTTGGAGTCTGCAGAGAAAACTGAATGACATTCAAATCCATTTCCAGGTATATGATCTTCAACAGATCATTTCTAGAACTCTGGTAAATTCTTATAGCTAAAATAATAAATTCAAGATTTATTGCAAGTAAAATCCAACACTCAATTCCAGTTTACCCAAAAAAAAAAAAAAAAAAAAGACTGAATTTTTGAGGAGATTGGGGCTGGATACTGCTGGTTCTTAAAAGTGTCCAAATAGAGCACTTTAATCTCACTGATATTAATAATTGTCACCAAGTTATCCCAAATTTAGAGATGCCACCTCATCCAGAGTTTTAGCTGGCTTTGTAATGGACACACCACAGAATAGAGGCCAGTATCTACAGGCACAGAAAATGGTGAACCTACAGCCCTGAGCTGACAAAACATTCTTGAGAGCCATTTGGGCCAGAGAGAAATGGGATCACAGTTTCACACCTACCTAATCAGTGATAAAGCAAATACCAAGCAGGATGAGGGAAGGGTGCCCCAAGGATTACACAGAGAACAAGAACTGGAACTGGAGACCTTTGCAGACCTTGGTGTGCTTCACAAAAGCATGGGTGGAGTGGCAGCACCTGAATGAGCAGAGCCACCTCCCAAGGCTGGGACAGCAGCACTCAGTGGAGTTTGATCTGCCCATGTCACCTCTTTAACCTGGACACTTTAAGTGACCTCTTTTAACCAGGGCCCCAACCTGTCACTTCTGAGCTCTGATAGAGCCTCAGAAAAGAAACGGGACATTTCATCATCCCTCACAGAGAATCATTTCCTGGGGCAGCACCACAACAGCCACAGTTCATCCATCACTCATGAAACAGGTCCAAGCCTCAGTATCCCAAATGGGAGATCATTCCTTGACTTACCTGAAATAAAACAAGGAACATTCTCAGCTAGTGAGGGAAATGAGAATGTAATGCCAGAAGCTGCCTTTAGCAGCAAAGCTGACATATCATCCCTGCTCAGCTATTTGGATACAGGGCTGCTTTGAAAGCCAGAACCAGCCAGGTTAAATGACAGCAATTCCTGCAAAACTGTGCCAAATGATCAAAATCAAGCTGGTTTGTTTTGTTTTACTTTGCTTAAACCAGGTAAATTTCAGAGTCTGATTAATGTGGTAAGCTCCATAAAGACAATGACATGACTGACTTTGAGAATTTGGAGGAAGACTAGGAAAATCAGCAGCTGAGTTATAAAACTGGGCTTCAGAAAAAGAGACTTCAGTATATCCAGAGAAATTTTATGAATGCCTCAGGTTTACCCAGGAGAAGAAAACAGTCCAAGGTAGCTGCCTGATAGAGATGTTGATTAAAGAGAACTTCAGCACGCAGGAACAAACCATTCATTAGGAAGGAAGAAACTTTGCAGGCCCACATGGCCATGAAGGAAGTTTTTCAATAAAGACAGACACGAAATGCGAGCTTACAAGTGATGGAGTCAAGGTTTGGCAACAAAAGAGAAGCACAGAAGTATTGCTCAGGTACTTGAGGAAAAAAATGGGAAGGGTTTTTTTTGTCCAGTCTAGCTAGGAGTAAGACATTCTTAATTCAAAGGCATTAAGGGTGACAAGAAAGGCTTTTTCCAGAAAAAAATAAATCTAGACTTTAACTATTCAACATTTCTTTCAGAGATTGCCAGTTCCCAGTCTCTGTTTAAGATTTCCACCATTTTGTTATTTAAAACAGAACACAGATTACCTGAGCTGCAATGACCAAGCACCACAGCAATGCCATCTTGTTTAACACCAGTTAAAGCAGCACTCATTTTTTTGGCACTGAAATTAAATGATGGAACATGATCGCTGATGTTATTTACTCCTAAGATTAAAATGACAATCAAAATATCATTGGGCACAAGGAACAGACAGATTGGCTTCCTGCCTCAGCCACACTTTGCTATGCTTGTTTATCATCGAGATAATTTGCATACTTCAGTGGATGTTTATGCTAAGATGCTGTTGTAGCATGACCAAGGAACTGTTTATCCAACAATGTTTGTCATCAGCAACCTAAGACACAGCACTGAAGGAAGGTAAAGACCTTCTCAACAAGGAGACAAAAAAGGCACTATGATGTGCTTATGCAATGCAAAATACATTCCTAAACAGTGCTGAACGTCGCAACTGCCTAAAAGAAACAAAAATTCCATTAATAGTGTGCTACAAGGAAGCTCCAGTTATGAGGAAAACAAACAAAATCCTTTAATGTTTCCTATAGCAAAGGAAAGACTTTCACTGGCTATACTGACTGGAGAGTTCTATGTCAGTAAACCTCTAAAAAACTTTAGTTACTATGAAAGGAACAGCCAGTTTGTCCCTGTATTTTCATTTTCACAGTCCCCCAGAACAGGGACTAAAACTGATCTCAGATCTGCAAGGCTCCATGGCCTCTCCCTGCCCAACTCCTTTGGAGATTTATTTTCCTACTAGACCTGCTTCACAAGCCTGAACATATTCATATGTCAGTAAATCTTGCTGCAAAGCTGGTCTCTGCCTGTGCTACAGGTGCTTAACCCTGGTAGGCTTAAACCATTGCTTGGAACAATACATTATTTTAAAACAGCATATATTGTGGGACTGGATGAAAATTACCTTTCCTGGTTTACAGTTACATTTTGTACCTGTGAGTAAGGAAAGGGTGGTGGAAGAAGAGGTATTTCCAAAAGAGGAACAGCACTGAGAAGAACTCTGGCATGTCTAGTAGAAGCATATGGCTAATCTACAGCAAGCACATCCAACAGCGTTTGTGTTTGCACAGTGCAGGGGCCTGGACAGCAGCCACAGCATCCACACTCCAGAATTAGTGGAAATACACACACCACTTCTGGGAGAGAAAAGCTATAGCCTGGAAACTGTTTCTAATCAATGTGAACTGGCTGGCTTTTATAGTAGAACATTAGATTAAATAAGATACCAAAAATATTGAAGCAGTTCTGCGTTTGCTGAGTACGCACCCAGTGAGATGGAAAACACAGCAAATGCTTTTGCATTGTAGCTGCAGAAGAAATTCAGATCAGATGCTGCTACACAGGAATTGATAGCGAGTAGGTATTCAATCAGAAAAGTGGTTTTCTTTTAAATATTACAATCACATGGTATAGTACATCACTTGTGTCAAGTTAAATTTAATCATATCAGCGCACTTAAAGGAAAAAACTTGAATACCTGCTCATATACCCATGCCAAGAGGGATTATATGAGACTTTATGAAGCCTTTTCCTTTTATTTAATATTCTGATATCTGTATAGAACAATTTTGGTATGTATTATACCCTTAAACTAATCTATCCCATTGTCATTTTAATGCACAGCAAATATGCCTGAACTCATGGTGACAGCATCGTGTGTCCTGTCAATTACTGATGTTCTCCTATGTAGCAGAGAAAGCATTTTCCTTGGAACAGCAAAAGGCATAAGGAGCATTGCTAATTTTCCTGAGAGTAAAACAATATCATCATCTGCTTTTAAATGTGTTAAAAACACATTTTAAAAGAAACAATAAGCCAGGTGCTCACTAATGCTGGCTGATTTTCACCAGATTTAGAACCAGGGATGTGAAGGATGTGCTCTGGGAAAGCTGTCTGAGCAATGCAATGCATAACCTGGATGGGTTTTACTGAAATGCACTTTTTCTACACATTTAATGGTTTATCTGAACAACAATGAAAAATGATGGCTATATAATCCATCAGAAATAAACCAGTTTTCAGCTGCCAGACTAAATACAACAAAAACTTTGAAACATGAATTGAATTCCAGGAAAGCCATCAAACCTGTTAAGTGACACACATCAGGCATGCACTTAGGCAGACTCAGTCCACCTCAGAAGATGCAAAGACTGGATGGATAAAATCCAGGATCCAAAATAGAGACCGAAAAGGCACAACCCACCTCTACAGATACACCGGGTCTATTTTGCCAACTCTTTTAGTGAATTCTCCTCTCTTCTCATTCAGATCCTGATTCACTTGTCCCAGTATTTTAAACCTCACTTTGCCCCCCTCCCTCTTCTTCACATTGTCCTTCTTTTCTACTTTCTCTTTCTACACATAGCCACACCAATGTGATTCTCGCCTTTAGCACTTAGTGCAGTAGTTGAGAGTACAGTAGGTACAAAATGTCATCTGATGGACATGGGAACACAGGAATTCTGCCTAAGTTACTGAATGAAAAGTGAGGGATGACCTCCACATGTTTCTTAATTTTGATGAAAATCTCTTATGTAATTGGGAAATATTCTGAACAGAATGAGCCTATGGGACTGGCACAATTCAGAGAACTTTTTCATCTGCTCTCATTTATTCCATTGTGGCCAATTGATCCAGGATTCAGAGGGTGAAAACATATTTTGCAACTTGACACAACCTTGGAAATACCCATTTGTTGGTCTTGATGAAAGGGTGAGTATATTAACTTTTACATAAATAGTATATCTATATCTACAGGTAGATATCGCGTAAATAACCACAAAGGGTTCACTGCTCCTTGGTTGACTTCATGTAGTAACAAAAATGTTCCATGTTTAAAATAGATTTCTAAATTCTACAGCTATTAATATGTACCCTGCCAAAGTTCTAAAGAACAGTAGGGGGGAAAAAAAGAAAAAAAATAAAATCAGCTAATTTCAGTAAACAAAAGGTCGAAATGTAAATTTAAATTCTCCAGTAAAGAGCTCTGCAGTGGCTAACAGCATCAATTAAGAAATGCAATGCACACTAAATTCAATTTTAGTCTCACACACACATATGTGTTCATGGTATCAAACTAAGAACCAAATTCAATGGAGACTTATGAAGCATAGTAAATTGATCTGAATATGTTGTTTGCTAATAAGGATTATGAATTGAAATTTTCAAATTATTGTTTTAACTTCATTTTGGTAACACAGATTGAATACCACTTAAACAACCTGAACTCAAGGCCTCTCACACACTTCAGAAGCAAACAAATTATGATATAAAATATTTCCAATTAAACAGAGAATATGACATTAATTCAAGCAATTCAAGCAGTGCACATTACAAAATCCTCTATTGCTCTCTGCAGAGAAGTGAGAGCAAGGGTGAAGCCACCCTGAACTTAATCCACTCTCTCTCTTGGTCTTTGACAATTTAAACTATTTATATTTTGTTTCTGTTTCTTACAAACATAAACCAGAAATTTAAGAGCACAATTTGCTGCTAAAATGTGGTTGCTACCATCTTATGTCCTGTGAATCTGAAAGGGTAACATCACAGCACCTTTGGCAGTAAAAATATTAATTAAAAAGAAATCAACAAATTAGTGAGCTACTACACACCCTGAGCCACAGAGTCCAGCTAAGTGGGGGTTCCCATTGTCTTAGGTAAAAAGAGTTTTAATAGAATGACACTAAACAAAACGACAAATGGTTTAAAACTAAAATCAGAGCACCCAAGACTCAGTGCAGAAGCTCAGAGGAAGTAAACTTTCCTCAGAAATGCAAATTTCTGAAGCAAACAAACTCCACAACAGCACTGTAACTTGCAGGACCTCAAGTTTTCATATTTGTCTGCAAATTTTCAAAACACTCTCTGGTTGTTGGGAGGTTTTTTTGGGTTTTTTTTTTTCTGGTTTGAAATTTTTTTGTTTTTTGTTTGTTCATTTGGTTTTGGTTTTTTGTGGTTGTTTTTATGTTTTTTTTTGTTTGGTTGGTTTGGTTTTTTGGGGTTTTTAAAAATAATTTCAGGCAAGTTTCTTTTAAAAATTACTCATTCATCCACAAAAAACACTGGATTTTAAATACAAATTACTTAAGTATTAGGCAGGAATAATTAATCCACCCTAACATAACCCTCTACAACTGTATTTGCCAGGTATCTACCATTAGTCATCTGTATGTTAACTGCAACCTGGAAAAAAAAAACCCTGGAATTCTAATGAAAGCCAGTTTTTACATATGCTTTCAGGAGGAAAAAAAGAAAAAATATCTGTCATAAATATAAAAATAATCAGAATAGGTGACGATGCTCAAAAGTTTAGCATTTCCAGCCCACTCAATCCAGCTAACATGGTTAACTTGATTCAAAACAGTTCTCTGAAAACCAGTGGCAGAAGAGATACCAATATTCATAAATAATTATCTGAAACTAATCCTTTTTTTTATGAAATCTCTATTCCCAGAAAACTTTGTTGTGCAGGATCACCTCTGATGACCAAACTGCCTCTCTACAGAAAGTACAATGTTCTCAATGACCGTGGAAGAAAAGAGGAATTGTAGATGTTTTCAGGAAAGTAACCAGAGAGAGCAGGCACAGAGAGCTCAGTTTCAAACACGGAAATCCTTTTCCTTGAACAAGCTCACCAGGATTAGAAGTTCAGGAGATTCCAAACTTTTACATTCAACTAGAACCCCAAATTTTTGCACCTTGCTGTAAATGGCAATGCACTGAATCTATTTGGCAGCAATTTGCACAGACTCTGCCCAAGGTGCATTTCTCTTTTAAGAGATAAATACATCCCATGAAGACACTCTGCTGGACATATTTTTTTGTTTCATGCATCAGTAGTTTTGCTTTGCAGAAATTGTTCCATCTTTTTAAGTCTAAGCCCCAGAACTGAGCAAGAACAGTGCAGCAAAGCATAGTTATGATGCAGCAAGACTAATCTATTTCCTGAGACACTGTTAGATCAGATTTTGGGATGTGGACAGTTTTTAGGAATGCATTGTACTTTGCAGACAATGCCCAATGTGTCACCCTCTGCAAGGTCAGAGGAGCTTTGGAAGCTCCTTACATGCATCTGCACAATCAGCTGTTTTGGCTTTTTGGCCCCTAAAAATGGTTCAGTGTATGCGACTCAGTTCTCCACTGAATCAGACAAATTCTGGCAATGTAATATATTTATTCTGTCTCAACCAGAAGATTGTTAGCATCCAGCTGGAGCTTCTTGACGTTCCACAGTCATTCCTGCAATGATCTGGGTGGGTACTCCCTCCATGTAGCAGCAGACTTATGCAAAACAAGCAAGGTAAGGACAATATGCAGGGGTATTCACCCTGTGACTGGTAATAAGGAAAATATGCAATAACTGCTCTATTTGCAAGAACCATTCATTTTGACAATTTATGTTCAAACGTGAGTAGAGACACCTTGATTTGAAAAACGTCTGCACTTGTGAACTCGGAAAAACAAATACCCTTGCTAGCTTAAAAACACACATTCACTCGCGCAAGAAGAAAGGCTGCAAAAGGAATAAATCCTTGACCTAAGAGATTAGAGGTGACTGGAAAATAAAAGTCTGCCTAAAGCCTCAACAGAAGCGAAGTGTAACCCTTTAGGTTACACAAGTGCACACATAAGGCTGTTATTTTCCATAGATTTAAAATATGTCTTCCCTTCTATTTGGGTTCAGTGATATTTTGATCTAAAACCAAAAGGTTGACAGAGGATCCTATTCACAAGAGGACATGGCAGCTAGACCAAGTCCATCCCTGAAGTGGCAGCAAGGCCATGGTAGGAGAGCCTGGAGGTACAGACAGCATTTTAAAGCTTTGCACATCTGTGCCTACACCCTTTTTTATCCAAGCACTAGAGACAGAGGCTGTGCAAACTCTCCAGACCACCTGTTTCAATGCAAAACTGACCTCATGACGAAAGATTTTCTTCATAACCCCTTGTTCCAGTTTTGCAGTATGTGTTTTATCCTTCCACCGTGCACCTCTGGGAAGAGCCTTGCTCCTTCCTGGTACCCTCTTGGTGAGCTCTTAGAGCTGCTCTCAGGTCACACTGGAGCCTCCCCTTCTCCAGGCTGAACAAGTACAGTTCCCTCAGCCCCCAACCACGTGCCCATCATGGGGCCCTGTCATCAACCTTCTTTCTGGTACTGGAGAGCCACAAACTGGCCAAATACTTTGGATGCAATAGAACAAGTGCCAGGTAAAGGGAGAAAATCACTTCTGTCAATTGGCTGGTGACTATCCTGCTAATCCAGCCCAGGGTGCTGTTGGCTTCCTCTGCAGCCAGAGCAAATACACTCATGCAGTAGGGATTCACAGCTGGAAATGCTCACGGATGCGTGACATGGAGATCTGCTCAGGTGTGACATGGAGATCTTCTCAGATGTGACATGGAGATCTGTTCAGGTGTGAGCATGTCCCAGGGACACTTGAGAGCTGATGGCTCTTTGTGGCCACAGAGACTGGCAACATAAGGACCTTGGATAGTCCTGCTACAACCTTTTGGTTGCAAACAAGAAACAGCTCTGCACTGCAGAAGTTTCAAACTGGAGGTTCAGTCACTAAGAGTTCTATTAATAAGGATGAAAATATGTCTATTTTTTAAAGAAAATCCTGACCAATTTATTTTAGCTCTATGAATTAAAAAAAAAATTCCTCATAGCAGCCACTTCCTGACACGATTACTTTAACACAACAGCTGAGATAAATAGAAGAGGAAAAGGGTAGGACAGATAGTGCATGGTAGAATATATTAATTTTCAAGGTAAATAGAGATAAAGCTATTATAGACACCAGCACTGAGATGGGGAGTCACATCACCTACCATAAACACATTATTTAATAGGTTGCTTAAGAGCTAGGAGAGCTCTCCAGCCTAGCCCTAGCCTATTTAACACATTAGCTTGCCCTGCTGGGGAGCTGTGATCCAGAAATGCACAGCAGCTCTGCCTGCGGGTATTGCCACACCATGCAAATGAAGCTGTACCGAGAAATCAACTCATCAATCACAATCACAAGGGGACACTGGGCAATGCAAAAGGATTGGTGTTTCAGCCCTGCTCAGGTCTTTGCTACCACCACTCTGCTTTAATTAAATACCACCTCGAGTGCTTTATTACCTGCAGAAATCTCAGCGTTGAAGGCTAGCATGCTGCAATCTAAGTGCTGGAGCTAATTAGAAATGAGAAAGAGAAACGTGTTCATTATAAAGGGTGGGATTCCCCTACCAGGAATGATCTACACCTTGGAATAAAAGCGTGCCTTTCCATGGATTTAGAATAATATGTTAAATAGCTTTTATTAAGGTGAAATCTTTTACTTTGAACCACACGCCTGCTATTGTCTTTCTTAAGTAAAGCCAGATTTAGCTGTATCCACCAGACCATTGTTGGAATTTAAAAGATTCTTGGCTTATGGTTAGCTGATAAGAGCCTTAATTCCTCTTCTTCTAACATTTGATACACTAATTTAAATTTTTTCAGACTTGGTACACTCAAGGGCTTTTTGCCTTACTTCCCTGGATATACATAAGCTAGTCATTACTATTTATGAAGGCGATGAAAGGAAACATTAAACAGTCAAAGAAATATAAATCTTAGATTCTAACACAGAGAGTGCAACAGCAGGATTAAAAACAAAACAAAATGAAACAAAAACCTGAAGCAAATACAAAGACATTTGCAATTTAAAGCAATACAATATAGCGGAAAAGCAGTTTTCTCTTCCACTTGACTGCCAAGTGACCTGACTCAGGATTTTATGGCTTTTCCCAGGAACAAGCTGAGAATACCAGCAGCATCCAAAACTTAGCAGAGAAATCACATTACCATGAGCAAAAGCGAGGAGGAGACAGAACTTCTGATTTGAGTGAAAAACAAAATGTTTTCCTAATTTTTAGAAACGATAATACGGAAATAGAAAATTGCTTTTGGCCAGCACCTTGTTAGATAAATTTGCCTTAAGGAAAAGACCTGAATAAGGCCCATACATGGCTTCCATCCCACTCAGCTAATTAGGGGGAGGCTTTCTTGCTCAGTTTTGCGTATCACACTTATTTTTAATGTCTGAATTAGGTGATTTCCAAATGCAAAGAACACCTCATATATTAGCAATCAAAAAACCCTATAGCTTTTTAAATATACCATACATTGAGGTTTGAATGAAGTCCAGAAAGATCAACTTAAACTTAGCCTGAATTTTGTTTTTCAGCTATCAGCTAAATGCTAAACACTCTTACTTCCAAGGGAAACAGATGGCTTTAAATAGTTACTTATTTCAACATATGGAAACCAATCACTGAACTATGAAGCATCAAACAGCAAACTCTATCATTATTAATTTTGACTAATAAGAAAAAAAAAGAAAAATAGAAACGTAAAAGAACCCAGTTTCTAATGTCTGCTTCAGTTTAAATTGCAACAGAACAAGGAAGGCTTTAAAAATATTTGTTTGAGTTACAATGTTAGATTTTGGTTTAGGTTGTTTAAAAAAATATAGAAAAAATAGGGAAAAAGGATATAATTTTTGTAGAAAATAGGAATTTGTGATGCTTGTATATTTTTAAATTCATCTTCCACCTTAAAGCCCCAGTGATTAAAAATTCCTCTGTAAACAATTCTCTCACCATGGGCAGGCACGGAGGAGCTCCTGGAGCTTCCTCTGAATCAAAGGATCCAAAAATCATTTGCAGAGGGAAAAACTGAAAAGAGATTTTTTTCAAAAAGCAGCAAAGGAATCCCCAGTGCAGGGAGCAGTGAAGGTGCGGAGGAGCTGCCCAGGCCATCCCTGGGACTGACCAACAGAGCAGAGCTCCCCTTTCTAATCTGGAAAGCAAATTAAAGCTATATTAAACTGCAAATCAAATGACAATCAACACAATCAGCTTTGCTGCTCCTGTGAAAAGTGTTCTCAGCAGCAATGAAAGAATGGCTGATGCTTTGGGAAAGTAAAGAGCAAATGAAACCTGGTCTTATCATTGCAGTTTCCTTCAGTCAAGGATGGAGAGCTTTGCCAGCTAAATCTGTGTCAGTTTTTTGACTAAAATATATCTTAAGTGAATTAAACTTGTTTATTCTGCCATCTGAGGCAGCTGGCAACTTTTCTAAAGCTGCAGCAAACTTCCTCATTTTCGCTTCATTTCTTTTTTTCTTCTATCAGCTTATATAACATATTTTAAAGGTACCCCTACATTATCCTCAGCTGGTGGGCAGAATTGTGCTGTCTTTAGAATAGTTTTCAGGAGTCTATTTCTTAAAAAGAAAAATAAAAAAAAAAGGGGCTGCTTAGGCGTTCCATGGTTTCTGTGCAGAACATTCCCTATGTGGGAGTGCCTCATCTGCATAGCGGCATGTGGGCAGGATTTGGACAAGAGCACTGAAGGATGTGACAATCAAAGAGAGATATGTGGGAAATCTCTTTTAAATGTAAAGAGACCTCGCCCAGCTTTCACTAACTCAAGTAAACATAATTTCCAAGAGAGGAACGAATGCATAAACTATCATGAGGCAAAAATGGGCTCCAAGCACTGCAATTTCTGTTGTGTACTAAAATACACCCAAGGAAAAAAAATCTTATTCTGTCCTAGGTCTAACACAGCAAAAAATCAGTGAGAAGTGGAATTTTGATCAATGTTAAAAATCTGCATGTGATTTTTCCAGCTAATGGCATGCAGAACAAGTTACAGCTGATTTCTGCCACTGACATTCTGTCAATGTAATAATAGATCCCTCTTTTGACGTAACTTGACTGCCATTAGCATTCTAAATATAGTGAGCTGTTTTGTTAATATCTCCTCAGAAAACTGAAGTAAAAATGTGAAACAGAAGGCAACCTGGGCCAGTTTCTTGTGCACAGAACATGTCTCTAATGTGCTGCTCTCTAGAAATGTGCAAATCCAGCTCCTCACCAGCCCGGCAGAGAGTACATTTCCAGTTTGAGATTGAGAATTCCTGAGATAACTAGCCTGTAAAAAATTCCTCTGCAGAAGCCAACATGAAAGCTTGATTTTTTTCAAGCAAGAAGCATTTTGAAGCAGTCCATGGAGCTGCCCTCTTCCTTGCAAACTGAGCTGAGCAGCCTGACTCACGCTCTTGGGTTGGGAATGAGACATTGTCACCACTCCTGAAGGAATGGACAGGCTGCTCCCTGGCCTGTCTTTGCACCACATCACCCCCCCAGCAACTGCTCTGCTTCTGGGGAGCCTCTTCAGCCTTCAGGAGCTGCCAGCCTCTGCTGTGCTGTATCTGCTGAGGAGGGATTGCACAGGGATGGGGCAGGACTGGGGCTGTGTCCCCTGGCAGCTGCTGCTCCACATCCCTGCATCCCTCCCGTGCTGGGACAGCACAAACCACTCGGGTTTTGGCTCCTCTGGGACACAAAGACTCCATCATCATCCTTGGAGGCCATAACCCTAAATTTAGCAAACCACTCCTACTTCTAAAGCAATGACCATTCATTCCCTGTCAATTTTTAAATTAACAATAAGTCTTATGTATTTATTGTATTGCCTTTTTTCTTGTATTTCCTTTGTGTTATTGTCCTAACTCAGACAATACAGACTCGCGCGACTCAAAAATAACGTCGCTAAAATGAACATGTTAACATAACTTGTGAAGCTCCTTTCCTGCGAACACAAACCTCAGCTTTCTAAATAATCCTAAACAATATATACCATAAAACTTCTATATTTTGTAATTCAGATGCAGGTTAGGCCATCCTAAAACACAGAAAGTTTCTGTCTCCTAATTGTTATGTGCCAAAGTAATGTTTGTAGGCAATTTAATTCACAAACAGTGGCAATAAAGCAAACTATATCCTAAACCACTGTTTTCTGTGTTATTGAACAGTTCCTTACATTTTCATACGTTTGGTATGTCATTATTACGTAAAAGATGCATCACTTCAATTCAGTGTCAAATAAATAAATGCAAACCAATTGTTGTTTAAAGTTACCATGTTCTAAAAATAACACGTAACGGTAAAAAGCAGGGGAATGAAATATGTTTTAAACAACTGGTGATCTGGACTATCCAAACTGACCAACCTATTCTGTTTCTTATTATTACTATCTCACAAAAAATTCACAGCCAGGTAAAAATTAAAAAAAGAACCTCCAACTCAACCACCTTTCTAGAAAGACTAAAAAACCTCTCAAGGCTGTGGTCAGATGGTATTTTCCAAATTAACCTGGAGGTGCTGAAGACCTCTTAGGTGTTTTTTCTGTCTGCTGCACCAGTTGAAGCCCAGTATAATCTCTACCATCTTTTAAGTGCCAAGACAACTCATAACATTCTGTGGGAAAAAAAGAATCAAGAATGCTTCAAATTTCCCTGTGAGCAGCTTAAAGTCAGACTTTGCCTTAGTGCAGATGAACACTCACACCTCTCCCTCTGCCAGCACTGCTGTAAACATAGACTACTGCA
Organism: Petroica traversi; assembly: GCA_025920805.1. NCBI lineage: Eukaryota > Metazoa > Chordata > Aves > Passeriformes > Petroicidae > Petroica > Petroica traversi. The sequence continues at coordinate 10,585,031 of JAHLSL010000037.1, forward strand.
CTACCAACCTAGATGTTTACAGAGTGAGCTTGAGCTGCCTCTTCTGATCATTTCATTTTATTTTATGCCATTCCACAGTCATTAACATCCAGGTTTAGCAAGAAGCTGTTTAATTGTTCAGTCAAATAATGGATTCCAATTTATTGTTATGTCAGTGGCATTAAGAATTCCTACAGCCTGCTCCATACAACAGAAAATAAAAAACAAAGTGATGCTGACTTCACAAATACAAGAGATCTACAACTGCAGCATCAAGTGATTCATATCAATGTCATACAAAAGACATGAAAAAAACAAAAGGCACCTCTATGGGGTTTAAATCTATAACAGGTTTGGGCAAAATAAAACTTGAGTCTGGAAGAGGCACTGCATGTATCTGCTACAGCTGCTCAAAAAGGCAGTTGTCTGAATTTTACAGCAGATTTAACAACAGGGCTGTGGTGCATTGTTAAAAATCAAACCCACCTGCCTTTTTCTGCAGACGCAACATTAAAGGCTCCTTCTCAAAGGCAGTCCCTGCACAGTAACCCTGACCTGAGGCTGAGTTTGGCTGCCCAGCTGCCGTCGTGTGGTACCTGCAGCAGGTCACAGGGGTCAGGAAACAGAACTGCACTATATCTGAGAGAAGGGCCTCACCTATTTGCTTATTGTAAATTCTTGACTGGGGATTTGGTCTCTTTTTGTTCAGAGACTTGAAATTTCACCTTTAAAATACCTGCTGTAAGAACATCCACCCCAGTAATGACTCAGTTGACATTTCTTACACATGTGCCCACAAGAGCATTACAAATGTTGGGAGAAGCAGTAATGAGGTAAAGCCTGTTGTTCCCAGCTCAAATACTACTGGGCTTATTTGGCACCAGCCTACAATGTATAATACAGGGAGAAACAATGCCTCAGAAAGCAAATAAAGAGGGAGTTACTGCTACAAACTAATCTGCAGCTAAATGCAAATTAACTGAAGATAAAAAACATTTCAAATGACATTGAGTAAGACATGGATGATTCTAAACATGTGATGTGCATGAGAGAAAAATCACAGTTTTCACAAACTGCAGATAAACTGGAAATTGAGAAGGTGCTGAGCAGGGGTTCCACAGGAGGTTCTCTTTCTGGGCAAGGGAGGAATGGAGCACTTGATCAAAGGGTCTCAAGTGAAGATCCCTGCTTCCTGCTGTGAAAGGGATGCAAGGACAAGAATCACAGATAGCTAGAAAACCCCTGTGCCTCTATATAATCGAATCTCCCAAATCTAAATGCAGTATCTTGGAAAAACCCCAAAACCAAACAGCAGAACCACACACTATTTCTCAAAAAAAACCTAAAATCCAAGGGGAGAGACTATGACACACCACTGTTTGTCTTAGTCAACACAGTTATTTTTCATTGAAATACAAAATTTAAAATTGGGAGTTTTTCTATTTCTTCTTCTTCTTCTTCTTCTTCTTATTATTATTATTATTATTAGAAAGTCTCACATCAGATCACTTCCAGTCCCTTTTGGGACTATGAAAAGAAGAGAGGACAAGTCAAAGGAAATTTAGAAAAGTTCCTCATTCTTGATCTCTCGTTCAGGTATGCACATGCTCCTGAAAAACAATGTCAGGCAGAAACAGGAAAATTCAAGGAAAACTCAACTCCTACTTTCATTTTCTTAGAAAAATATGATGCATCCATCCAAATACAACAACACTAATTTAAACTTATTTCTTAATGAATTGTTTTTTGCAGTGTCTGTATTTCATAGAACAAGAACTAGCAACATAGGATACTTCACCAATGTTTTCTAAATTCCTTTTTTCTAATGTTGAGATTCTAAGGATTCTGCCTCAACCTAACGGAGAGAATTATTTTAGCTCTGTGAACCCACTTGAAAAATTACAATCAAAGAATGGATCTAAAACTATGATTTTTAAGAAATGACAAATACTAATATCTTACATGTTTCCAACACTATTTTCTTTCACTGGTATTGAGTCAGTTTAAGAGAGCCCCTTTTCTGTGCCTGGTTATGTTTGTCTGCCCCACAGAGATTTAAATGTGTACAGAAAGATCCTCAGCTGGTCTGCATTCTCAAAAATGCTCCTTGCAATTCAGTGCAGTATTTTGATGTTGCCAAAACATAGGTTTGATATTTTTAATACAAGATAATCAAACTAATTTTTTAACAGCCCAAACCCAACAGATAACTGATAGTATATAGAGGCAAAAGGGAAGAAAGCAACAAATAAATTCCCACCATTTCATCACTTTTTGTCAGAAATCTCTTGTGGCCTGCCCCATTTGGCACCTGCTAAAGCCTAAACTCCTCTTAAAACCCTGGCAATAACTGAGGTTTCCATTCATTTTCAGTTCTCATCCCTTGCTGGTGCAAGCACCATTTGGGAAAGAAAAGTCATCCTTCTGGTCCTGCCCTAATTTACATGCACAAAAAATGGTCTGGATTGGTCTCAAGCAGAAGCCAGAAGAATTAAAACAAGCCCCTGTGAACTTGCCTTGATGTAACTGCTGCCATCTTAATAAGGTGAGAGCAGCTTTTAAATCCCAGGCAGCTTCAGAAGCTGCAGCCCAGTCCCTGCCATATGGAGACAGCCTGGAATCTGTCAAGTTCACTTAGTGAATTTTATCTTTGGGGAGTCAGTCAGGCAAGCTAGATCAGAATAAACAGGATGCTGTTGAGATCTGGAGGCTAATGCTGGTACAGGCTGGACTAGTGAACCAAAAAAATCAGTTTTAAATAAACATGTGGTACCTAGAAGAATTAACAATAATTAAAGCTGTACAGGCACAAAAACAACTATGAGGGATTTTTATTGGGCTCTGAAAGATGCTCTTCTCCCTTCGACCACAGGAAATAGCCAGACTTTCCCTTTTTTCCATTATTTCTAATATAAAAAGTCATAAAGACAACATTTAACGCTTTATACCGGCTTTAAATATCAATCCTTTAAAATACCCCATTTAAACATAGTGCCTAATTAGACACCTTTCTTTATAAGTGTTCAAGGAAAGGTAATACAGTGAGCAAAGTCATGTTCACACAATCTCCATGCAAGCCCAAGCTGCTGCTTCATGCTTCAACAGGAGATGAAAATCTGGGGTCTCCAAACCTATCAAATTCTGTTCTGATGGATGGGGATAAGATAGACTTTGTTGTGCTCTGGGTAAAAGCCAGAATGTTAAATGTAATCTTCTGCACATGCTTTTACTGATATTCAGCATAAAAATAAGCCTTATCCATTTTTATTAGTTGGTCTGAGCCAGAACCAATTCTTTTGATGTCACCTAGCTTATAAAATGCAGTACTATAGGCAAGGGAGGTTTTAAAATGCTTCATAGACTTTATCCATTATATTAATGGCTTTCAGATTGCAATCTGTGGAGCACTTTCTGGTGCTGATCCACAGGCAGCTGGCCAGTCACCTGGAGCTGGCTCCTCTCCTTGTTCCCTTCTGTTTATTCCCCATAAAGGCAGAGCTGAAAAGGGGCAAACAAAAAACAACAAAACAAAACAAAAACAACAACAACAATAACCAAACAAAAAACCCCAAAAATAAAACAAAACAAAAAAAATGCCATTTTTAATGCTATTTTTCTATATAAACACTTGCAGCCCTTGCCACATGGCCATCCTGAGAGGAAAGGACTGGGCAGTTAGGAAAGTCACCACAGCTTGCCATGGAGCCTATCTGACAGGAGAGGGATGAGGAGGAGGGCAAGAGAAACAATCATTTTACTCTAGGATTAATTTGCTTAAACTTTAAATTGAATTGTTAAAACAGCTCAGTTTTCAGCATTCACCTGTTTTTCAGGCAACAAGTTGAATTTTACCTCATCCCCCAGCAAGATGAACTTGCCCTGACTTGATATTTTTCAGAATTGTTTTCTGCTTAAACCACTTCTTTTAAGAATGTACTGGGAAAAACTCTTTAGAAATGACATCTTGCACTGGAAAAAAAACACTCCTTTGAATACTTTAAGTGTCACTTAGGATTCACCCAGGGAATTCAAGTTATCTCTTTAGATAAAATATGCAAAGAAAGCTACACTGACCTGGGTCACCTGGCCAACCCAGGACAGTAAGAAAGGCTTTTGGGAACCTAATGTGAAAATCATAATTAAGAACATATCTTTATTTACCAAATTATTAAAAAAAAGACTGTTTCTACAGTAATAGCCTTTCATTTAAATCATTTCTTATTTTCAGATATGCATTTTCTATGTATTTCAGCTGCCTTTCCTTGGCTCTATCACTTCACCTTGATGGAGAAATACAGCCACCACATGAGATTTGGAAGTCGTGCAGTCACACCAGCCAACCTTAACAGCAGAGTATTGCTTACCAGTGAACAGATTCATCAGCTGAAATCATTTATCCATCAGTAATAGCTGTTATTAGAGCACAGAAAACACTGGTGAGTGCCTGCCCGAGCAGATTATAAATAACACAGAGATATTCATTCAGGTTCCTTCTGAGCAGCTTGGGAACAAGGCATTTACTGCTCCCAGATCCACAAGGGGAGCCTGGGGAACAGCCAGAGCTGCACTGCACTGTCACCTTGCACCCCTGGGAACAGCCAGAGCTGCACTGCACTGCCACTTCCAACACCTGGGAACAGCCAGATCCCTGCTCCACTGCCACTTTCACACCTGGGAACAGCCAGAGCTGCACTATCCCTGGTCAGATTCCTGCTCCACTGCCACTTCCACCTGAGAGCCATGGGGCTGCCTTTTCTCAGCAAGAAAAGACTGACTGAGAAAGCACCAGGGAGGCAAGAGGACTGATAAAAAATGCTTAATCCTCATTGTTTGCTGTGGAGATCCACCACTGTTCTGCCATAACAACGTGGGCAGCTAAGTTTAAATTTAAATTTAAGGAACATCTGCAAGTGGGCCTAATTCGTCCTTTTCCTTGCAGCCTAATAAAGCCTAAGACCTAAATATTTTTATACTTGATGATTAAAAGTCCTTGCTTTTCAATGAAGCAATTTCCTGCTTAAACTTAGGGTAAACCTTTAGCTACTTACCAGTACCAGCTTGTAAAAGATATTTCAAAAACCCCAAAATCTGTCTCATGCTTTTAGCTCTCACTTCAGAGCATTCTGTAGAAACCAGGAGAAGCAGCAATGGCATTTCATCCCATCTTCAATAAGTAGTAAGCATTGATACCCAGATAAATGTGTTTTGATTTTTTTTTTTTTTTCTCACACAGAGGAGGAAGAGGCCACAGGCAGATGTTGCAGGGTCTCCCATGATAATTTCATGGCAAGTATTATGAAATGTCTTAAAGCCCCATGAGCAGGCATCAAAGCAAAGTATCAAGACAGATTCACATTGAAGAGAACAATTTTGCCAGAGAATCATCAAATCCAAATCATCATCCATGATTTATCACACCAAACACAGACCTCACACTTGTTCTTTGTGGAATAGATTTGCCCAGCTGCTCTGACAAACACCTGAAATTCAAGTAGCTCCAGTGGGCACACAAAATCTGTGAATTGCCATCCACAACCAAGAGCCTGATGACATCGTTCATTCATAAATATTAAATAAGAATTTTTCTTCATAGAAAAAAAATCCAGAATCTTCACCCTTATTCCCATCCTGCCACATTTGGGACATAACTCTTGCTGTCTCTATGCTCCACAGTAAACTATAAATAGGTAAGGATATCTGAACTTCTTGCCATGTTTATCTGATTTAATATATCTGATTGTTATTCAGCAATGTTTTATTCTCTATCTCAATATTAAATAAATAAAATTACAGGAAACCTAATTTTTAATAGGGCAGTTTCACAGTCTTGAATTAGATTTTTACTCTGTCATTAAACATTTCATTGATGGTCCTAGGAGTATCTTTATTCACAAGCCAAACATATTAAAGAGGAACTCTTTTCTTTTACATACTCTTTAAATGCATAAATGCATATACTACTATGTAGGACTCAGCGACCAGAGACTGATGGAGACTGACTACGACTTTCATTAAATGAAAAGATAACAACAACAACAAAACCCCTGTAAATCCACTGACCTAACTTCTAAAGATTCCATAATATCTTAATCTTTACCTCCACACCTTCTCTGCAGCACCCAAGTTTCCCTTTCCATTTCATTTTCTCCTTCCACAGCTAGAAACTCTCCATCTTCAGAATTTACTGAGGTTCTGAGTCTGAAGACTCCCTGGGTGAGTTCTAGGGAGTACCAATTTCAAAGCAGCATAAAAATTGCCATAAAAATCTGGGCTGTGACCATGACTGCAGTGAGGAAGCTGAGCAGCCCATGGTTCTCTTGGTCCTTCCTTGCAAGAACAAACCCTTCAGAAGGATCTCTGGGTCATCAATAAGCATTTATTCTCTAATATACTGATTTTTAATTTTTTTTAAGTGCCATTAACCATTGCAGCACTCAGGTGGAAGGAATGATCCAGAAAGTTCATGCAGGATATCAGCACACTGTAAGCCAAAATGAAGTATTTAAAAAAATAGTTCTCTTTCTGAATTAAAACAGAATTTAAATGTCTTCAAGAGATTAATAGATGCTGCAGTGATTACAAACTTATGTAGATTTTTGTGAGACCTGACATTTAGGGTTTTTTCTATAAAGGTGTGAAAAAATAAAAAAATAATTATCTGTTTTTCAGGACACTTGTAAGCAAGGTTTCTGGCATACTGTCACCAATTCTAACCTAAATACATTTCCAGCTTGGTTTAAATTTAAGGTAGGTCACATAGGACTTTACTTCAATTCATTTGCAAAATGTGTATTCTTTTATGCATCTATGATGATAAAAAGCAGAGTACAGAAGATGGGATATTTTCATTCCTTTTATTGTTGAACAGGATGTTCAAAGGCTCTGTCAAATATTTTTGCTGGATATGTTTAATCCTAGAGCTCTCAGACACAGCTTGTTACCTTCTTTCCACTTCAACACACTTTCCTGATGTATTTATGAGGCTGAGACTAAACTAGGTCTGCTTGAAAAAAGTAAAACCTAAGAAAAAAATTTATTTTAACCTGGTTAGGCTAACTCCCTGTTAACCACTTCAAAGTTCTATGCTGCTGTAATAACTTGGACTGGCAAAGAGATGCATATATACAACGTGCCTCTAAATAAAAAGCAGCACGTTAAGATTTCGTTGCAAATATTGCCAAGTTTTATAAAGATCAGGTTATAAATGTGTATTTTACTATTAAGATACTGCAAGAAATGGTGGCTGTGTTCTTTCTTTTCAATTTCATTTCTCCAGTATGTCAATTTAAATAATTATAGGGAATATAATAAAAGATAACCAGCTTTAGATCCTTAAGCATTGTCCTTAAAACAATATTTTGGACTGCCTGAATAAACAAATATCATCATCTATAAGAACTTCAGTGGCGCAGTCACATGGATATTCAAAATTAACCTCTTCTTCCCCACCTCAGAGCCGTAAGCTACAGCCAGCAGCTGGGAGTTAAAAGAGCAAAAAAAAAAAGATGCCCTCAACCTCTATGAGTTTCTGGAGGTACATCACTTTAATATGCTCATGCTCCATGTCAAACATCCCCCTCTAAAAGAATTTCATACCATGCATTGCATTCCAAATTGCAAATAGAAAATATCTGATAACATTTAATGGCCTCTAGGTATAATCAGCATAAAATCAGCATAAAAGGGACTCGATCTGAATACGAAATGTTTAAACCAAATGTGATGGAACCTCGTGGGGGATTCTGCCACACATGCTGTCGTTTCTTCTAGGAGGTCCTTGGCTGTCCTTGCAGGGGGTACAGCAAAGTGGTGTGGAAAAGAAAAGAAACCTCAGCACGGTGATGCTGCAGCAGTGTTTAACCACAGCTTCAATGAAGGCAGCTTTGATCTCTTCTGAGGGAAAAGCAATGACCTGTCCTTTAAGGAGAGCATTTCCTCTTTTGATCTGAACGCTGCGCTCCTTGAAACTGAGCTCCAAGTGTTGGTGTCTTATTTAATTCTGAGTTAGAGAAATATCACATCAACAGATAAAAATCCACCACACTCACAAATCCCACTCCAGCTACTCTACTGTAGCTGTGCTCAGCTGGCAACTTTGAAAGATGCCAGAGGTAGGTTCTGATGCACTACAAAATCTGCAGTAGGAAGAAGCAAGTACTATATAGATCAGCTGAAAATAACCAAAATATTTACCTATTATTTACATGGGCAAAAGCCCAAGTGCTCAATTGTCATTCCTGCCTCTGTCCCAGGATATTAAATATCCATGTTAATGACAGATAGGTGGGATACACAGCTGCTTTGGAAGGATATACAGCTACCGCTGAATGCCTCAAATCAGAGGCTGTAACAGAATCATCTACAGCAAAACCGTTGCAAGTCATGGAAGATAATGACACTGTCAGTTGATTAATATATATATATGGCCATTAATAACTGGAGTAAAACCTGCCTGTTTATTTCAATTCAACCAATTCCCTGTTGTTAAGAATAACTCTAATTTTTGCAGACCTCAGGTAAAATTCCAGTAAAGATAAATTAACTCTTCCTCCTCAGAGTACAAGACAAAAGACATCCCCTCAGACAAGATGTGGAACAATTAAAAATAATGATCACTGATATTAAAGATACATAATCCTAAAAATACATTCATTCTTAAAAATTCCTTTAGTATTTCATGACCTACAACTATTACAAATAATGTGACAGACATCTGAACTTCAGATAATTATTCAAATTTTCCTAAAATTCACTTTAGACTTCTGAGGCTTATTCCAGCTACCATTAAGATGATTCAGATTCCAAATTCAGATTGTAAATTGGAAATATTTCTGAATTTTTCCACTGTTTGGGTGCAAGGTTGTACTCTGCACTCACCCCAGCCTAAAATCCCTAAACTGATCTCTATAGGAGACATCATGCTTTCCTTCTTTTTAGGCATAGATCCAGCACTGCTACATTTAGTTCTAAATCCTAGATACAAATTGAATGTTTCTATGATTCTAAGTGCTGGGAAGCTGCCCAAAAAATTTATCCTGATTATTTTAAGAACAGATGAAAATGCCATTAAAGTTACACCTAAATTATAAGTTGTTCCTCATTTTAGCTAGGCTGAACTCACAATTTTCAGCCTGCACTTACTCCAGATATAACAATTCTAATATGACACCCCACAAACCAGAGCTTGCTTTCTCCTACACCAACTCCTTGTCATCTTAAGGTTGCTACCTGGAAATTATAACTTAGAATCCTTAATTTGTACCATTTCCAAGCTCTTCCTCACATTAGAGCGACTAAGAATTATTCTCTTTCCCACTCAGCCACCTTTACAGTTTCTATAATGATCCAGGGATTTATTTCAATACGTAAAATATTAGTCTTTTAAATTTGTTAGTCCTTTAAAATTCAGCAGTACTTGAAATAAGTTCTCCCAGAAATTCATTTGGATTTGGCTTTTTTTTTAGTAGTAGTATTTACCTATTGATTGATCTCTCATATCTGATATTCTAGCACTTCTAAACAAGCAAGATTCTTATGACTCTTTAACACCATATAATTTAAAACTCGGTTCTGTAATGTAAATTACATTCTCTGACCTTCTGAAACCATTTATTGCACCTCTGCTTTTTGCTATCATTCTGGGGCCTGAATAAAGACAAGGCAGACTTTGATTTGTACCAGAGAGAAATGAAATTGCTCGTGTGTACTAAAAGAGTTCAAACCCTGTTTTATGAAATCTCTGAACACTGAAAAAATAACAAAACAAAAGGTCTTACCCACCACAATTTAATAAAGAGTTCATAGCAAGACTATGTAGCATTTCCACATCTCAGGATATATTTTCAGTATTAGCATGCATTCAATAACAATAACAACAACAAGGAGAAGTTATTTTGCAATTTTGAATTTGTCTCCAGAGTGAATTTCTGAAGAGAAGATTAATCTCTTCATAACTGTCTTAACAATACCATGGCCAAAAGGGGAAGGTATGTCAAAGCAAAAGCCACGAGGTGGAAAAAAATGGAAGGAACATAAAAGGTTTAAATCAAACCCCCAAATTCTTCCAAGATTTTGAGATAGTTAAAAACACTCTAAAATCAGTATAAACACAGTTCAGATGTAATTAATGACTTTAGACCCCGTGATCCTTCCAATCTAGGGACTTACATTTGAAGAGGAATTTAGACACACGGAACTTAGTTTTAGAAGATCTCTACCTCATTGGGTAGCTGTACTTTGGGTGATTCTGATTTTTGAAAACTGCAGATTTCACCGTTAGCAAATCCATAACACTTCATAAACTCCTGGAACAACTTCAGGTCTGAGAGCACATCAGTACTAGAGGGAGGCAAATTTAACCGTAAGTAATGAAAGGAGAAAACCTTGCACTGTCACCCTCAGCATGACAGAATGCAGAACAGCAGCATCCTGCTACATCAAAAAGGGGAAAATACTCGAGGTACTTAGCCCGTTGGCAAATCCTGCTTGGGGATTTCTAGATGAATGACTTGTGTCTATGTTTACAGCCTTTCAGCAGAGTGCTCACTGTTTACTCTGGAATTAATCCAGGCCCATAAAACTAGTGATACATCAACGTAACAGATGTGCTTAAGTGACTGCATTATAAGGAGATCTGCCCTAGTTACAAAAACTCAGTAATCAGTTTTAAGTTGACTTGGACAATCCCAGCCTGTAACTCATCAGCACCCACCATACTAATTCTTGTTAGTGGACTGGGAGTCTTTAGTTCCAAGCACTTCATAATTTCATTACTTGTCTTTTAAAAGTGTTTAAACTGATAAAGGCCATAGTATTGGAGCATAATGTCCTAGTCCTTGACATAAGTGTAAATTATTCCTGTAATATCACTGTGTTGAAAACAGTTTAATTTGTGTTCATCTCATATTTACAAAGTGCTGGAATGTAAACAAAGTTCCTTGATCAGCAGGACACAGGAGGGAGCCCAAGGCAATGCTAATGCTGCTCTCTAAAGGCCCAACATAGCAAACAAAATGCAAGTGTTGTTTAACAACTGTTAATGTTTATTTGGCTTTGTTAAGAGGTCACTGTCATTATTATCTGTTTTTCCGATCAACATGTGAGGTGCTTGCAACTAGGAATACTTGAGTTGAAAGCTTCTGAAACATGTCAGAGCTCTTTCAGAGAAGGTGCTATGGACAGCCACATGTTAAATAAAAAAAAAATCTATTTTAGAATGCTTTTTCTTCTTTTTCTTTGATGCTCTCTATTGTGAAATTTTTATAATGTTGATCACAGAGAACTTGTTTCCTCAAAGCTAACAAAATCATTGAATGGACAGCAGAAGGTAGACTCTAAATGTGGGACTGTAGTGTCCTAAAGAGGGCACTGACAGTTTTTTGCTCTTCAGTTTGAAAGGTCTCTGCGTGTGAACTTTTGTCCCTGAGTGTACTTTTCATTCCATGAAAGTTTAGGGGCTTGGCATGCAGACAGGTCACCATATTCAGCCTAGTAACATCTTCAGAAATACAGGCAGAAACACTGCAGGTTTCACTGTGTGAAATAAGAAGGTGTCAGATGGAAGCAAGTCTCCCATAAAACAGCATGGTTTGGGGTTTCCCAAACTCTTAGGCTGGTTTTGGCCAGAATCTAAATTTTAAGCATGATAAAACCTAAGCCCTTAATGTAAATATATGCATTTCGAAATGATTCATATTTGAATTGAGTGGTCACGCTGCTTTGCTACTCTAAGTATAATATTCCTGAGATGCCTTTCCAAAGCCAGCTGGAAACCTTGACATTTCATCCATATTGTTATTTATATACATATTTACTGCTGCCACCTGCTTGTAACTTGGCTCACACCATCAAGCAGTACGTTTCCCCTGTATCATTATATTTTGACATTTCACTAGAACTCCAGAGCTGCCCATTTCTCAGTTTCCAATTGCTCTGCAGCCACTCTTGAATTATATTGGCTTAGTAATAGAATAAAGACCTTTCTCCGTGGTAGTACTAACCTCTCTTTCCCTACACAGATGGCACAAATCGCTGCTGGCACACAAAACAATTCTAGCACAGCTTCTGTTACCCAAACCAACCCCCATTAACCCCAGAGAGCTGGATTAGATCAGGGACTTGGGAGGTGAAGAGAAGGGCTGGCCAGTGCTTTGGGCTGCAAGAGATAAGGGATGGTACAGGCTGTGTGTGGCTGTGATGGAGCACCCTGCAATTTCACACTGTCATGCTCACTGAGCCTGCTCCTAGGGAAGAAAGCGAAATTAGCTCACAAAGTTAATAGACCTGATTTCACCATCAGCACCACAACACCCATATTTACTATTATCCAGATACCAGTTATTTGGGAGCCCTGATGCCTCAGGAAAAGGCCACTTTTCAAGGAATAATGCTGGAAAGAGCAGTTACCAGGGGACACCCAGACTGCTGGGATTTACCTTTGTTCTTGGGTGCATGGACCAACTCTGACACTTCTTCAGAGGGCTGATCACCCTACCCATACCCTCAGACACCTAAAAACACGCCCTAATTTCCAGTTCCTCGGTGCATATCCCAGGAGGACCACCGAGCATGGTGTGATGGCATTGAGGGAAGAGACTTGGGAGAACACTGGACAGGCTGCCTTGCAGAACAGCTCACTCTGGGCCAGTCCACTTGACAGACAGAAAATGTTTCTGTTGAAAGGAATGAGAAACTTGTCTTCACAAACTGTGGGTCTTGCCAGTAGATAACATTAAGAGATAAGAGAAACAATGGGGAGGATTCCACTGATTAATGAATAGAACCAGGGAAATTTGCATTTACAAGCAAACCAAAGGTCTGCAGATACATAAAATTGAATATTGGAAGATGAGAGGAACAATGAGAAGATCCTTAAATTCCATAAGGAATTCCACTGAGTGACACAAGGAAAGGACCAAGGGGGGGAATTACACATTAGAGGGGGGTCTCAGGTATTAGGTATTTTCAGAAAGTCTGTGCCTCTCGAATAGCTCAGCCAATGGGGAAAGAGAGAGGGACATGCAGGAAATTGGGATAAAAGAGAGGCTGCATCCTCCAAAAATCTGAGAGACCTCAGGGGAAATGCCCCATGGCCTCTCCCTTTATTCGAATAAAGCTATAGGACTCCGCTGTCTCCTTTTTGGGCATAAACCTCTGGTGTTTGTGGATTGATTTTCCCCACACAGTGTTGTCAGCCCAAGAGTTTGTCAGGAGTAATTTTAAATGTGGAAATGGAAATCTACCGCATGAAAATCTTTACATGTGACATGAACCTTCCATGACTTCACCAAAGTGATGCTGCTTTACATTCAACACAGGCTAGACCACAACCCAGCAGACACGTGTATAGTTAACTTTAAGGAAAATCCTCTAGCTATTCAGTATTTAAAAGACACTAAAATTGAGGGAAAATAGATATGAGAGAAAGATAACCAATATATTAAAAATTATAGTAAAACGGTGGACATTTGACATTTGTGTACGTCATAAAAAATAAGATGTTTCTAAGAAAACATCTGCTCTTCCTATTCTTAAACCCCTTCCCTATGAGGAGAGCAGAGGAAACCTTCTTATGTAGTTAAAAGGCCAGCAGGTACAACATTACTGCAGCAAGGGACAAAAAAAAAGGAATGTATTTTCATTTTTCCAGCCCCTAAACTGACACGGCAATGGTAAATTCTTCCTGCTGATTGAAAAGAAACTTCATCAAAATAAACAAACCTAAGTTCACTTAGAGAGCAAAATGATGCCTTAAATTACACCTTTAAATCAAACACAATGCAGTACCTAAGTGAAAGATTTAAAATTAATTTAGGACTCATGGTCAGAACTACATGTGGAGCACTAGTTTTTGCTGCTTTCCTGATTACAGAACATCTCATGACAGAAGAGGAAAAGGCAAAGACTGGTCATTTCTCACAAGGCACAGGCAGGAAAATAAAAAGCAAAAAAGTCAAGCAATTGAAGAAAACAATCTTCAGTTTGTAAACCTCATTTGTGTCTTAGCTGGGAATGGGCAAATTCACATTCATTCATTCATTGAGCTTCAAAATAAAGGCCAAATTAAAAAAATACAGCTTAGTTTCTAGCTTCTGTTGAGGCCTTGCAAAAATTAAAATTATTTCCAGAGGCAAAACATCAGCTCTTCTGAAAATCTGGCTTTATAAAAACTGCCAATATAACAAGAGGACTTGTTTTGCTGCTGAGGATGATGGGGCACAGCCCAGCATCACACAAATTCTTGCTGAGGAAACCCCATGTCCTGGGAGGAGAAACCAGCACACATCTGCCCCAAAGTGATCCCCTCAGACCCCCAGGAAACACACAAACCCTCAGGAAGCTCCTACCCTGTTCAGGGCATGGAAATTTGCCTGCCAAGCACTCAAAGGCACTGCTGGAGGCAGGAGGAACTTCTCAAAGTCTGATTATGAATCCAAGAATGGGAAATTGTGCAACAACGCAACTGCAAGGGGCAGACAATCAAAGCCTCTCCTCTTTAATCAACACCTCCAAAAGCAGATCTAATGGGAATGAAGGATTATTTCCCCTGAAGTGTGGCTCCAGTCGCTGTCCTTCAGAGCAGCTGACAGTGCTCTCCCCAGAGAATATGGGAATGCTTCCCTGTGTTCGTGATCCTCCTCTTTGGGCTGCCCAAGAGCAGCACTTGAAATCATCGGGAAAAATCGCATTAATCAAAATTAGCAACAGAAGTTGATTATTTTAGTCTTCTTCAGAAATGACCTGATCAGCAGAAAACCTGGCTTCGTGTTTTTCTTTTACCTAGAAGAGTTTACGATTGTCTTTGGAGGGTGTTAAATGCTTCTGAGATGACACCTCTCTCTCCCTGCTGTTTTGCTTTTGAGCCAGAGAAAATTTAAGAGAACTTTAATTCCCATGAAGCTTTTCAAACATTGATTTGGAGACAGAGCTGAAATTCTAAATTTTTAAACGAAGGGCAGACTTTCTCTTCAGTCAAAGAAGTTATATTATCCATCTGAATCAACAAAATAGCATTTTTTGCACCTCTCCTAAATCCTGTTCCTGTTTATAGAACCTCATATCTGTTGCAAATTCAGCAGAAATTGCTTGGTTTAATTTCTAGCTGTAAGAAAAACAAATGCAGACACAGCAGGAGGCAAGGAGGGAGGAACTGTGATAAAATAGGGTTGAAGACCTTGCAAAATACTCAGGATATCTGAGGAAGAACAGTTAAGCAGGATGATGTGACCTATTATAACAGTGGGAAAAAAAATAGGTCTGGAAGTCTGCTATTTGATTTAGCTCTAAAATGCAAGGGTGAGAGCAGAAGTTATGCACCATTTACTGAAACCCTGGAGTGAAATATTTACTGAAACTGGAATGAAATATTGCTGCTCTTCATACATAGCTCATGGAACAAAATTCACTAGAATCTGGATATGAAAAATTCCGGAGTGCTCTGGTATTCCACTAAGAAAACACAAAACATTGCTAAAACTGGAATGAAACCATTTGAAATTTGGATTCAGATGCTCCTCATCTCATTTGACCCAGCCCTGTCATTTCCAGTTGATGCCACACCAGATGTCTCATAAGGAGGTCACTTTATCTACATCTACACAATATCTACATATATTAAAGCCTGTTTTAGTGAAGAACAGCCTCTAAAGGTATTTTGCCTTATTTTCTCTCCTGTAACATCATGTTTGTGTTACCAGGTTCTGACAAGTCATTTTAGCCAATCTCTGCACAGTTTCTGCTCAAGTGAACATACTATTTCCTCATCCTATTTATCTTTTAAAGACCAAGTATTAGAAAAAGAAATGAGTGAGAATTAAACTAGGAGAAAAAAGAAATGAGACCAATGCATTGGAGACATAAGGAGCAGCAGTAGGGAAAAAAAAAAGTATGAAATTAAAACACAGGAAAATAAAATGTTGTATTTAAAGGAACAGAAACATGACATGTTAAGTCTTGGCCTCATTTACCATGACTTTGTATTTCAATTAAATACAATAGAGACCTGAATAGATATTGAACAGGATAATCTCTGAATTAACTGATGAATGTGTTTCTGCTATTTACACTTATAAAAATATGAGGAAATTGTAATGAAATTGTTAATCAGTGGCTCAATTTTATGGAGTAACATAATTTTTAATGAACTATATCTTAATTATTTTAATTTTTATTCCCACAAGTACTCCTTAGTTTAACTTTGCAAAACCCCAACAATGTGCGTTTATCTTCCTTCCACCACATAATTTTAAAGAAAATTACACGAAAGACAAAAAGTCAAATTGCACTTGAGGAACAACAAGATGTTAATTGATCTAAGGAACATCGCTTTTCAAAGTTCTGTTTTTCCTGCGCTTGCCAGATAACATTTATACAGTGGAAACAAAACTTTCGAGCAATTAGCAAATTTTGACACTGTAGCCTGAGTGTTAAAAGCTAATGTGGAATTCAGTAAAGGAGGTTAAACCACATTTTTGTAACCACTTAAGCTGCTGGGAAAATCCTGTTGGATAAGTCAAACGTAAGAAATACTTTTTTGTATCATTCTGAATAGTAATAACAGACATAAGGGAAACATCAAAAAGAATCCCTCAAATTGGAGAGATTCTCAAAAAAGTTCTATTTTGCTTCCAGAGCCAACAAACTGCCAAAAGAACACAATGAGAAATCCACATGTAGACTACCAAGAACATAGAAATATCAAATGATGAATGAATTTTTTAATCCACCAGTGCATTGGAGAACAAACACAGCATGGTCCCTGTGAGCCTGACTGCCTGAGCCCAGCACAGGCTTGGGAAGTGACCACACCTGGTCACAACCTCCACCCTTCACCAGTCACTGACATCAGGTCAGAGGAATTCTGAGAAAGCATCACCCACTGGTCATGGAGCCCCTGCTCCTGCCAAAGCCAATCCTCCCTCACGCACGCTTCCTCATTTATCCCACTTTGTCAGAACAAGCTGCAGGAGGCATGTCTCCTATTAACAATCAGCTCTTACAATCCCTATTGACACGATGGACAACAATCCACTCTCGTGAAAGATTCATGACATAACTTTGCACTCTCTACTGCTTGCTTCCTCATAAAACCAGTGCAAATCCCATCAAAAATTTAGCAGAACCCCTGCCTCATCTGTTTAGGCCTGAAGCTAGTTGCAGGGACAACTCATTAGGGACAAGCTCATTAAAACCAGCCCTGGAGCAAAAGCAGTTTGCAAGTCTCCTCATTTTTATTCACTTTCACCTAGCCATTGCAGCTCCTTGTGCTTCCCTCCACAGAGCTTCTCATGATTTGGTACAATAAGCAAGGCTGCTTCCAAACTCAAACTAACCAGGGTTCCACAAATGCAGCTCCTTCTGTGCTCCAAAGCTAAGAGACTTCTGCTCATTTGTAGGATCTAGATGGTTCTGTATGGAAAGGCAGCATCAGGAAGCCCAGAGGATTCTCTTCTGAGTGCATTAGCAAAAGGAACTCAGAGGAACCACCAAACACACACTGAAATGCAAAGAGAAATCAAGATGTTCAGAACTAACAATAATAAATACACATACTCACGGATTCAGTCATGTGAGAGTGCACTTGGTGTTTCATTTGGTAGTTTTAGCAAACCACCAAAAAATTTTGCTTTTAGTAGCTAAAATAGGAAAGAATAAAAAAAAATATTTTTTTAAAGTGCAGGAAAAGGGGGAGGGGAAAGAAAAAGAAAAAATCAGAAAGTATTTCCTTTGTCCTTAATAATAAGTATTGTTTAGATAAAATTAGGGGTTGTGTTGTTTACCTTTTCAGTCCTATGCAAAAGTTACTTTTGCCATGAGCACCAGCTGGGAAATCTCACTAATATCTTCTGAATCAGAAGCCTAAATTCAGGTATGGTAATATGAAGACATACAAATACAACAGAATTTGAAAATCACGGTTATCCACAGTTCTGAAGATTGGTGATCCTGGAATGATTGCAAGAGCTTCTTTACTTCTGTCACAAACAAAGAGAACTGCAAAGGTCTGCCAGGAGCGGATTTCCACCCCTCCAGACCTGTGATGACAAAAGCTGGTGAATCCTGCACAGGGATCTGGTGGTCAATTTGTGCACAGGAGAAGAAAAACCGTGGAGATATAGCCTCAAATGTCACTTGCTAAAAATGCCCTTAGAAGTGTTTAATTCTAGTACAAGTTGCTGCCATGTGCATGGTACAAGTGCTTGGATACAGATACATGTCCAGTACCGCATTAGGCTTCTGAGGAGGGTCTGACTGTGAAGAACTGTCTGCATGACAAGTGAGTTCCAACAGTTCTACAGATCAGCTTTGAAAACCAACCAAACCCTACCTGCCCAGCTAAGCAGAAAAGCCAGTAATGTAACCAACAGTCCAAGTGAAGCAGCCCCTCATTGCACTGCAATCCCAGATGAGTGGGTTTAATTTACGTTTTTGCAAGCATGCTAATATTCAATCACCTTGCCTGCACTTTATACGCAGCACTACATACAGGAAACTTTCTTTCTCTTGTCAAGTTCATTGTCTGCTCAGCTTATGATGGAGTGTAACAATCTCATTGACAGTCTTCAGCCCATCATCCAAGGCAACACGTCACCAAGGCCTATAGCATTTTTCAAAGTCAAAATCAAAATAAAAAGGATTCTTTTGCTTTCCTTACTTCTGTCCAACTATGCAGCCAGAGTCAAAAGCATTTACTTAACCTGGAAGAATTAATTATTAAGAAGATCACAGGACAAAGCTGTCAAAGACTATAAAGTCCGACATGCACCATTTTTCCTAACAAAAGGATTATTGCCATGAAAACTGTCGCACTGATATAATTACTCTGCAATTGTCAAGTGTCATGAGCACACAGCACCTCAAGCAACGCAGGTGGATTGGTGGGTGTGAAGTTGGTTTCATGCCAAGGCCATTGCCTGGCTGCTCCATGCTCAGTATCTCCTACCCAGCACCAACACCATCCCTGGCAGGGACCGATAGCCCTGCACAAAATTCTCAGCTCTAGGTTAAGCAAATCCTGCATCAAAATGGAGCAGGACCATTCAATGGGCAGTGTGTAAGGAGCAGCTCAGAAAAAAGGAAAGTGCAGTTCCCCTTTTGGATTGCTTTTTTTAGAGAAAAAGTGGCTGTCTCTCCATTCAGCAGTCGGCAGTGCAATTCATTTACATGCCTGAGTAAGAGGCACCCACACATTAAAGTAAAGTCTTAGTCAGAAATGTTATTAACCATATTTTGTACTGTTTCCTCTGCTTCCCTGTGCAAAGGATGAAAGCTGCAACACCATTTATGCAAACCAATAATGAAATAAACTTTTCTGAAAAATGAGAACTTAGGGAGCAAGCTATTTAAAATGAAAACATATAACAAGCTTTACCAAAAAAGGCCTCACTTTATCTAATCCACTGCACAAGTTTTCAGCATTTTGAAAATACTAAAAGGGACATGCTTATTTTTCTATTATTCTCTTGTGTCTCCATTAAAAAAGTACCTGAAGGCTGAGAACATACATGTCTCATAAAACCTACTGCAGATATGGAAACTTCATAAGACATAAATTTGTAAAGAAGACAATGGCAATACAAATGCCTTTAGAGTGAGAATAACAATGTCACTTTTGTCCTTTAAAAACCAATAAAATTTATCAAAAAAGCAGCTTAGCAACACAACTGAAATTCAAATGCTTTGAAATATAAATAAATATACATTTAATAACACTAGCTTTTTGATTCTCAGACAAATATTGTAAAACTTTATTTAATCTTTCTAACGGCTTTTCAAAGGCACCTTAGATATAATTCTGCTTTTAAATTTAACTATAAAGTCTGAGAGGAGTGGAATACAACTCATTACCACATTAGCTCTACTTTTTTTTTTTTTTCTAAACTATTTTCTTAGAAAAACAAGTGATTTCTCAGCTTCCAAGTAAACCATAAAATATAAGCAACTCCAGTGCAGAGCACTTAGAAAGGATGTGAATGCATCTTATATGTCACTTACTGTGTGGGGGGGAAACCCGAAAACAAATAGCTCTGAAAAGCTTTCATTACTGCAATATTGAGTGTTAATAGCACAATATCAATAAAGCTGAAAGATGCAAATAGGTAATTTGGATTAAGCATTTGGATTACTTGTCATTAGTTATTAAGTCTTGCTCCAAATGAACTCGCTCTGAGGCACTAACATATTTACAAATACCGTGACTTCTTTTCCTGACAGAAGTGAAAACATACCAATGCCATTAGAGACAAATTTAGTGTGGGTCCTCTTGGCAAAACTGCAATGGCTTCATTGAGCTTCATTACTAACACAACTTCCCCTCATTAAGAATGCCAAACAAACAGGTGTTTCACACTAGGTCTACTTCTAAAATTGCTTTCTTTTTATTCCCAGGGATACATCAAGAGCTGAGGGAGAATTCATGCAGTATAGATCAGTCAGGCATTGACAGCACATCACACCTTGACAAGCTGCTTCGCTCTGTTTAAAGTCTAAGTTAGGCCTTGGCCCATCAAGGCCATGGCTATTGAATTATTGACAACCTCTCACTGTGGCGCAAGGGGAAAGAGTGGTACAGCCTCAGCTCAGGGAAGATGAAATGGAAACCCTCTCTGAAGCTTACTTTAGCACGCTAAAGGAGTTTTAATGGTCTTGTTTAAAATTCAGTAAGAGAATATATTACGCTGATTATATTTTCACCAGCTAAACAAAAAGTTCGGGATGCTGTGGAGATTATGAATGAAAGGAAAACTACAAAAAGTATAAACTTGATCTATACCAAGAAGCTGAGTAACATTCCAAACTCACATCAAATCGTTCAGCTTTGCATGCCTGAAAATTCTCACCATGCTGTGATGTTATACCTGGTGCAATCAAGGGTTAGCAATAATGTGGAAGTTCACCATCATCATCATCCCAAAATACAGGCTGGCTTTTCTAATAGTTCCTTTCTGCTCATGCCATTAAATCTGCAAGCCAGTGCAATGGCCAGCCCATGTTTACAGTGTACCAACTCCAATAATTCTCTTTCCCTTTCTGGTTCTCAGCAGGGCACTAAGGGGTGTGTGTAAGGAATTGGTCACTCAAAGCCTGTTTTTTTTTGTTTGTTTGTTTGTTTTTCCAGCTGAACTCTTCTCCAGGGTAAACCACAATTCCTCCATAACTAGCTGATTAATATTAACAATCCTTATATTCTTACACTATTTCTTTTCTTCTTCAAATTTATACCTGCCAAGCTTTACTTGCATTCTAATAGCTGATGTCAGACAAGCAACAAGCAGAAAGTTCCATCTCAGAACTATAATTTTAAATACAATGAGACTCCCATCAGCTGTCGCATAGACAGGTGGAAAATTATTCCACATGGACTTCTAAAGTGCATCCTAAAAGCTTCAAAGAATTTTTGAAAGAATTTCAAATGATGCTCAGGGCGGGGGGAGGTGGGGGGTGTTAAGCAATTTGTCTGATGTGACCCTGTACTCGTTTCTCCAACATCACTTCCAATATGCTGCCTCCTGTCAAGTCAACAAAGAGAGCCAAACAGCACATCTAAATTTGTGTTCATTTGCCTTCTGCAGGATTATCTGTGCCACGTCAAGCATTATAAGTAAATCAAAGATGCTTCTCAGGAGCTGTAAGAGTGGGGCTAATCTCCAGACAAATATTTAGAAGGCAGCTTAGCCTGTTCTGGCTTTAATCGTTTCCAACTGATTTGACTTATTCTAATTACAGCCTTTATGTTATAAAAGCCATTTTTATGTTGCTGAAGAGCAGTTTCACTGCAAATACATGAAATTTTGCTGAGTTTCTGTTCCCATGTTGATTATGGAAATGGTACTCTACAGCTTTCCTCTAATTAGAAAAAAACACACTTCACACAGCATCAACAATTTTTAACATTAATAACAGAGTGACAGTGTCCTTTTGTGTGTCTTTAAATAATTTCTCAAAATATGACACCACAAAGCCACCGTATCCCACTTGGGTATCATACCAGGAGTGATTTCCACATTTTTGCATATTATATTCATTCAAACATAGAACAGTGTCTTTGAAGAAGCTGTTTAGTAATTTAACCTAAAAGAATAAGACAATTAAACTTCTGGAGAGTCTGTGTTGAGGTGCTTTCCAAACCTATGAACTTGAAAATTTCAAACACTCACACACAAAGCAAATTATAGCTCTCCTTTGACAAATCAGACACCATGGCTACCTATTACTTTTAGTATTTCCTTGCCTTCCTGTCATTCCCCATAATGAACAGGCAGCTGAGATAATGCAGTTTTGCTTTGCATCAACTCACAGACATTTCTGGCTGTTTAATGGAAATTAAGCACAACCCGAATGCTGGGAACAACAGAAATCAAGGCAGAGGAGTCACAGAACACGTAGCATAAGTCCATTCCAAATTCTATACATTATTAAGTAATGCTTCCCTAGAACAGGAAAGACCTTTTCATTTACTGCCAAAGCTGAACCCAGAAAAAGCAGTTATGATGAAATATAAATAAGGTATGTGATAATACAGATTATTTCTGCTATAACTTTATGAACACTGCAAACTTCCTATCTCTATGCAGAAAGAATCAACAACAATATTGTGATATGATGAGAAAAACAAAAAGAGGATTAAAGGGCTAAAATATTATATGATTTTATTAGGTATAGAAAAGATGCTTTAGGAGTCAAAACTGAAGGCAAAGGGAGCCCTAAAGTTTCCACACTGGAGATATATATGCTTAAAAATATGCCCACATCACTTTCCATACTGAGTGGTCAAACTAAACTGCTGTAGGATAAAAAAGAACACAGGCAGAACTGACTTCCAGAAGGCACTTCCAGCATTACCTCTGTATGAAATAACAGGCAGCACTATCCCAGTTTTGCATAGTGCTGTGGCAACAATGCCTCCAAGTTCCTTTCATTTCTCTGAAAAATCCAGACTTGCTGACACAATCCTGTGAGGTGTCAACAAAAAGTATTAGTATGTCCCCATTTGCTAGAATGGAGGGCATCAATTACCCAGGCATCAATTTTGACTGCTTTATTATCCTGGAGACTTGTTCCATAATAGCTTGTTATCCTTTTTGTAAAAATTAAAACTGTACTATTAATAACTCTTTGACAAGGCTTCAGATCTCAATTACATTAATAACAAATTCTTGGCTTTACGTGTGAGTTCCTCATCTTATTCACTGACAACTAGATTTGGTAAAATTGGCGAAGACACTGGAAAGAAAGAAAAACTAATCCTCAAAAGGAACTTTCTAGCCTCCTATCCTGCTCAGCTTGCAGATATCCTGAGATGAACAAGCATTCTGTACGTTCAGTAACCCTTCCTGGTTCTATCTAAAGCTTTGGAACGTTGGAAGAACCTGAAGCAAAGCACAGGGTGAGGCAGTGGGAGCAGAGGGCTCTGTTGTGTCCCTGCAGAGGATCCTGGGTTTATGATTCAGAACAAGGCAGAGGAGTGGTAGCAGCACAGCAATGCAGCGAGCTATTTGTGTTGCACTCTCACTGCTGAGCCACACAGCCTCCTGTGGGTGTTCCCCACAGCCCCCTGAGAGTCTCTCTCTTCCAGGCTGAGTGTCAGCCAGGTATCAGGAGCACTGGCGATGGCAGACAGCCAACAGTCTCTTCCTAACACACTGCACAGAGCCAATAAAAGGGTTTGGTTTGGGTTTTTTCTGAACTGTACATCCTCACTTCATTGCCCATCTAACACTTAGAACATATTACATTGGTAATCCTGCAGGTCTAGGGTGGAAACACTGAGGAAAAGGAAATTATAAACATGACTACTCCTTTACTTGAAATATCATCCATTGGGCATGTGTAACATCAGTTCTGCAAAGATTGTACTGGATCCCTTTGCAAACCAAATTTATTTTGGTTTAGATTAACACATTTCTCATGGGGTGACTATTCAAGACACTTCCATCAAACCCATCACAGAAGTAAAAACTCTATCAGACTTACGGTTGTCCAAATGATACCCCGAAAGTCCTGCCATCTTTAGTTAACCTTCAAGGCATGAGGCAGAATAATTTCTGCATGTAGCTTTCACTTGAATCTCTAAAAAAAGTTATCACAACCTAAAATAATGACCATAAAAGAATCTCAGGAGAGGACCAAGACTGATGGAAATGGGAGCAAACCAAAACCTTTTACTGCTCTACAGAAAGAAGCATATATAATATTAGAATCAGTGAAACCAAGGTATTAAAGACAAGACAATAAGCATTTCAGAGGTGATTATCTTCCACTTGGATATCCCAGTACAATCTGGTGTTTTCTATTGCTGGGAGGAAATAGACTCACTGCTGTGAGGAAATTGAGGTCTTGATGCATCTGGGAACAGAATTATTAGCATAGCCAAGCTGACTGTACAAACTTTTCGGGTTTTTAAACCAGTTCTTCCTAAGGTAACCCCTCCTTAACAATACAGTGCATTTGGGACTTTTTATTTGAGTAAATCTATGTTTTCCCCATCTTTCTACAACACTAAAGAGCTCACATGTCACTTGTCTTCCTGTCAGGGAAAAGGTAAAACTGGATTGTCAGACAGGACAAGTTTGTTACTAGTGAACCTTGGGCCTTACATATTTGGAAAAAGTCATAAAAGCATTCAGATGTTTTTACGGAAATAACTTTGCAAGGAGCAGAGGGGCTGAAGTTGATAAACAGTTACACAATTTAAAAGAAAAAGCTTCCAGACATAGTACAGATATTCCATTTTATAGTTTACATCACCATCTATCTGCAGAGAATTAAGACAATATCTTTGCAAAAGGCACATTATATCCCACCTACTTAATACTTGGCCTCTGCTCCTGAGGAAGAATCTTTGACCAAATGACAAAATAAAAGCTCTAAAATACTGGCAATGGGGTTTTGAGAATTTTACATCAAAGAACTATTTACCACCAAAAAAAAAACAAAAACCCAAAAAAAACCAAAACAAAAAACCATAAATTCTATGTAGTTTTTATCATAAAATTCAAATGAGAAAAATATTCTGGACACTATTGAAATTTTTCGTGAACCTGAATAATGTTTTGGAATCAATCAGTCATCAGAATTACTTCTGCCTTAGACTGTCAATATTTCTTGCTTACATAGGATTTTGTTTTGGTTTTGTATATATCAACTTCTGTAAGCTAACCATAGCTAACTTCAGGAACAAAAAGAAGGAATTAAATAATGTACCAAATTCTGCATCCCAACATGTTTAAATGAAAGGAAAAAAAAAACAAAGTAAAAATGGTAAATTTTAATGTTATTGAGGAAAAAGAAAACACAGAAAGAAACACAACTTCAGACATTTAAAAAAGAAAGTTGGAATGCATTTTCCTGTAAACAATCCTTGTGCTAACAGCTGGGCAAGAAATCTTCAAGGTTGAGACTCCATTTCCATAGCATCAGCCACTGTCCAAACACATCATATTTGCTGTTTAATTAAGAAAGGACTCACAATGTCCTATATAGGACGTGCAAAGTTCCAAATGTAGTTCTGAGTTGTCCTGATTTGAATATAAATAAACGAGCACAGGACACATTTTTAAATATACTGTGTGGTCAGAGGGAACACAAAAAGCTTCCTGAATCTACCCAGTTAATTTTTTTTTGTCCTTCTTTCCTTTCTCTGCTACTGCCATGACTCAGTGATGAGCTTGCAGGAGGGGCTGCTCCCAAAAGTGGTGCCAGTCCTGCAGCTGCTCCTGGGCTCTCTCACAGGTACACCCCAAATCTGCACAGGGGTGAACAAGGCTGGGGATTTGACTTGGGCTAAATTAACCCAGAGCAAATTGGTTTAGCTGCACCCATATGAGTTTCTTGATTTGGTTCAACGAGCAGCTGCACCAACACCCACACAGGTACAGGGAAGGGCAGGATTTCCCTGTTCCTTGCAGGGTTCTCTTATTTCCCCAAGGATGTGGGTGAGGGTGGAGCCACAGTTTTCCACTCTCCAGCAGAAGCAGCCAAGAGAGTAATGGGAAGGACAAAAGAAAAAGATTCTATCAGCCTTTTACTGATTGTCCTCTGGAGAGTGCAGACAGCAAAAGTGCTAAAAACGCTTTGGGTGTATAATTTTTAATACATGCTCAAAAAAAGGTGGAAGTTCTCTAGGAGTTTGTTATAAAAGTACCACAAGAGCAGTCAAAATATCAGCCTGAGATGCTCAGTTCTATCACTTGTGGAGTCACTGGAGCCTCTCACCCTAAAACTGTGGTAGCATCAACATTACAGTGCTCATGCTACCTGACTTCACTGAAGGACAGGCAGGGCCTCAATAACAGCACTGCTCATTGTACTGCAATTTTTAAAAGCCTTTTCTCAGAAATGAGACTCTAAAACTACCTGCCAGCCAGGTCTCCTCAGATACAATGAAGCCTGACCTCCAAAGGAAAAAGGAGTAACACCAAAGGTCACTGTTTGATGTTGCACGGCTGTATTACACACCATACTTCACTGCAATACAACTCAATTTTACTCTTAGAGGCCAAACTGAATTTTTTGCTGTGGAAATTGCCAAAGCAGGCTTTCCCCCTCCCATTTACCAAGTTTCTCTTTTTTATCTAAAGTCACAGACTGTGAAAGGAGGACATCCCAATGGTATTCAAACAGCCACTGCAAAGCAAGGAACTACAGTTTGAAGGAAGCAGAACACCAATGGGCTAACAGAAGATTCCTTGACAGAGAGGGAGAAGGTCCTGCATGCCAGTGCCACAGCTCAGCAGGGTCTGTGCCTGGCTCTGGACACAGGACAGGTTACTCCTCAGAGTCCTGCAGACCTTGTCCCTTTCAGCTTGACACACCCGGGTTGTCCTCCCAGAGCACAGAGATAGGAGGCTGTGCACAGAGTTTTCATCCTGAACCCTCACAGTGTGTCCTGAACATTTCCTGGAGCTAAAAATCCCCTACAGCCCCAAGCAGAGCGTGGGATACCCACAGCATTCCCAGGAGAACGCCTGTGTTGCACTACAGGGAGCAGGGCACTTGTAGGACCCAAGGTAGGACTTTGAGGATGAAAGAACAAAATCCTGCAATGGCCAATTTTATAATTAATCTTTGGGAAAACTACAGGAAGCTGTTAATATAATGAAACCTGAATCTATTCACATTTCATCCATCTCATGCTATTTTTTGTTTCACCTTTACTCATCATTAACAGTCCTGCTCCTTCAGGGCAGCGATTTTGTACCCTTCCATATCTATGCAGACTTTGCACATTTCTAGCCTGCAATCACCAATTAAACACTGTTCCACTTCTCTGCTACAACTGCCCATTACCTCAAGCCTTCTAAAAAAAGAAAAGATGGAAAGAAAAGTTGAACAAAGTTACTTTGTAAGTCTGTTGATATGACATAGAAATCAACCTTTTAGATAAATCTTTTAAAAACACAAAAATAATCTTTCCCCCTATCACTAGCTAATGACCTAAAATAGTTTTTGCCTGCATAAATGTGCAAATCTAAAATTCCAGCTATTTCCACAGCACATCAGAAAAACCAGAGATGTTCCATTTTCTACGAAAATTGCACAGAAAAATAGGAAACAAAGGTAATCAGTGTCCCTAAAAATAATGATTTGGCAGAATTTCACCCTACAACTAAAGCACACTAACTACTTAAATAAACAAAATAGACTTTAAAGTCCTGGACATTCAGCAGTCCTACAGGTCAGGAAGGCAGATGCCCATCTCAGTGATGTATCTTGCAAAGAGATTACATCTATTTTCTATGGTTCTGCATCCAGTACCTTCAAAAAGCATGAAACTCCATCCAGAAATAATTCTGAGAGGCCTTTATTATCATTATTATTTTTATTATTATGGTTACTTTGTTTATGGTTTTATAATACCAAAAGCTCATCAGCTTCTATATAATAGAATTTGTGATATTTTTTATGTTTGGTATTTGCCACATAAAGAAATACACACAAAAGAATATACAAGAGAAAACAGTCTATTCATGCCTTCCATTGCCAAGAAAAGACAAATGATGGTGTTTCTGCTTGCTTCCCTTATAAAAAAAATTATGGGATACCTTTTTGCGGCCATATTAAACAATGTACAACTGAAGATAAAATGTAACAACCTAAGAATAACAGGGTTCCTGAACAAAATGTTTCCTGCAAAATGGGTTCTGTAAGAGAATTCAGTTACACCTTGGATTCCTGCATGGATCCAACTCCATTCCGAATGATTTAAGACAAGGTGGGAATTTTTGGACTTTTGGGAAAGTTTTTCCTATGTAGCTGACAGCTCCAGCAGGAAAACAGCAGTATGTGAAAGGAAAAATAAGGAGAAGGAATTCTGCAGTGAGCTGGTTCAGGCTTTGTTCCTGGCACCAGGATTTTCCCCTACTTTGTATTTCTCTTAAAAAAAACCCCAAAAAACCAAAAACAAACAAAAACCAAACAACACCAAACAACACCAAACAGAAAAACAAACCCACAGAGCAAAGCAATTTTTATTGTTTTTGCAGAAAATGTGTTTCAAGACATATCCAGCATACACGACAGACCTGTGGCACATTCAGAAATGGACACATTGTACACTGGACAATTCCAGGACAGACAGGTGCATTTATTTATTTTTACATGAGTGCTGAAAGCCTGAAATCAGAAAATTTTGTCCAGTTTTGTTTGTTCTTGTCCTGCAGGATCAAATTAGATAGTTAATAGGCATTACAGGTGACATTTTTGAGGTGCTCAGTGGGATGAGCTGGCTGAGCCTGAGCCAGTACACAATCAGGGTTTCCCTATATTTTAGCAGCCCATTTCCAACTGTTAACGCATGCTAAAATAACTTGCTCACATTATGTGCTCTAAAGCATGCAAAATAAAATATTTTCACAAAAGTATTCCTGAAACACACCTTTATTATCATAAAAGTAAACCTCAAGAAAAGAAAGGAGACAAGGAACTTTAAATTAGGGCAGTTGGACATTTTTCACAATGTATGTCACTGCATAATTCTTTTTAAATCCATTCCTATTATTTCTTTAGGACTGCTTAAAATAATTAACAGTTCTGTCAATGAAGTAGGAAAGTATAAAGCAGTGCTTCATTTAAAACTTATAAAAGCCTATAAATGTAGGCTTTGAGGTGAAGATTCTGTATCATACCAATAAAATAATTAACCCCAATTTAATCCTTGATATGTTTTAGAAGTGGGTCAAAATAATAAGCAGCAAATATTTAGAAATTTTCACCAAGGCCTTTCATATTCTCCTTCCTTATAAACACTACTTGGGAAAGTTAACTCTATTTTCATTCTTTCATTGATGCTGGTCTCACTTGTAAATGCGTGCCATTATCACTTCAAAAGTATGACATCAGTTACCTGTCACCAGGCATGCAATTAAAGTACTGTTTAGAGAAAGTGGAGCCTGCTTGTCTATTGATGCAGGGCAATTGTCTGTAATTTTAATCGGGGTTACATGCATGTGCTGATAAAAGATGAGACCTGTTAGTGTCACTATTTTGCTTTCATCTTCAGGCATTCTGCTTTTTGCTTTTTGCTCTGTAATTTTAAAAAAGCTCATTGTGGTGTTTTAGAAGGAATCCCAAGCCGCATTAGAACAGCGCTGGAAGCTGAACGCTGTGATTAGATAAAAGTGGCTCTAATGCATTAGGAGGTGTTGAGTTAATAGGAAAACAGCTTTGATTCAGTAGCCTCTGTCTGACGTGCCACTGCAACAGAAGTAAAAAGGCAGTGGGCAACTCCCCTCTAATCACCTCCTGTTAGCTGCAACTATAGGCAAATTGCTGCTGAGGATTAAGTGGGGAGACTATCACAGGATCAGTGTCAAGCAGAAAAAAGACTCAATTTGTGAGCAATCATGACTCCCTAATCACTCCTAAGAGCTTTAGGAATTACTAACAGTAGTCTTTAGAAGCGTGGACACATCATAAGCACCGACCTACAGAGATAAGGAATCGCTTTTGACCACAAAACCTATGATTACGACAGATGGAACAGTTAAGGATACAGATAATAAAATAAATGATGAATAAAATACCGAATTTGCCTTCACCAACACTGTACATCTCCAGATGACTGAGATTATGATATAGATGTGTCAACATTGTGACTGCAAGCTGAGATAAGCTGAGGCTTGTATGGTTTGGAGGCAGCATTGGAACAAATCTGTCAGCAACAGGGAGAAGAAAATGCCGTACTATTGCAATACTGTTCCACCTGTGAACAGTAGTGGAGGAGATTCTACCCAGAACACATTTTCCAGCAGTTGCTACAGTTATTCCCTGTCGATTTTTTTATTCACAGCTATTTTTACTTGTAACAAAAACTACAAATAAAATGAAAAACGCAAACATCTGCTATTTAATTTGGAGACAATCTTATTGATATTGACTTCAATTTTTTTATGTATCATAACCCTCCATTAGATTATAAAATTCAATAAAAACTACAAGCACTAGCTTTGTAACACCTGACAGATCTGTAATTGTAGGGGTCTAAAAATCAACATGCCCAATAAATGCTACCATTTTAGAGATTACAAAGTTTATTCTGCCTTTGTAGTCTGAGTTGCAAAGCGATGGGCTCGACTGCTCAATCAAAAATTACTTTTCCAGCTATTGTTTTACATGACCTGATCCCTTAGCATCAAAAAGAACAAAATAAATGAATATTTAACTGCTGCAAAAAAAAAAGGACAACATAAGACACTATTCAAAAGAAGGCATGACTTGATCCAGGCACATCAGACTACTGCTCACCGAGAGTAGAGGGAAACACACAGCACATGCAAATGTCAGAATGAGAACTGACTCACAAACACGGTTATTGTTTTCAGGCTTAAATATGTTTCAGCAGTAGAAAGGAGCAGTTATAGTAAAATCAAAACAGCTCTTGAGAAATAAAATGTGTTATTATTGATTCTCTGCTAAGAAGAAGGCACAGCAGTTGCAGCGCTTTTGTTGCACTGCAAGCCAAAGTGTTCATGCACATCAAGACTTGCTGCCACCAACATTAATATAGAGAAAAGGCATAAAACACAATTAGGGCTCAGCAATCAATCAATGACAATTCCTTCTCCTAATGCACTGATAATCTCAGAGGCAATGAAAATAAATAAATAAGTCAAACAAAAAAGTGCTGCCCTCAGGTCTTCCGCGCATCTCGAACTTGAACTGGAAACAGTATAATAATATTATAAACTACCTTCCAGGGACCAAACAAGCCCTTCCACGGAAAGGTAAGAATTCCCAATAAAGAATAACTGAAAATGAACAATGACAACACGTGCACCGTGCAGAATTATCAGCAACATTATTAAAACAACACCAAGATACACTGAACACTGAAACTGTTACACCAGCTCCCTCACAGCATGCACTTGCAAAGACTGACAAGGAAAAGAATACCTTAGTTTATAAAATAATTCCTTCCAGCTAAATGCCGGAAGGCATGAGATATATGGATTTTCAGTATCTATATGGGATTTGGATTCACTCATTCTTATGGTGCCCTTCCAACTGGAGATATTATTCCATATCAGCATGTGCTTAATGCCTGTATGCAAGCTATGGCGACATTAGGTAAGAAATCTTTTGTCTTTCTCGTATCAGTGCTTTTAAACCATGAGAGAAATGATGAATATGCATTTTTTTATGCAAAAGTTTAAATTAAAACCAGTTGCAGTTCATGTTACATAAATCCAAAATAGCTATGTAGCTATATTATTCTTCTTTCCTATCACTTGAGGAGTATTGAATAGGTTAAAAAGTACAGCACCTTCAGAAAAAAACATATGGGGAGAGTTTTCACTGCTCCTTTCCCGAACAGAACTATCAGCTGTATGTGCACATATATATTTGTAAAATTACTTGATGCTAGCTTACCAACATTTTAATTACTTAGTTTTGGATATTTTGTAATGTGTTTCTACACAAGAAATTCGTGGCATCTCACTGTGCATTAACAAAAGAAAACGTCTTCACGCTGCTATTTGAATTTGAAAGGACAAAAGCACATGGCACAGCATAATAACACAGCAACTTCGCCAAACTCATCAACCCCAGACAGCAGAGCTCAAAATGAGCTGCTCCATCCCCCGTCCCCTTTATACGGACTGGACACATGACCTGGTCAGCGAATCACGGGCGGGAGCCCCGCGCTGTCCCCGGGATGCCCCGCACGTGGGGCCGGAGCCGCACCCGCGGCCCCTCCGCCAGCGCGGGGCTGCCGAGGATGCTCCGCGGACACTACCGAATGAACAACCGGCTGCTCGGGACGGCACACACCGAAAAGTCTTTTCGGTACAACGAGTCTTGGAAGAGCCTTCTTAAAAGAAAAAAGGTAAAAAAAAAAAAAAAAAAAAAAAAAAAAAAAAAACAAAGAAAAAACCCCACGAGCATCACCAACAAAACGCCGCGGTCTGTCCAATTACCTACCATTAACCCCCATTTCCCCCCCATTTGCACCCTCTCTACGCAAGCAAGGTTTCTAAAGGGCCAGTTTTAATGAGCTGGAATAAGGAGAGGCGATGTTTGCCTACCCGTGCAGTGCCGTGCACTCTAAACTAACAGGCAGACACCGCAACATATTTCTTGCCTTCTAGGTCAGCATTAACTCTAGTTTTAGCAGTCGTAGCTAAAGGCAGCTGTGCTGGAATCAAGCATATTAGGGATGGTTTTCCTTTCTGTTTCTTTCTTTTTTTTTTTTTTTTTTTTTTCTTCTCCTTTCTGTTGTTGCTGCTTCGTTGCAGGATCCCCTGTTTTAATATACAAACTCACCCCACTGTGAAGTAAGCCCTTGCAGGGTTGGGTAGCCACGAGAATATTAGTGGCTAGTGGTTAGCTCCATGGGAAGAGAAAAAAAAAAAAAAAAAAAAAAAGGGAAAAAGGGAAAAGAAAATAATGAAAGAAAAAAGGGGGGGGGGAGAAAAAGAAAAGCTTTCTTTAAAAAAAGGCAAAGCGTCAGGGGTATGCGTAAGGGAAGGGAAAAAGGATGGAAAATTAATAATCCAACAGGCAGGTTCCCTCAGTGTTATTAATCATGCTGCTTCTCACAAGCTAGAGAGGAGCTGAGATTTGCACATGGGAGGGGAGGAGAATGTTCACTATTGGCCAACGAGCTCATTCCTATACATCTCAGCCAATCCTTCTTTTTTCTTTTTTTTTTCCTCGCCTCTCCCCCTCCCCCCTCGCCTTAAGGTACAAATATATCTGAGAAGCAGTTACAAAACCCTGGAAGATGAAAAATCATGCTCCCAGGCTAGGCAATGCTTGGTCCAGTTAATACACTATAAACTTTATTTGAGCTGACTTCTCATTTGATCCCCTTGTGACAGGGTCAGTGAATGGCAAGCAATTCCATCCCAAATCATGCCATAATCGAATTGCTGCCTATTTCCCGAACCTATAATGAAAAAGGCAACCGAAATAATGCAGGTAATGTTGGCAGCCTCCCCTTGCTGTCGTACATTATTACTGCCGATTGCTTGCCTCCATTTCCCCTGTACTCTAACAATGAATATATTTCACAGCTCACTTGCTTTCCTGTGTGGGTGGTATGGCATAGACACCTACATGATATGAAAGAAAATCTAAAACAATAGGGTTTTGTTTCTGTGCACAGCACCTAACAGGCTGCTGGTAGGAAAGGCAATTTTGTCAAACTGCTACAGGAAAAAACAGACTAGTGAGGCTTAAACAAGACTTTGGGTAAAAACACCACCCAACTTCTTTTTATCTATTTAACCTCTGCTTCATCTGATCACCTACATAATGATTCAAGCATTTATTGGCACTCTTTAAATAAATTGCATTACACAGCTGCTCCCAAAAGGTTATTTTAAAGTTAGGGTTTCCTAAACAAACTACTTCAGGGACACAGGAGGTATTTCTCTACCAATATACATGTTCTGAACGATCCACGTTTTAACAGCCTGAGAATTAGCTCCACTCGAAACAGGGGAATCTCTCCCATTTCACCGAATTATCATAGCTACTGAAGCAAAATCTGCGATTTCTGCTCTCAGCTCCCCTCTGCCTGCAATGCCAGCAGGACACAGAGCAGAGAAAGCTGCAGGGTTCAGGCTCCAGCAGCCTGTTCAGCACTCCTGTCCACTCCCAGCCTAGGCCACGACTGCTCTGAAATACACAGACTGGGGCTGCATAAAGCAGGCAGCAATCATGAGGTAATTACATTTTCAAATGACATAAATTAACAACAATTGTGAGAAATATTCCCTTTGATCCACCACTGGATGGCATAAATATGACTGTTTATATAACCCTTTACTTTGAATCTCACTTGAGAAGAGTTTGAAGCATGAAGCACGCAAAGCAAAGGATTACGTAATGAACAGAAAATACATTTAATAAGTACAAGGCAAAACTCCACTGCATTTCCCTCAAAATTGCACACAATGAAAACCAACGTGGATAAGAGAATTCAGCAGTGTTCTATGCAAAATCCCAGTGCTGCCACCTTGAACTTTGCTCCAGCCTGAATTCAGACCTCAGTTTCTCACCAGTCCATCCCCATGCCAGGGCAAACAGCCAGGCCAGGCCAAACGGGAAATTCTGCCCATTTTATTCTGACCTATGAAGACATTTCAGAGGAAATACTCTCACTCATTTTATCATAAATCAGCATCAAACATTTGGATCAAGTTATTTATCACCTCATGCCCTGACATAAAGAGGAAAAACAATCTAAAAACATCACATCTGGAACGCAATGAGAATTCTGACTTGATATTTGGAATTACAGCTGGTACATTTCTATTACACTGGCACCTTTGATAATATTTACAAAGCTAAACACTGTGGTGTACAACTACAGATTTAAATGAGAGCACTTTACCATATGGAAGTGACTTTCAAAACACCTATTTTAATTTTATCTGGATTATAATTGCTAATAAATGATGTTTTCATTAATTGGCCAGAACCCTCATTTCATTATCTCAGACAAGAGAAACAGGGACTGTAAGTAGGCATTGTAATTTTAAAGTAATGCAATCCTTCATCTGACTAGAATACAATATGAATATTTCACTATTTGAATGACTCTAATTTTTCACTTACTGCTCAGGCAGAACTGATTCGAGACAGCATTCCATTTTTTAAAAAAAAAAAGATGCACGGGTTCAAAAGTGCATGCCAACATATGGACATAGAGTAATTCTTTAAAAACTCAGCACTGGAGGCTATGAAGAGCAGATCTTATACAGAAAAAAAAAAAAGGGAAAAAAAAAGATCAATATAAAGAAAAAATTGTTCCAGATGTAATTGAAGTCATACATTTTTACATGACTTCTGCTATACACCCAATTACTGCTATTTATCAAACAGCAGACAACATTGAACCTGGCAGCATAAAAAACAAATTTTACTAAGTTAGGAAAAAAAATGGGGAAAAAAAAGAAAAAATCATCAGAAAGGGAAGGAAAAAAAGATACAAATAATAAATAATTCAATATTCCTGAGGAAAGCTCTTGCAGAAAAGGCCTGACTGATTCAAACATCAGATGTGAGGCTGACAAGAGATATATCGATTTAGACAATTCTATCATTATTATTCCAGCCTGAGTCCTTCAGAAAAGCTGTTCTTTTAAAAGCCCCTGTTTTTATTGCTGTAACTACCAACCTTTCCTCTTCTACCTTCCTCTCTTTGAACTTGGATTCATTATGCTTTATTCTCAGCCTAGCTATAAAACAGTAAATAGAAATCCTGGTCTCATCTATTTGAAACCTGAGCTCAGGTAAAGATACAATGGCAGAAAATATTTGCTTTATATACACGGGACTTCAATGCTTCCTTAAAATAGGTCAAGTGCTTCTTGAAGTTTCTAATTATAAGAAAAGGCCTTCGACTTCAGGATTAAATACATGCAAGATGACAGCACCGTTTATCTCCAATTTAACTTTGCTAAATTCAGACCTTTACCAAACTGACCAGCGACTGCCCCTAAGTTTACTTTATATGTGGAGATAAACTGATTTATTTTACACAAACTGATGTTTGTTTTCTCTACCTAAATAGGATTATACCACTGTAACAAACAACCAAAACCTAACCCAAAATCCTCGCAGGTCAATGGAAATCAGTAAAAATGAAGCTGTATAATTACTGGAAGAAAGCATTCCTCCGTTAGGCATCTGCAAGCAGAACTATTTCTTCCCTGTTCGATGTGTTAATTACAACTAGATAGGATATGCCACAGAAAATTAACCGTCTTGCAAAGACATCAGAAGTAAACACACAAAACAGGAGCTGCTGAAGGGTCAGGAGAGCAAGTCAATTTTGAAGAAAGATAAAAGAACTGTCATGTATATGATTGCTTATGAAAGAGAAGAGGGCAATCCTGCCTTGTTATCATCAGTTAATTAGGCACTACAGTCAGGCGTGCATACGCTGCAACATTTGCCGTGGTAATCAAATGTATTATTCAAATGTGAGACAAAATAAAAGCAAGGCATCTCTGACAGGGGAGAATGCAATCTGCCCACACAGAGGTGCTGAATTAACTTTATCTGTTCATAGGAGGCTCGGGAAGAAGCTACATGAACTTTCTCAGTCTGCACTGCCTTGAAATTCAGTCTGCAATTCTGCTTCTAAAGAAAATACTCTTTTCCAAATTTGATTCACAAGCGAGGTGATGACCTCTGCAAGCAAAGACAAGGGTAATGAAAAGCAATTGATAGTGCAGTAGGATTCTGTTATGTCTTTAATATAAATATGACACAGAGACTAACAAATGCACTCTTGACAAAGCATGCAATCTCCTAGGTAAAAAAAAAAGAAAAAGAGAAAGCAATCTACCACATTTTCCCTGTCCTGAGCCATAACTGCAAGCAAAAATAAAGCTAATAACTGGTCTGCAAATGATGTGATGACACTGTGTGATAACTCCCCTGTCTCACTAAGGCTTCTACCACGTTACTGTACAACCAGTCTTTTTTCAGTTTGTACAAAATGGATGCTTTTGGTGCTATTTTTATTTGACTGGACAGAAGATATCCAATACTAAGTTTGGTACCAAAATTAGGATCTTTGCCAGGGAACGACAGCAAGCTAATGGCTCCTCATGTCTTAATATTAAACTTTTAGGCAACATAATTTTCAGCTCATGTGTTTTCCTTTACATAAGATTGGCAAGAAAAATCCCACTGGACATTTTTCAACTTAAGCAAGCTGTGCATCCCTAAAGGGGTGACTCTATGACAGGACTGTGGAAAGGGAGAGCAGGGCACACCTCCTCAGGAAAACCTGGGAGAGGGATTCCAGAGAGCTCAGTAGCTCCTTGTCTCCAGGAAGGTGGTGCGGGACCTGCAGAAGAGCAGGTCAGACAGACAGGAAAGGGTGCAGGACCTGCAGAAGAGCAGGTCAGTCACAGGAAAGGGTGCAGGACCTGCAGAAGAGCAGGTCAGTCACAGGAAAGGGTGCAGGACCTGCAGAAGAGCAGCTCAGTCACAGGAAAGGGTGCAGGACCTGCAGAAGAGCAGGTCAGTCAGACAGGAGCACCTGCCACTCCTGTCCCCGTGCAGGAGCCCCTGAGCTGCCATCCGTGCTGCTTTCTCAGCTCACAGATTTTGCACAACAAATGCAATAAGGGAACCTCCGAAATGGTGATAATCTCCCAGTGCTTTATCACACCCTGGCTCCATCCTTTGCTGAAGCAAGGAAACAAGCCCTGCAGGCAGGGGCTCCTCAGAGCAGCCCCACAGCTCTGGAGTGGCAGAAGTCACCTTGAGCCAAACCCCAACTGCAAAGCAGGAACAGCCCGTGCTCTTGAGGATGGAGCACTCCCTGTACTCCAGACCTGCTTCTGCAAGACTAGAGAATAATTGATACTTTCTCATGCCCATTTTGAAGTTCTTCAAACATTTTCCAACTTTATATTCTTGCATAACGACCCTAGCTTTCTTATATTCTGCCAAAAAAACCCACTGACAATACAATAAAGAAAAATATCTTTGCTGAGTGTGCAGGTACTGACCAACTTCAATGATTAAATTATTCTACAAATACCAGTGAAAAGAAGTAATAAAAATACAAAATTATGTAGCAGAGTATTATCTATTATGCTATTATTTTGAAGACAGCTGCCATCAAAAGATACATATCCCTAGTGAAAATCAATGCAAATGGAATTTCTCTAACAAATCTGTATTATTTTTTTTGAGTGTCTCTCCTTTCCAATCCCTCCTTTTCCTGCACAATATTCTCGGAGTTTGACCATCTCAATCAAATACTATAGGAGAAAATAACATGATACAGAAGCCACTCTTCTTATCAAATTAGGCTAACACAGATCAATGTGAAACCTCAGTGCATCTGCAATCTCAGAGTCTTCAGTGTCCAGGAATTCAGTAATGTGTGAGAAAGAAGTAATATCTGTTTCTTTGACACGGACATTTTCTCTTAGTCAGTCTGTCACTTCCCATTTCAGTTAACAAAGTGTTGGATGCAGCTCATCATTGGACAAATATTACATTCCTATAGACTACAAAATGGGAGGAATTGTGTCAAACTGAAAATTTAATACAAAAAACAGACCTGCAAGGAATTCCATGAACTTTAGTAGACAGAAATACAAAAATGGGAAAACATAACACTACCTATACACCTTATTTTTTTTCATAAACCTTTCAGAAATGTTTAAAGTCTATTTCGGAAGAAAAAAAGTATAAAAATGAAAACCATGTAAAACAGAAAAAAGAAAAAAAAGCACTTTAAGGCAATACAATTTCCTGGTCTTGCAAACAGGTCTTGTTTTTCCTCCTAATCAATGCAAATATTTACAGTGATCACAGAGAGAAGACCTGGCTACTAAATCAGTTGAACATTCATCTTGCTAAAACAAACAGGTGTTTTCCTAACCTAGAGATGCAAGCATCTTGTGGTCAATGGACAAAACATCTGGATTGATGAGTGGTGTGGGGACATAGAAAACAGCCATCTGCAAAATTAACTCCATTTATTTCCCTTTACATTTTACTGCATTTCCCACTGTCAGACTTAGGTAGCTGGAATGTGAAGAGAGAATGAAGCAAATGATCCCCTTCCAAGATGCACTCCTGACTTTGTGTTCCCCACTTTAAAACTGCACTGCCAACTGTTTCAAGACTCCATGAAACCTCCTCCAAGCCCTTTACCAAGGATGAACACCACCACTCATCCCATGGAAGGTCACACAGCTATTTGCTATGTTAAGAGAAAAAGAGATACCTATGGAAAATCAGGAGCATTCCCGCCACTCTTAAATTGCTGAAACATGTGAAATTAGCACAAAGAAAATGTCCTTTCATACTATTCTACCTGGATGGGAAAATTAAAAAATAAAGAAAAACAAAACACCCTTTCATTTTTCATCCCCTAAGACACCTGCACCCATTACACCACAAATTAACTTTCTCAGACTTTGCTTCGTGTCTACCCAAACTTTTCTTATTTCTGCTTCAATGTAAAACTCCTTACACTGCACCTAAAGAAGCAGTGAGATTTTAAGAGTAGTACACAAAAATATTTCTGTCTTAAACAACTCTCATCTTAGAGTGCTTTCCATTTTAAAAACACTCTTTAGCTGTAATGGAACTCACTTTGTAAGTGCTCCACACAAGAGAAAATGAGTTTAAGTAGAAAAAAGTCATTGATAGCCTATACAAACATCTACCAATAGAGTTTCACTTCCATATCTGCATAATTCACTGATGTTAATTAAAACTCTGCAGAAGATTTTCAAGTATAACGCCTCAATTTGTAGATTACATGACACTTGAAAAGTTCAAATAGCGCACATCTTACTGATGCACAACATAAAAACTGATTTTTCAAGAATAAGGGTCAACATGGCACTGCGGCATTATTACAAGGAACTCAATTTACTGTTTCAGCCTCTTCATTTTAAGATATTGCAGTTTTATCAATTTTTTCCACACTTTAATTTGTTTGATTATTAGGCAAATACCATATCAAAGCAGTGAGACTAAAGAGAAATTTCACGCTCTTGAACTTCAGTAAGAAATGCCCACCAGCAAAAAAGTGAATACAATGCAATCTTGAATTGCCAAGGCTCATCTCAGTCCCAAAGAGAGCAGGTAGGTGGTGCTTAGAAAAATACAGTTGTCTGGAAAAACTAAGTGCATTATGAGAAGCTTTTCTTTCACAGGACTATTATTTCCTGATTATAATAGCGTCACCTGCTTTTTTTTCTGCATCAGCAGGAAATAACAACACTTTGGGATTTTAAAAATCTCTTTGAATGTGTAAAATAATTTAAACATACGGTGTTCTGCATTATCTTTCAATGGGATTCTGCTCCGAGTGGGTATGGATATGATTATGGCATTAGCTTTTCCTCTTTTGCATTTAGAACATCTTTCCTCCGCTCATGTTGATAGGGAAGGAAAAAAGTATCCTCAATCCACTAAAATAAATACTTCTGTTACATTCTGTTGCTTCAACGATGAATAAAGCAACCATGCAGGTTTATAATATCAATTCACAGGGTTCTTTCTGCTTCAGTGAGCTGTTACTGAAAGGTTCAGAACAAAACTACAGGCAGATCGGACAAAGCTGCTCTAACAGGATTTACATTATACTCAAACTGATAAGACCACATCAGAGAACTGCTCAATCTTCAGTACTTTTGCTCAGAGTGGCACGAGGACTCTGAGTATTTTGGCTCTCAGCACCTGATCACAGCATCTGTATTACACCTACCAGCTTAAGCGCTGATCCAATCTCACCTCTGCAGGATCATTTCTATTTCCTCCTCTTCCTTTCCACCCTGTTTGCTGAGTGCATTGGGATTGGGATAAAATGGCACCCCAGGAAAGCTACAGTAATATTGAGTTATCTACTGTACTCATATAGTTATGAAAGAGAGCAAATTACCCACACACTAACATCTACTGAGATCTGAAGTAATTAAAATCTTCTATATTCAAATAATTAGTTGACACTTCTGGGTGGAAGGAGGGAGATCGTGCCCCAAGGGAAGGCAAACAAAATGCTCAATAAATAATTAATTAAATACCACCAGGTGAAGTCACTGCCCTGGATTTCGTACAAGTAACGAGTTTCTTTTTGCAGTCTTAGCTACAGTCACATTTCTGAACGTGTTTCTGCTTCAAGTGCTGCAACATTTCAGGCTTTTCCTTCCTTCTCCCTTAACCACCTTTATCTTACAGCCCACACTGATTATGCCAGACTACCCCAAAGAATCCTGGTTTCCTTGTTGCTATTGAACATTCAATAAACATCCAAATAGAAAACATTTGTGCACAACAATAAAGTGAAAGCTTTAATTAAAGCACAAAAGAAAATTGCAGAGCATTTATAGAATGTAAAGCTGCCATTCTAGAGATTCCCAATTACCTACTAGAGGTGATTCCCTCAAAGTTCCTGGCTCAGTGCAGTACCTAACACAGATTTCTTGCATCACCATCACTGAGCAGTCCCTGGTCACACCTTTCCTGGCAACCAGCACTGTCCACGATCCAGCCCTTTTCACTTAAACCTCAGTACCAGTCAAGCAACAGTTCAAAAACAAGAACAGCAATTAAGATGCACATTGCTTTTTATGCCATGAGCACAATGGCTGGACTCACCAGGGAGGCAGGATGGAAGTGTTCTGCGCCAGGGCTCAGCATTGATTCTTGCTGCCACCGAGTGCTGCCTGCCTGAGCATTCTGCACTGCACTGTTGTGATCAGCCACGAGTTTGGGGCTCGTGTTACCTCAAGCAAACCTTGGCTTTCGGAAGCCCATTTTCTTTCCAGAATGAGACAAGTCCTGAAACAGAACTGATTTGTGATCTGCGTGACTCCTGACTCAGCAAGACAAAAAGCAAACAAAGGAAAGGAACATCTTTACCAAAGATTGTATGAATAAAGTGTCTGTGGCAACTTTGCTTATTGGAATGAAAAAATCTCAAACCAACCAAATACACTAAATGTTAGCAATTTGAACACCTTAATAAAAAGATACCCCATCACCCATAACTAAGAGAGAAACAAGTGGAATATTTACAGTCATCTGTAACTAATGGTTAAGCCAGCACATTATTCACCTCTAGCCTGTGACTGAATATCTTCCTTTCATATGAAAAAATGAATTTTAGGAATGTGATATCCACATAAACAATGCAACTCCATACCAAATTTTTTAATTCCTGATGTTTAGCTACAAAAAAAAAAAAAAAAAAAAAAAAAAGGAATGCTCTGAAATCTGTAGGGAAGGTGCTTGTGCTTCAGAAAAAGGTTTTAATGGCTGCGCTCATGAAAATGTACCCACTTGCTCTGAGCAACTTCCACTTCAGCTGTAAACTTTGCCTTGGCTGTATGTTCTTTGGCAACACCTGGTGGAATTTGGATAAAACTACAATATTATTGGAAAAGAAAAGTTACAGCAACTCTTGGACTTTTTGTCTAAATAGTTCTGAAGAAGTTGCTTAAACTGCTCACAAAATGCAAACTTCCATTTAGGAGGAAACGGTTTCTTGGGTTTCACAAAGCATCAATGAGTATTTTTATAATATCAAATTCCATATTACGATAACTACAATATCTAGCTTTCATCTTGAGGTTAGTAGGCAGCTTGTTTTGCATTATTATAAGGAAAAAAGAACAGCAAATAAAATTTTAAAATTCCATCTACTTGATGTAATCCAGAGGGAAAAGATTTCACGTTTACAAGAAGTTAACTGTCCCCCACAGTAACAAATTGAGGCAACTGACATCTCTAACCAAAAGCTACAATGAAATAAGGCACAAGATTTAAAAAGACATTTTAGAGAAAGCATCTGACCTCCCTTCGTACTTTCCCTGTCAATGCCTGGGAAAAGTTTGTCCAATTAGTCATTAACAGACAGAAGTCATTCCAGCTGAACAGGGAACGAGCGTCTGCTTGTGGCACAGACTTTCTGAAATTATAATCCATCAAAAATTGTTCACATGGCGGGGAGGAGGCTTCTCCTCCCAATGAGAGTGCAGGAAATATTCAGCATCATCTGACACAGGGGCTGTCAAATGAGTCTCGTTAGAAATACTGTAATTAACAGAAGGGAGCCCAACATACTTATCACAGTCAGCCACTTGTATTCAAATCCTGCTGAAGAGTTCTGAGGCCCAGAAACAAATTTCTTGGGTTTTAAAATCTTTGTTTCCCTATCAAAGCTCTGAAACATTTTAAAGAGAAATTGTGATTTATTTTCTCATTATACAGCCTAGTAAGAAATTAATGAAGAAATCTAGTGACATAGATGAGAGTGTCTTTTATGGAAGACTTTCAACTTATTAAAATCTAGGTTAAAATTAAACATGATGCTAAGAAATAATTGCACTGACAGCCAACTCTTTTTGTTTTTTTGGTTTTTTTTTTTGTTTTTTGGTTTTTTTTAGTACCAACATCTTCTATTGAAAACAATTTTGGATTCTTATGTTTGGAAATGCACTATCTCATTTGCAAATTGGCTTTGAGATGTCAAATATTTTTGTCAAGGAATGTTCAGAAAGAGAGCGTGGGATTACCTTACAGATGTGAAATAACCTCACATTCATGTTACAAGCAGAATGCTGCAGGTTGAA
Source organism: Petroica traversi (assembly GCA_025920805.1). Lineage (NCBI taxonomy): Eukaryota > Metazoa > Chordata > Aves > Passeriformes > Petroicidae > Petroica > Petroica traversi. The sequence continues at coordinate 10,628,578 of JAHLSL010000037.1, forward strand.
AGCTAAGCTGAGGTGAGGTGTATGTCAGTATTTTATTAAAATATCACTGTGACAAAGAGTTTAGATGTGAAGCAATTAAGCACAGAAGCAACATTTTCCATTTAAAAATTAGGATCTAAACTTTAAACAGCAAGCCTGCTTTCAGTTTCTCCAACACCTTCCACCTGAGCACTATAAAGCACTTGGCAGAAATTAGGAAATTGAACTTGCAAGAGGTCTGGAGGAGAGTACAGGGATCACTTAACCTGCCACTGAAAGTAGCCACCTTTTAGGTGAAGCACAGATGCACCAGGACGTCCTACAGCTGCTTTTGAAAGAAAAGGAAAGGAAAAGTCTGTATCATGGTTAAAAAAAAATAAAAATAAAATCAAAGTTACACCTTAGGTTGTGATGTAAGGTTGTGATGTTTCATAATCAAGAGCTGATGTGATTTCAGAATCCTGTGGTTACTAAGAACCTGAAACTTCCCGCATGTTTTCTATTCTGTTGGAAAATTTGCAAAGCTGTCCTTAGCAATAGATGCTTTAGTGACTCAAGGATTTCAGCTTTTCTCATACTGCAGACTCACAATGTGTGCTGCAGACAGACCCCAATCTGCATGACTGCACATTTCCACATTTCTGATCATACAAAGATACCTCTTTAATTCTGCAGCTTGGGATTGTACAAATCTGAGGGAAATACATTGTTCAATTAATACATTTAGGCTTTGGGTTTTTTTCCTCACTTCAAGTAATTGAAGGGGTATTAAAAAAATTAATAAACAAGACTGTTGCAATTTAGATCATGCATATCTTTCATTTACCTTAGAGCTATTGCCAGGAAAAGGGAGTAAGGTAGTAGACAAAAGATCCAGCAAGTGAAGTACAAGATTCAATTCCTTTAAATGCATTTAAAGGCTCAAAAAGCCATGTTATAGTATCTTCCCCAAACCATTCAGTTTCTGCTAGATTTAGCACTTTTGTCCCTTTGTATTCGCAGACTTCACATAGCTTCTCCCAGGCTGGCAGGCCAACATATTAGAAATAAAATGCAATTCTGGTATCTGACACTTCAATTTAGCTTCTTCAGTAGCAAAGATCATCAACTGCACTGCTTTCTCCCATGACAGAAGATCACCTAAATATCACTTAACTGATGTGAGCTCTGTTGGTAATGTATACACTGTCTCCCCACTACATTACCACCATGCTGCCTAGAACAAAAATCAATTTTTAATTGACTGGATTATTTGAGGAATGTGGCCCATCCACTGTGCATCGCTGATAGATTCTCCTAGTTTTCCTGTCAGCAAAGACTGTAAAATTTCAAGCAACTTCAGTACAGTAATTCAGGGATTTATCCAGAAGCCGTAGGAACAGAATAACGTCAGAGTTTTTTCAGTACTACCCCTCCATTATTCTCTCGCCTGACTTGCCAAGTGAGGACTCTAAACAGCAGTAGAAATGAAGAAAAACAAAACATTGACACAGGAAAAAGGATGAGCTTTTCATTGAAATGAAAATAATGCAAAGAATCCAACTGAATAAAAAACACAGAAGGCTAGAAAAAAATCCTTTGCAGGCATGGAAAGTCAGCCAATGGGTCACAGTCCAGAGTACCAACCCTGCAAGAAGCAGGAACAATGTTCAATTCCTGGGCCCAGCAGCAGCCAAGGGTGGATTTCTCAGCTAGGTACCACTCCTGCTTCCTTCAGTAATCACTGGCGTGAGATGCAAACCCAGGCAAAGCGTTGACAGGAAAAGTAACATTAAACAGATGGAAACAGGGGGGTCAGGGGGTTTGAAACACTCAACACTTCACTAGTAAATATTGCAATAAGCACTTTTACAAAGCACAGCATAAACTGTTCACTGACTGGTCTAGAGACCATGAAAATCTCTGCCACTTCCACAAGTTTTCTGTAATTTTCCTAATTTTTTCTCTCCTTTTCTTGCTGCTGAAACAAAAGACAACTGCACTGATGTCCCAAAGAGAAAATTCTAGTCTTGTACCACAACCCTTTCCAGCACAGTCGAGTGCCAGAACTCTGCAGTGCACTCATATCAGTTGTAATTGATTCTGATCAATGTCAGCAATCAGCACAGCCACAGAAACTGCAAATTAAACACACTGCTGTGTGGCCAGGACAGATCTGTATATGAGATACATTTGGCTTCTTATGTTTCTGATTCTCTTTCTCAAGGGTCCAAACCACACATTTTTCTTGAACCACATGCATTAGAGCTGGACTGAGTGGTTGGATTACCTGCAGTACAAATGTGTGCAAATTAGCCACAGCCACCATTCCAGCCAATAAACACACTGATCAGAGGGGTTTGTGCCAGCTTTAACAGAGCTAAGAGAAGGCAGAAATCCCTGATCTTGCATAAAGTCAGAGTGACACACTAAGGGAAGGCAGGATTTGGGTTAGACCTGTCAGTTCAAAGGGAGCCTGGTGAAGCTTCTCTCAGATCAGCACCTTGTACCCTGTTAGCCTAACATTTCTGATGCAGTGCAGAAAACTTTTCCCTTCCACTTTAACAAACACAAACTTTGGTGTTTTTTCTGAGCTCTATCCATTTTCAAGTTGCTCCTAAAGCAGACAAGAACAAAGAAATATTTGAAATTTTTGTTGTTGTTGTTGGAGTTATTTTAAATTATTTTTTTCCTGGTGATTCATGGCAGTAACATATCTAAAGTTTAACTAGATGTTAGATAAAAACAAGCCACTTGTAAACACGCAAATTATTACAGGTCTCTGAATATTTCAGTAATTGTCCATCATTACTCCAAAATAAGTGTGTATTCAAACTAAATTTATACTTTGAAACAAGATGAAAGCATGATTAAAATTACTTTAGACTACCAATTAAAAATTAGTGTAGACCTTTCCACCTTATCTTTTGGAATCAGTACTACGGCTTTTGTCTAGGTGGTTGATCTTTTTGTTAATATAAAACAACAAAATGTAACTATAATTGATATCCTCCATAGCCAAATTATTTAAAGTACTTCAAGTAATCAGCTCATGATTGGCCACTTCACAGGAACTCATCTTCCCAACAGTCCTTTTCAACAGAACTCTGAAAACCAGCTGCTTAGGAAAAAAGAGTTCTAAAACACAAAAATATTTACTTGCTCAACTAATGCAAATGGATGGGATCCTTGAGGATTCTCCAAGGTGCTCTCCCATTAAACTCGGGGCGTTTACCACAGCTCAACTGGGATGGATCCACAGGGGGGTGTTCTGATCTGCAGCCAGTCCATCCCAAAGCCAGTCCATGAGGTTTAGAAGATCAAAGTCCAGTCCATGTTCATTTGCTGATCTTGGCAGTTGAAATTTTGGGGCTTTTTAGCTTATACAGAACTGTGAGAGAGAACCCTGGGGATAAGTCCATAGTGCAAAATATTCCAGCCTTGTTTTAATCAAACCAGCAGTAAGGTACTACACTTAACTGTCATTCTCTCTATTAATCCTATTTTTCAAGTAAAGGAAAAATGTTTAGGGTGAAAACAACATTTGCAAAGTTTATTTAAATTGCTGCAGATTGGTTGCTTGTTCTGAAGGATGCACCATCTAAAGTAAAGCCCTTGTGAGTAAAACCTGGAATTCATCTCCTGAGACATCTAAGAAAGCAGATTTCCCCAAAGACAAAGATAAAGAAAACAGAGTGAAGCTTTTACTAGAAGCAAGAAGCTCTGGTATTTTGGAACTTATGTTCCCATTCAGCTTCAGTAAGTGTACAAGAGTTCTGCCTTGGCAGCATTTCCAGATTAGAAAGCAGCCCTTCAGTCAGAGCTGCAATCCAGAAAGGCTGGGTTTGATTTGATGCAGAGCTTGGAGTAAAACAACAGCTTAAAGGCTCTGAACCAGGGACAGGCCAGCACACAGGACAGTCGTAGTCTTCAAATGGAAACTCTCCAGATTAAATCAGAATTTTTAAATCAAGTTTATCTTCTTTGACTGTTGGGGGGTACATATAAAGCACCTGTATAAAGTATTACTATTCTTTATAAGTAATAATATAAGAGAGTAAATTAAAGCATCACTGAATCCCTCCCTCACCAAACCCTAACACTTTGTCAGATGAGCTCAATTACCCCAAGTAAAGACACAAAAACTTCTTTAATTTCAGTCATAGCCAATAACAAAACTGATTATTATTGTACTTATCTCCTCAAAATCAAGCAGATTGTACTGGTGAGCCAAAATGATCATTTCTGTTTCACAGAGATGGAGAAATGAATCTGAAGATTTGTCCATCACTGGACAATGACCCCATGACAGCCATATTTAAACACCACCATATCTATACACAACAGACAATATGAAAAATATTAATATATAGATGTATAAAGAGAATGTATATTTCTGTAATACATAAACCCAACTAACAGAATTCAGAATTCTGGTTTTTTTCTTTGTAGGATTTCCTGTCAACAGGAAGCCCCTAATAAATAACCCAAGCTTAGGTCAGCTATCTCCTAATTTTTACTCAATTCTTCCTAAAATGTCTTTCCTTGACTCCTTTATAGGAAACAGGATGGACTGCAAAGCTCCCTTCAATGTTTCCAAATCGTAGATGTTGCAGGGAGAAAATTCTGAAGACATTTATGTCAGCTATTAACAGCATCTTCCATGCAATTTTTCAGCTACACATCTTTGTTCTTTGTGTTTTGTATCAAACTTCTATTTTACAGTTTTCTAAAATGCTGCTTCAAACAAGTAATGACGGAAAACAGTATCTGCCTCTGGCTACTTGCAGGCTTTTTAGCTCACAAACAGAGATTTCTTCGACCTATTTTACTTATATCCTATTTAACTGTTTCTGATAGCAAGTTTATGTCCATCCTTGGTTTACAGAGCTGTAATTCCTTCCTAACATTCCAAATATTTTTCTTTAGCTGCAGCCCCTACTATCAACAGTTCCTTTCCTCCCATCCTAATGCTTCGTGCCTTTATGAATTTAATTTAGGTACAAATACTGGTACAAATATTTAGTGCAATCCCAACATTTCTGCTTCTCCATTTCAAACATTCATTTAATAACACAAGTCTATTAATCTGATGAATGCTAAGTACAGGACAATGTGCAGATACCTAATTTTACTCAGAGGGAAACAAAACAATTTCCAAAAAGCCATCACTTACTACGGCTCTTTGTTGATATTTCAGGAATGTATTTGTCCCTTGGATATATTCAGAAAGCGTTCTACAAGCCTACAAATGCATCTTTTTAATAACAGTACCACATAATTCTTCACTGTAACACAGAGATGAAAAAGTGCAAATGTTTTATCTATCCCCAAAACAAAGGTAATAAGCCTTTGTCTTTGCTTTTTTTGCGGTGCTTTAAGCATTTACCTTAATGAGCTTTGTTTCTCTGTACCTCTGGAGAATAGCATTCTGCCCAACAAAACAATTTATTGCCCGGAATGTTACTACTGCTGATAAAATCTGAGCTCCTCTAATACTTCTGCCTTGACAGCTAATACCCTAATGTTTCATTTACAGCTGAACAAAGCAGCTTATCTCTGCTAAAAGGGGAATTAGTTAGCAGTAAGAAATAATTTCAATCATCTGTTCTGCTTCCCAAGGAAAGTGATGACTTGGGCATCCTTGCTTCTATCTGATGACAGGTGTGTTGCAGTTCTTGGAATACAGAACAGGTCTGTCACATAAGCTTTGTAATTCCTACAATGCAGCTACACGGATTAGGGAAGAGTCAGGTCTTCGCTGTCAAAAAAAATCTGCAATCAGCAGAGTGTGGCAGTCAGCACTTGTACTTTACAGTTAGGGCACGGACTCTGGGGGAAAAATCAGTCCTGATCAATAAACAGCTTCATTTTCTATCTCCATCCCTACAGAATATTCCAGCAAATATACGTATAGGTGAAATTCTCTATTAATAACTGAATAGGTCTTGTTGACAAATCAGCCTTTATGGCCCGTGCTTTGCAAAAACGGCTTTGATTATCACCTTACTGTGTAACTACCTAATTATTTATATCCCCAGGAATGAAAATCTGCTAGGATTTTATCTACATATCACACACAGCAGATCAGCTGTGGGATTCCTCTCCAGAGCAGCTGATCCATACTTGGAAGTCTCTGTGGCAAAGGACAGGGACTGATTTTTCCTTGATGTCTGAATGACCTTCTTTTCCCAACATCACTTTTTCATGTTGGTAGATAATAAGGTCACCTGAATATTTCAGGGAAAGCAGCATAACATTTGCCCACACTGTATTTTCTCTGTACTAATATTTTCTGTGAGTAATCATTTAGTTTGCACTGAGTTTAAGAGAATTACAGAAGTTATAAGAACTATAGTGGCATTTTTGAGTTCTCTAATATTTGGTTCTTCAGTTAGATAACACAATTAATGAGAGCGTGAGAATTCACAGCTGAGAGTTTTGGAATTCAGCGTCAGTTTTATCAGGAAAAAAATTAATTATGGATTGCAGGTGGCACTGATAAAAAAGTTGTAGTTGGAGATGAAAAGGCATTTGATAAAAAAAATCAACATATTATTTTCTCAGGCAATAATGCTAAATTAAGTTGGTATATGAAAGAGGCACTGTCATGCTGCAAGCTGCTGTGTGATCCTTCACTCAGAACTGTGTGTCTTAGTGGCATTCCAGTGGATTTTAAATTAATTGCACATTGTTTTCTGAGATTCTTTGTAATCTTACCTCACATTCTTACTTCTCAGTCACAGCTAAATGCCATAAATCCTTTAAAAAATTAATTTATTATGCACATGGCAGTTACACTAACACTATGAAGGTGTCTAATATCTGTCAGGTGCTGTATGATATCAAACTGTTTCTGCAACAGGCATTTCACTGACCCCTTGCCCTACAGAGATGCCAGACCAGCCCAGCATCATTTCTATTCATGTGTTAATCCAGGCACCTGATCAAACTTTATATGGCTAAAAGGTCACTCTGCTGTGAGAAATTACCTCATTCTATTTTAATGTGCCTTATGTTATTATAAAAAACCTGAATGGCCTGAGCAGCCCTTTCTATCAAGGGATGCATTTCTCAAAAAAAAAAGAGAAAATTATCACAGAGGATAATATAACATGCTTATTTATTCAAAAAGCCATTTACTAAAATCTGAATTTATACTTTAACTGAGCTTCACAGTGAAAATCTTGAATGCTTACTTGGCTGCTGCACAACATGACAAATTCTGCATGACTGCCCAAGGGAAAGTTGATTAATCAAAAGGTTGGGATCAGAAATGAACAATCACTTCACACACATTTATGCAGAAACCCAACAGTATCCAATTAAATGCTGGATTATTCCACATATCACTGGATATAACTGTCCTGAGTTGCAAAAGGAACACCCAGGAACAACAGTTCAAAAGGTGACAGTGTAAGAATGTGGCTGGCAGAGCATTTCCTCCAGAAAGAATCAGCTGCAGGAAGGCATGAAGTGAGCAAAATATTCAAGACTTTCTTGTCCACAGTGTTGTATTCTATCAGCATGTAACATTCAGCTAATATAACGACAGACCCAACTGCTTGCCACTAATTCTATTATTTTTTTTCCTTTTATAATCTTTCCTTACTACCTATCCTTTCATCCTTTTAAAATTAAGTCACTAAAGTGGTTGAAATGAACTGATATCACAGAATCCCCCAAAACACCAGCATCTTTTCATAGTTTAAAAAAGCCAGAAAGAGAGCAAAAATTAATCCTTGCATATTCTCCTATCTGTAGTGCAACTTTTTGTTTGCATGCCTACATAAATATTAACCCATGTATACTGCAATGGCTCCTCACCTCTAAAATAACCATATATTCAGATATAATAATGAAAACGTGGATAGAATCACATGAATCATCAAGCTACACACTGTCAGTACATGAAGTAACTTGGGGGGAAAGTTTAAAATGTTTATTTAGCTGGTTGCTTAACATGAAAAACTACTCAAAAAGGCAAGGCAGGAAAATATAATGATTATTTAAGGTTTAAATCTGATTAAATAGGTGAAATAAAAGTACTGCTACCTAACCTGAGAAGGACAATTTTCTTTTTGGTTTAGTAACAATCCTCAATAAAAATATAAAGAGAATATATAAGAAGGTGTAAGCTAATGCAACTGGATCAGTAACAATTGCATACACAGCTGTATGTCAAGTGAAACTGGGAGAGGATCTGGCATGAAAGAAACTTTAGGCACCCTCAATATCAAACTCATAGGTTATAAACACATATTACACAGTGCCCAGCCCAGAGCTCTCACTCACTAGAAAGTTTCTGGTGAAGGAATATTAGCAGATGTGGCACCACAGAAACCTGAAGATGGAACAGAATGAAGCTGGATTTTATCCTAATTTATTTCTCATGACAGAAATGACAATGCCTATATACTCAGAACCACTAGAGATCTATTTGTCCTGAAGTTGTTTAATTTTTAGTGCAGGTACTGTGCCACTTTGCAAACTGTATTATTTTACTGACACGTGCATTAAAGGGTAAGCACACAGCTGTACAAGATTTAACTCCACTGAAAAAAGCAGCACTGAGCCATCCCTTCACTGAGATTTTACCTCTGAAATTTTGCACAAAATATGAGTTCTCGAAAACTCAGATTTTCTAAGTGAAAAATATAATTAAGTAGTTGATTCTGCAAGTATGAGAATTGTCTGGAGCCACAGTATAGTTACTACTTCTGACATTTAATATAATTTCAAAATGTAATTTTTTCTTTCTCTGCACTTACTATTAATAATTTAAAAAATGCACAAATTTGATGGCATGCACAGAAAGATGTGGAAACCACCTATTTGCTGCACACTGTGTAAGTTCAATTGTCCATAAATGCTTAAAAAAATGGGAAAATGGCAAGCACATGGGCTGCATGCACTGAGTAGGTCACTTCTGTTATTTTTTTCCACCTCATCACACATGGTGTGAACTGCATTTCCAATAACCCTTCCCGTGAAATAAGGTAACTTTGAGCAGCATGCATTTTTTCTTTTAATAGTACACAAACTGTAATTCCATTATCACATAAATTTACATAGAACCCCACAATACACAAGGTTTAGGAAAAGTAACACTATCCCCAAATAGGGTAGCAACATGTGAGTTACTGAATGTTGCTGAGAAAACACAGATTTCTTATTTTTCATGGATAAATTTAGCTGGTTAATCCTATCAACCACAGGGATTTTGGCAGTTGAGAATGCCAGAGCATCTGTGACTTTGACTTTTCTTGGAAAGAAAGCAGAGCTGGAAGATAACTCCTGAGTCAGGGAGTTGAGTCACCTGCTAGGAAGCCACATGATGTAATTTCTCTTAAGGGGAGAAATTCCTTCTCAAAATCTGATAAGCGTTTGACCTCCCCTGGCCCATGCTCAAACTGGAATCCTGTTTCAGAAACTCCCTGATGTGACTATTTAAAGGTTCTTTTACATCTCTCTGTAAATTATTATGGCCAGCACGTCCCTCTTTAGCTTTGTAACTTTTAGCTAAAAATGCCATCCGTATCCTGTCCTCTCCTCCCCAGCAGACCCAGATAGGAGCAGTAACCACTGCTCGGTGCTTTCCTTGGCTTCACTAACCATGCTCAGCTCTTTTCCAACATGTTTTTTCCCCTCCATTTTTTCACCCTCCCAGACTCTCCCTGCACCTCTTGCACTTTGTGTCCATCTGTCATCACCCAGCTGCACCATCTGGTTCACAGAAGACACTGCATGGTCCTGTGAGCCTTGGATACACCATTGGTTGTGTGCTTGAGTATGGGGTAGAGAATTCATAGCAGAGCCTTTGCTGCTTTGGAGCTATTTCAGGATTTAATAACACCTTGGACACAAAGTAATGTGGGGTGAGGAGCACAAAACCACCAGATCAATAACCTAGATTTGAAATTAGGCTCACAAAACCAGTAGCTCTTAAATGTCCAAATTTGTTACAGATTAGGTTTCTTCAGTAGGATCAGCCCTTTTTTTTTTAACATTTTAAGTATTATACTTTAAGAATTTCTCTACTAACAAGAAATAAACACAACAAATATCTGTCATTTTACTATCAGGGCCTGTGATTATACTATGCAAAGACTGCTTAAATAGAGAATATTCTTTTAAGCCTTTGCTCATACCCATATGTTATGTCTGGAGAGCTATTTGCTCACTTTGGCTAATTTTCTTTCTAAATACCTCTCTATTATCATGGCCAGCAGTAATTGCAAGCAAATTATTTTTTAAATGAATACACTGGAGTTTCTTTAGTTTTGGGGGTTTTTTTTCTTTTTTTTTCTTTTTTTTTTTCTTGCCATTTTACAACAGGTTACAGTGCATTCTAGAATAAAAATATCTTTGTTAGGTGGTTACTTCAGTATGAGATTGTCAGAACATATGGGAGGGCAAGAGAAGAACATGTCAAAGAGAGAAAGCATTTTGTTGGATGAACAAATCAGGAAGATTTCCTAATATTGAACCCCCACCCCAACCACTCAGCACAGTTCTAGAAAGAAATGGAGAGAGAGCTGAATATTATGCAGGACTCTTTACTCACTATGGACTATGAAATGCCTGGTCCACCTGGCTGAACACTACAGGATATGGAGATGTCTCGTGAGTGTGAGCTCATCAAAAATGTGAAACTGCTGCTGTGAGTGCATGGGTTTATACTGTCAGCATCTTCTTTGCCTGGCAAGAGATAGAATTGGTACACTGAGGTCAGGTCCTCAAGGGGAACAACTTCAACTCAGCTGTAAGCACACAAGTGAAAGATCTGGCATTAGGACTGTAGAAAACCTTATCCTTTGTTGAAATATTATACTGCCAGATCTGAAGGCCAAACTGGCATGGAGTTTGTGGTCTAACAGCTCTTTCAAAAAAATCTAAAGCGATTTCTATCACCTCAACAATTTTATGGCTTTGGTACTTCCATAAAATATTTACATTACCTGCACATCTTTTGACCAGTGATGTATTTATTATAAATTTATAATTAAACATAGGTAATATATGAACAACATGATCCACAAATACATCCCATTTACCAGTATGAAGGCACATAAATTTCCAAACATTTAGCTCACTGCATTATTCAGAAAGGATATGTATGAATCTGTTTAACTGGTGTTTCTTACATGCCAAATAATGTAAATATTGTAAGCATGTAAGCTAATGCAAAATTAAGTCATTGTTAAATAAATAAGATGTGCCTGGAAAAAAACCCAATAAAAAACACCAACTAAAAATCTTATTTTATTTCAAAATAACTGTTATAAGCATGATTTATAGGCTGATAATTAACACAAACAGAAATTAAATGTGTATCACTGAGCAAGCTTAATGTAAAGAAATCTATAAAATATATGGTATTTTACAGTCCGTACACTCAGTTACTTTTAAATGTAAAAATTATACAGACAACTTCTGTTCAAATAAACATAAATACATATATGTAAGTACAAGGTACTTCAAGAAATTTTGACACTGCGATTTGAAATTTAAAAGACTAGCAGAAAAATTGGCCCTCTAAATTTACTACACAATCTTAGAGATGACTTATGAAATACACGTAACTATGAAAAATATTAGTAATTACAGATGTCTGTCAAGTGAAACACAAACTATGTCAAGCTAGGCAAGCAGACTGAAGCTCCATTCACAGCTCACATTTTACTCAGTCACAGCACTCTTTAAAGAGTACAACCAATTTTGTTAGCTATTATCATATCTGGCAACTGAAATTTTATTTTACTGCTACTGATAACTAATGCTAAGCAATGTGGTTCCATAATGCGAGACGTACTGAGAAAAATATATAAACAGCAAATAAAGATGCTGGGAAGACAGATATCAAATATTCCATAGTAAAAAGTCTCTTTTGCTCTAGGGTTGATAAGGCAGCTTGCCTTCCTCACCACCTCCTCTTATTTGCCAGTCACTTTAGCTGAGCAAAGTACTCTCAAATGCACCAAAACAGAGATTCCTGACCTTTGGGAAAACTTCATTTTTAGTGATGTTCTGAGCCAGCTCCAAGCCTACTTGTGCTTTTTTCACCCCCACCTCTACAGCCCCATTTCAGCCGGTTCTATGCACTTTCCATTCTGTTCTGATTTCACCAGCAGGAGCTTCAGTTCTGCCTCTGACAGCTTGGCCCAGCAGTTTGTATGAGCAAGACAGGGTCACAGTAACATTCAGAACACCTGATAAACTCTAAAATCCAGGGGACAATGTCACTGACATTTTCTAAACCTGTACCGCTTTGGAGAATCACCTGCGAGTGCTTTGGGTTGGAAGGAACCTTAAAGCTCCTCTCATTTCACCCCCTCCCATGGGCATGGACACCTTCCACCATCCCAGGCTGCTCCAAGCCCTGTCCAACCTGGCCTTGGACACTTCCAGGGATCCAGGGGCAGCCCCTGCAAGATTTCTTGCTAAAATCTAACCTGGCCCTGCTCTCTGACAGTTTAAAGCCATTCCCCTGTGCTGTCACCTGAGCCATTGCCAGGGCTCACGTGGGACACAGGCTTTTTACACACATCAGTGAGCTCCTGAGTCTGACCAGAGCAGAACACACACACAGAGGTCCCTGGTTTGGCTTCCAGACCCACTCAATCCTGGCAGTGTCCTGCAGGCTCTGACAGCTCCCCGAGGCCAATCCCCAGGATTTTTGCATGAAGAGCAGGGTCACACACAGGGGTCACCAAGTGTGATCAGCACTGCCAGCATTCAATCACTACTGATGGAGCTCAAATTAAAGAGGACTCTGCAAGGTGAAAAGCTCTGTAACCTACAACTTATCCCTTTCTGAATAGCTTCATCATAATTATTACTCTAAGGAATTAAATAAAAATGTTACAAATAGTATTTATAATCTTCTATTAACTATTAGAATCTAGATATTCGTCAAAAGAGTAGTTCATCTTTTACTCCAGTTTCTAAGACTGAATGGTTAATACAGCACTTGGAATCAATTTAAGAACTGTTATTCCAAGGAGTTATATTTCTCCAAAATTGTAATTTATATTCTCCAAAATGTTACGGAGAAGGATATATCAGAGAAGGACAAAATAGATTATATCATGAACTCCGTTTCCCTTTTTGTTTCCCAATAATTTCCAGCATTCAAAAAATTAAGCAGAACATATTTAACATTTTACATATAAATATGACCAGATTGCATCATTATGCTAATCTCTATAAACCACACCTTAAGCTTGTTTGTAGGTAACATCTTTCCAGATTAGATGAATAAATAAAAACTCAAATTAAAAGATCCACACACCAATTCACTTTTCTTGTCCATCTCAGAAAAGGAGCAGCACAGATGTTAGAAACAAAACTATTGTGGTCCTTTGTAATGAATTAGGGACAAATACTAGAAAACTGGCCAAAACAACAGTGTTTATTTATAAACATTGTCAATGAATTAAAAGTTTTAATTATTGATGAGCAGAATATGAAAGCAATTCACGCTGCAGCATTCAAGAAGCAGCTAAGGTGCAAAGCAGGGAGAAGTGTCATGGAAAGCTGTGCTGGTGCTTACTTGGTACCTATAAGATGAATTCCAGTTCTGCTAATTCCAGCTGGCAGACTGGACTTGGCAAGCACAAGAAGTGAGAGAGCTCTCGTGATGGGTTGAGCTGAGGGACCGTAACCCTCAGCACTCAGGATAAAACAATTTACAAATTGTCTGTCAGTTGTCAGTCTGTGTCTTGTTCTTTAAGAAATCATGCAGAATCCCCTGCTAGAACTACCCAAAATTAGTTCTCTTTTTGTGCAAATTTCCAAAAATCCTTGTGATTCACCTCATGTCAGCAGTATGAGAAACCAGTAACAGTGACAGAAATCAAAGTCCAGGGAAGAGCATAAGAACTGGCATTAAGATTGGCACACATCTGTGATATAAGTGCTTTATCCAAAAATCAGTGAAAGCTTGAATCTTCTCTACAGCTCATAGGAATTAATTCTGATTAATTATTATCTGCATTGTCTTTAGCTTTTCAGAAAGCTCTGCAACAGGTACCTGAAGTGCAAGACCTAAACTAAACTTAAGGGATTTGAGAGGCTTACAGGCTCCTGTTTTAATTGCATTACATGTCTTTAAGTAGGAAGCAATTTAGTCTGAAGTAGTGCTTGTGCACCCTTCCTTTACAGCTTTTCAGCAACACTGCTGTTAAATTCTTAGTATTCAACATATCCTGGTTTCATAGTTTTGGGTAGAAAATTAGGTAGGCATTTTTATTTTCATTATATAGCTTAAGACATATCCAATAAGCACATGATCTTTTTATTCAGTACAACCAAAACCACTAATAATCAAAAACAATTTTTTTTTCCCCTGTGATTGGTTCATTGGAAGGACCACCCACAACGTTATGAAATTGCAGGGTTTGAACTGTAGGAAACATCACAACTTTCTGACATTACATTGCCCATATGCAGGAGAACTGTCACTGTTTAATCTAAGTTAACAAGAATGCCAAGCACTTACATTTAATTAAAGCTATACATCATTCTAGGTAATTAGTAATAATTAAGAAGAATTACCATCGCAAATAAGGCAAATAATATTATTTCAACTGAAATGTGAAGTCTGAATTCAAAAACCCAAAATAAACTCCTGGGAATGCAAATACACCATTATGCAAAGTTTTCTTTAAGTACGATATAATTTATGTAATGAAATAAATCTATGCTGTTAAAATATTTAGCAGAACTGAGAATAATGAGTAGAGATAGGATTAGTTTAATTAGTTTACTGAAATGGAGTTCTTATAGTGGCTAAGTGTGATATATTAGCTTTTGTCACTTGGAATAAAAAAAGAGGTAATTAGTTCTCATTCAAATATATTGTTTTCTTTGAAGAAGGAATTGTAATATTTTAGCCTGCAGAGTAGAAAATAATACATGGAGCATAAAACTTATCATCTTCATCCAAGAGTACATCAATGATAAATCAGAAGAAACAAGGAAAAACTTCAGCAGTCAAGAATGGAATCTTGAATAGATTGCACTTACACTGGTACAACTCCACAGCTTTAAATGAAATGAAAACTCTCAAACTGCATCCCTACCTAATTTTGTCCCTCTATTCAGCAACAACTTAATTACCCAGAAAATCCTGTACCCCTGTCCTAAAGCAAAGTTTTCATCAAACTGACTGAAAATGACCAGGAGGAATGCCTTCCTCAGTAATATTTAGTATTGAATCATAAACACACCCATTGAAAGTCAGAATCAAACTTTATCTCTGGAAAATAAGAAAAAGAAACAGCACCAGGTATCATTCTGTAGACTAAGCATCATTTCACCACCAGAAAATTACTTAATGGTAGTGTACACTTTGGAAGACAACTGTATGGAACACATTAGCAAGGAATACAAAGAAAATTATTTATCCATCTTTTCCAAGAAAAACTGATTTCTTTTCCTTCAAGAATGAGGCATTATTGCAATCAAACAACATGAATGTATTTAAAGTACAATCTAAAGGCTTATGATAATTAACCCTCTAACAACCGAACACATGCACACAAAAAAACCAAACCAAACCAAAAAACCCAACAAAAGGAACCACCTGTGGGAAGACAGATGGGAGCACAAGGAATACAGAGAAATCAAAGGCTTGCAAAGCAATTGATATCCTTTTCAGTTAACATAATAAAGAAATTATGAATGGACCAAATTAATTCTATTTTAAATAAACACTCAGGAAAGGGAAACCCTCTGCTGTAGCATACTGAAAAGCCTCAGGCACTGGTATAACAATACAGGCCATCATTTAACTTTTGCTTTTTTTTTGGAACAGAATTGTTGTACATGCAGGAGCTATTTGGAATCCTGGATTAGTGTTTGGATGATTCCATACACAAGTTTAAAAGAGCTCCAAAATTGAAATACAGCAAGTCAACCACCAGAAAAGATTTGTTCCACCTTTTTTTATATCTTCCAGCCACACTGGACACAGCACTTCAGCCAGAAGTTGATCTATTATGAGAAGATAAGAAATGCACCTTGTCCTTGGGCTCAGCTGCAGTATTTAGGCTGAAAACGCACAACTGAGCAGGGCACAGGGAACATCAAAGTCACACAAAGCCTTCCCCCTCCACCTATTTGTTGATATTTCCTGCTTGTATCTCCCTGCCCTCCGACATCACCTCCCAGGTGATTTTGAAAATAAACCCTTTCTTCAGAGCAATATGACAAGTAAGAATATTAGAATCTCTTAAAAAAGCTCAAGTTGGTCACCTCTGAAGTAAAGGGTGATTTATGCATCTGAGAAAACCATCACTCTATTACTAATTGGCACATTGAAATATAGAAAAGCCCCACATGCACTGCTGCTGATGTGCTTCAGTCTGGAAATTTGATTCTTCTGAACAGATCATTCAGGGTCCAGAAATTGATAATCCATGATCTTCTAGCCTTAGATTATAAAAACGCGGCATTAAAACAATATTTGGAATTCCAGAACTCACTGATATCATAACGAAGACAGGAGGATGACCGTACAATTTGATTTGCATCTTTTAATTGTAAAGTCTGAACAATAAATTCAAAAGAAATTAACTTGCTGCATGATCTAATGAAGATAATCAAATCAGAAATGATTTAATAAAAACAAAGCACACAGTTTGGTAGCCAAGAGACTGATACATTATTCATAAAGTTGCCACATTTGGTCATTAGGTCAAATATATTAACTAAGTAGTAAGCTATTCTGAGAACTGGCTATGAAGCCAGAAGATCTTAAACATGAGCAGTGAGCACAGAAAAAGCTTTTTGCCTCATTTTAAAGTTAATTATAATGCCTTTTTACTAGAAGGTTTGTATGAAACCACAGACCAGACTGAAGAGGAGTACCTGGTTTTCTAGACAAATTCTCTATCCCTTTATTCACCTCATCTCACTCCTCCCACCTCCCAAGGAAAACACAGTGGGCTTTGGATATTGACAGTAAAACTGCTGAAATCTCTAGAAAACAGCCAGGATGATGGAATTCCCCTGCCAGGCAGCTGCTGGAGAGGCTGTGATCCAGTACTGGCCCACAATAACAATTCCAGAGATAACACTAATCCCTGCTGCTGCTGCTGCCCAGGAGCCCTGACCCAACAGAGCTTTACACGCTGCCTGGGAGAGGAAAAGGGAAGGCAAAAACTGCCTGCTCTTCCTCATGGAGCTGCACAGGGATAAGGATGGAGCTTCAGAGTGTCCAGTGCTCTGAAAATAATGACACAGAGGTGGCCCTGGGTTGAAAGCCTCCCTTTGTGACCGATAAAGGTGTGAAAAACCAGCCTGGCCAGGAGTCACTGCAAACGCAGCACCAGAGGCACTGACACTGCTCCACTCCCCTCTCCCAGGGCTGACCATCACCTGAGGGACAGAATTCCTCTGTTCCTCTGAGGCTCCAACAGCCCAGAGAGATCCTCACGTGTCTGTCCTCAAGACCTCACTGGGTTTGTACACTTGAGGATGTCAGAAGCAGCTGAACTTCTGTGTTGTCCCAGAAGGGAAAGCTAAAATTCCTCCCCGTGGCAAGAGTTATGAAAGAAAAAGAAGGTGAGAAAGACACAATGAAGTGAATCTTTGCAAAAAAAATGAATGCTCAACTATTTAAAAGACTCAACTGACAGTTACTAAATTCCTTTCAACACTTGTTTTATTTTTTTTTATTGCAATTTTAATACATTTAATACATTTTCTTTATTGCAAAGAAAAGCAATTAAATTTTGGGGGGAAGAATTCTCACCAGCTTAGCAGCTCTGCTTGCACCTGCACCCATGAGTTGGAGAACAAGTGGGTTTCTTTCTCCCAGGAATAATACCTCCTGTTTCTTAAAACAGATCACCTACATAGTCTATATAAAAAAGCTTGTCAACACAAACACTTATTCTGTGTTAAAAAGAACTTTTAACCATCAGGAAAACAACCCAAAGTCTGGGACTGAGGCACAAAGAGAATGGGATCACCTTGAGGGAATTAATCTAGTGGATCAGTGAGTTATGGAACCTCAAAATGTTTCTGCATTACCAACAGCCTTTTGACTTATTTTAAAAACTCAGCATTACCCCATGAAATATAATTTTAGAACAAGAAGGTACATGGTGATGACAAAACTCAACTGGGGCAGCCTGCTCATGCCATCAAAGACCAGTCCTCAACTGCACCTAAATAAATCATGCTTTGTTTCAGTTTTCCTTTTGTTTTTCATTCTCCTGGAAAAAGAAAGGATGTGTCTCCAGACAGGTCCTGGCAGAAAATCACAGGAAAAACACCACCTAGGCTGATAAAACCACCTGATGTTCCTGCAGGGGCTCTATCCAATACAGTGTGAGGGTAATTCCAGTGATACACATGGTTATGGTACCTCCCTCAGTGACAATAATCTACTTTATGGCTTGAAAAACCAAATTGATACACACCACACCACAAGGTGTCTGATTATATGAACACATATCAAAGTAGATGCTGACACAACACTAACAAAACTAATTCCTTCAATTTAGTCAAACTCTAAGAGAAATCCCATATAATGAAAATACATTCTTGTAGGTTTTTTTCCCAGTTATATTTACCTATATCTATTTTATTGTAAAAAATATAATAATATGATCCCACCAAGCTTCATTCAAGTGTGTACTTTTTGTCCATAAATCTGCACACAATGCAGACACCAAGAAACATGTATTAAGCATATGTTTACTATATCATTTCCAGCACTCTGCTAAAAAAAAAGGTTTATATATATTCCAGTGTGGCTGCTGGAACAAAACACAGGGACTCTATGGAGGTATTACAGGTTTAAGGTCAGACAAAGATTACAGGAGCCCTTTCTAGCTTATGTGTTTTATGGGAAAAACCAGTTGAGCTACACTAAAATCACATCTCTTATCTGGAGTTTATTCTGCATTCATACCCTTTCTTTTAAGATTATGAAAGGAACTGATTCAGCTCTTTTATTAACTGCTAGAGCAGATTTGCTCAAAGAATCCAATTTTCTGTGAACGAATTGTACATTGAAATTCAGTGTAATGG
The DNA here is from genome assembly GCA_025920805.1 of Petroica traversi. NCBI lineage: Eukaryota > Metazoa > Chordata > Aves > Passeriformes > Petroicidae > Petroica > Petroica traversi. The sequence goes on from JAHLSL010000037.1 coordinate 10,647,583, forward strand.
AAGATGTGCCACAGTATCACCAAACCGCTTAAATACATAACCAGAACACTAAAATGATATTTTCCTTTCTCTCCCCAAATTTTACTGTGTTAACAAACACTAAACCTGAGATATCAAGTGATAGAGGGATGGGCTGAAGAAAACAAACCATTCTCCTGCTAATGCAACTTGCATGTAAAAGGGGAAGTAATACATTTACTTTAAAAGCTTTTCTTCAGGCACAGTCCATGCTTTCCACTGAACAGCCATAAATCACATGGCTCCACTCTTGTTTGCCCACAGTTTCCAAGTCAATGTGTCCAAAAATGGATCAGACTCCCATAAATGAGGAAAAGATCAAGGGAAAAAAAACTTTTATATTTTCTTCATAAGAAAACTGAGGGCTCACACACTAAGATTTTAAACAAAGTTTTGCTATTTCGGTGTTTTGAGAGGGTTTTTTCAAGATTTACAGTCAGCACACAGGTATCTCAAAGCCTACCAGCACTTCCTGGGGTAATTGTACCATTTTAGCCACGGGCAATGAAGTGCCACCTTCACATCTTATTTCAAACTACTTTTACTTACAAAAGCAACGTGGTACCAATTGCTCGTTTTCACATGAAGCTATAACCCCCAGGATGACCAAATTATTAAAGCAGTTGTTACCAAACCTTCAGTGTCTGTGAGGACCAGTGACATATTTGAACTGCAGCCACACCTGGCTGCTCTACCAAACTCAGCATACCAGTAATTTGTTTAAACCACAAATACACACCTCTTACACACTGTTAAGTGATTCCACATTACACAGTATTGAAATGTTTTTCTTAAAGAAACTTGCTCCAGCAATTAAAGAAGTAAGGAAAAAAACTTTAGTTAAGAAATATTAATGCCCATTTGGGCAAGAAATCAGTGGCCAATATACTGAATTTCAGTTCCCTAACAAATAAATAATAATAAAAAAATAACATCACTACAATTTCAACATTAAACAAACCCCAAAAAAATGGTTCATATGCAATATTTCGTTTTTAATCAACCTTGAGAAAAACTAGATTTTTTAAGGGGATTGTATTTATCCTGATTTAAGCAACTTCCTTGTGTAAATTGACTGAACTCAAGGGAGGCAAATAAAGAAAAAGAATTACCCTGCTATTTTGTTGAACTATGAAGGCTTCTCCAGGGCTGCCAGTGACTGAGGAGAAAATCTGAGGGCCATTCTAGACTCTTCTAAAGCAGAACTTTGCCTTCATTGCTGGGCACGGAGGGGAGGATGCTGAGGTGCCAACGAGGCTGCTGAAAATCCTCCTGCCCTCACTGTGCCTGCCTGGCTCCTTGCCCGTGCCATCTGCCTGGGTGGCACTGAGCCAGCCTGAAATTGCTGTGACCCTCACTGGGTAACACCACCAGATCAGATGAGGAGTCCACTGACAACTACACAGGTAACAGTATGTCCAAAATCACTCTCTGGAGAATAAGCTTAGTGCACTTTTTTCACAGGAAGCAAAAGTTTTGAGTTCCAAGAAGAAAAGAAACAGCTTTTGGATATGGCAAATACGCAAAAACTAGTTAGCAAAGTCACCCGGAAGTTTCCTGAAAAAAAGAAACAACTTGTTTGGAAAGTTTTTTTTAGTATCCTTCCTTTCAGTTCCTGGAACTATTAATAATTTGTGATTTCAGCCTAGAAGTGAAGCTAGAGCTAAGGATGATTCAGAAGGCATTATGTTGCCTGTTCCTCCTTTTCCTCACTGGGCAGTATTTCAAAGCTGAGTATCAATGCTACTTTGGAGCCAGTGGTGGATTTCTAGGAGACAGAAACACCCCATCTCAGCACCTATCATTTACTTTTCAGCAGAACTATTGCAAAGTTTGTTTCGTTTCCTAGAGCTTTGCTGCAGAACAAGGACTGTGAACTCAAACCCACCACATCCTGGACTTGTATCATTTTTCATGGGCAGAGCCAGAGCACAGATGCACAGGCTCAGGATCCCTGTCACTTGTGAGATGCTGTCCTTTTCTGGATGGGCTTTCCTGGAAAGTTGTGTAGGCTGAAAATCTGCATGTCTGTGCAGAACACAACTAGAAACCAGCAAATAACTCCCTGCAGGAAACTGTTTAAAAAAAAAAAACAACCCTACACATTCTGTGTGACTGCTTAAGGAGAAATGTTCTCAAGTCTGCAGTTTTGGATGAGCTTTATTTTGGACAGCACTTTGCTCAGCATACTTATGACTGTGCTATGTACATATATAATTATATATATTGAAACTATATAAAGAGGGAATTTAAGGAAAAAAAAACCCCAGAAATAAATGTATATTTGACTGAAAAAAGAAATCAGCACGCAACTAATCAGCCTACAGAAAGGTGGTGACTTTCCATTCATTCACAGTGAGCAAACCTCACACTTTATCAGGTCCTTTAAGAGGTTTAAAAGTGCTGTTCAAACCTCAAATGAAAGGTCACATCACTTAAACGCCACCAATCACCACCACTGGCAGCTATATTTTATCTATGTGCTGCCTTTAAGAGAGACAAAAATGAAAACATTTAAAGCAACACTATTTTAAAGGTAAAGAACTTGGCACTCCTACACAATTATCTTGCACACAGACCTAAGAACTCAAAGCAAATGGATAAAGCAGGAATGTCTTTGTTGTGTAAAATTTTAGAAATCTGAAAATGTAATTTAGCACTATATTATATGCTAGCATGATGGTCTCTACTCCAAAATTCTCATGTCCCCAGAGCAGTATTTTATCTAAACTTTCTAATAATCAGCAAGTCCGTGCTGAACTCTGTAAACTCAAAATTTCTGAGCTTCAGACAAAGAAAAAATAAAAAAAATTAGACAATCCTAATTTTATTACTCTAAAAGCAAACCTAAATATTTCCAAAAATATGCATCTCATTAAGTCACTGATATTCCTCAATTTAAATGTCACATATTGGTGCAGAAACATCTTGTAAGATTCATATATATTGTAATATTCTTATATATTCCCTAAATTCCCCAATTACAAACAGCACTTATTTAGCATCAGGCGTGGCTTAATTTCCGAGTGCTGGAATAAGAGGTTTCAATGCAAGTTCAGCATAAAAAAAAAAACATTTAAAATTTTGTTTCCCCATTAATAACTGAACTTCCTTTTGCCCCAACAACTCGCAAATGTCAAATAACTAAATAACACGGCCACAATAACAGCCCCAAACCCAATAAAGAATAAAGTAGCCTTTCTTGCCTGTCAGAGGACTCCATTTTCTATTCTGAGCAGGCAAGCTGAAAGCACTGCTCTTCTGTCATTCCCTGACAGTTATAGACTAGCTCTGCACCTTATTAAAGATTAAGATTTGCCCAGGCATTCTCTTCTGGCCATCTCCTGTTTGCAGCCCTGTGTTTATTGCAGGGGAGCTGGAGATGAGCACCACACGTTGTGCCTGGAGAGAACACCCTGCCTGCACTGGGACTGTGTCACCAAATGTCACCAGGCCATTCAAAAAGCACTCCATGGGGAAAAAAACCCCATAATATTTCACTTAATTCAGCCATTCTAAATAACCATGCCCTCTGGGTTACATAGATTTCTCTTATTTAGGCTGGTTTTTTGTACATTGCAAAAAATAGACCCGGACTGCTAACAGGTTGCCTTTTTGTGATGAAAAGGAGATTTTTTTTCCTTTGTTAAAAAAATTATGAACACAATTATGCAAGAGTTATGTAAGGCTCCATTGCGTGCAAACATTTGCTACCTGGCTTTGGCCTGATGCAAACATGTTACAGCAAAAATTCAGCAGGCTGAGCTACTGCACAAAATACCAGCCTTCAGGGGATTTCCATGGAGCACTGTGTTCCAGACTACTTAGCAAAGACCATTATGAACCATCAACATTTCTTAGGGCCATCACAAAAACATCCTGTTCCATGGAACTTTTAACACTCTTGTCAGGACCTCAGTTTGAAACACCTTGTTTTTTTAAGATCAGCATTTTTATGGGCAATTCCAGTTATTTCTCCAACATTCTAAAATTGTTCATTGAATATCATCATACATTTCCAGGCTACTGCTTTACTTTCATTTTGCTTCCTCTAACCTTTGAAGACGTGCTAGAAAGCAGTTGCAAATTGTCAACTAGCACAAATTGTAAATAAATAAAAATTTGTTCCATTGCAAAGGATTAAAAAGAGAAAAACAAATGTTTTTAACAGGTTATGGTGGTGTCACATAAAGAAAATTTTGAGGACAGATAGAAAATGTAATTTCCTAGTACTGCAAATAGGAACTAAGTAGTGGAATAATCCATATCTTTCAGCAAAGTTTTACATAAACAAATAAAAGCTTACAAAGGATACTGGAAATGTTTAGGCTTTTGTACTGGTTGCTAGAGCAGTAAATGCTGGACAAACAGAAACTTATTAAAATACTGAAAATGAAGGCAGAGATTTCTGTTTGCTTAAGAGAGTCTTTTAAATATTGGCAATTTATTGGAAAGCTTTATCTGTTCAGCCTTTATATGAAGGGCTCCATTCACTCAGGATCTAAACCAGCAGAATTTCACTGGGCTAAGGAGTCCATCGATAGCTTATAAAGAATTAGACAGATTAATGTCAATTTTAACAAAGGAAACTTGCCAGTCAAGTGCCAAGCCCTGAAGAGCTGGAAGGAGCCTCGCAGTGCCGCAGGTACAGACATTCACTGGCTGCTGAATTCCACGTGGACATGGTTTAGGTGGATGTGGTGCCACAGTCACTGCACCAAACACACTTTTCAGAGAGGAACTTCCATCAGGGGCTGCTGACTTTTAACAAGTTCCAGGGCTCAGGACAGCAGCCCTTTAAGGACCTGTGAGTGCCACATGATGCCTGTGGTGGTGGGAAAGGACTCAAATAGTTGTGGGTCACCTTCATAAAGTGCTCATGACACTTTGAACATGATCTTCTTGCTGGTAGGGTAGAGATTCAACCACTGAGATTTACCTGCTGAATTATTCATTGCCCAATCACGGCAAACATGCTGGAATGGTGTTCATGTCCTGTGGACACAGGAAGTTCACTTTTGATGGGCTCTACGTTCCAGCAGAGATTCCAGAGACTTCCTTCACAACACATGCATGATTCTCATCAGAATATCCCTCCTTTAGACTTCTCTTAGAAGCAGTGACTCGATAGGAGCCTTTCCCAGCTGGCAGGGGGGTGTGGGCTTCCTGCAAAGAAGCTCCCAACACTGCACTCAAACCAATTAAAAGCTACACTGCAAAAATAACCAGTGGCCATGGCATCCTGGGGTGGGATGGAACCAAGTTAAAGAGAGGGAGGAGAAAGCAAAGGAAAGGAGAATATTCCACATTTCTAAAACAATTATTTGCTATTGATGCAGAAATATCATTATTCCTAGTACGAGTCAAAATACATTAGCATTCCATCTGCCAATGCTGCAGCAACCATTTTTCTCCATTTCTGTTTGACCTCAAGCCTTTTATGCATAAATGTCAGGGCTCTTTACAATTAATCATGTCTACCACAGACTAATTGTGGACAACAGTACTGCAATTAACACAAATTTGCTTCAAATATTCATGAACATTCAAAAAGCATCCATTGACACAAGTGTTAGTTACCTAGCCACAAAAACTGACAATTCTTTTCTCTTTTTGGGCAGCCTCTGCACTAGAAGCTGAGAACATCATCAAGGGTGAGAGAGCAAGATTGGAAAATATTCCACCAAGCCTTATAATCCAGTTGTTTCAGTGTGACTTGTTACAAATATGTACTCAAAGAAAACAAGCAAAATCACAAATATGAAAACTATTTCTCTTTTCATCTTGAGAGTAGGGTAATCCATGAATATGGAGACATAAAATATATTTTGTGAAATAAAAAATAATAATTCCTAATTATACCTCAATGTAATTAAAAAATATATAATGTTTAAAGTTGATTTAAAGAAAAGAAAAAAAAGTCTTTACAAATAGCTTTCTTTCTATGCTTAAAGAGCCTTCTGCCTTTAGCTCCTTGGTGAGATTCTCACACAATAACAGGCATAGCCCTGAGAATGAATCAAGGAGCTAAAGGCAGAAGGCTCTTTAAGCATAGAAAGAAAGCTATTTGTAAAGCCTGACCTAAACACAGCAGATGTAGATGACATTTTTCTTTTTATTTTTTAATACATGCTTTACATTAAAGAATTTCTTGGACAGTTGTGCTATTTCTAATCAGGCCCCATGGCAAATATTCACCAATCCTCACAGGAATAAACTATTCTCACTTCAAACAATTGTTACAGTTTGAATCCAATTGACTCTAGACAAAAGTACTGAGATAATCAGCATATTAAAGCCAACACTATAACCATATGTTAATTATGTAAATGATTCATTTTAATCAGCTAGAACCATGTAAAGAGTTACAAGGAATGCAAATGTAGGGAGTTATTAAAAATCTCATTATTATTCATCTTGGTTCCATGCGTGAATGTATCCATCCAAACAGATGAATTAATAGTTAGATGAAAGATGAAAGAGCTAGAGGGGAAGTCTGTGGGAAACCATCTGTCTTGCTTTGTATCCCTCCCAGGCTTCAACCAGCCTGCAAGAGCTGCACGAAGAGCAACCCCAGAGCACAGGCAGGGACTGCCTGCACAGCTCCTCAACCAGCAGGCAATGCTGCCACAAAATCTGCAAGAAAAATTAGAAAAAAACCCTAAAAAATCACAACTCTTCTCGCCTCTTCCCTAACTGGGCCGGGAGGTAGAAGGGAAACCAGAATTGCTACAGGAATAGGCTTCAGTGCTGACCAAAAGTACGGGGCAAGTGTTGATCTATACAAAAGTTGTGCAGCATTTGGGAGATTTATCTAAACAAAGGCCTCCTACTTTGTCAATTAGACGTTAAAATACATTCAGGACCTACTGTGATTGTGACCTGAATTAGTAACTGAACTGGTTCTCTTAACTTCAGCAGAAACCCTGTTTTTGGGAAATACAGCAACCCTTTTAGCAATACTGTAGGAGTCTATACTTTGTCTAGTTCTTCCAGGGAATGTGGGGGAACTGCAATGAATTAAGTCTTATTCCTGAAAGGGCTATTTTTCATTTATCCATTCTCCGAGTTCCCTGAGCAAAGAAAATGAATTCTACACAAGAGTAATTTGTAAGAGGAAAAGTAAGGGCCAAATGCCTTGGTCATTCCTGACTGTGCCACTATTTTTCAGCACTCTCAAGACAGTGCAACACCACCTCCACTGTATGAGAAAATAAGGATTAGCTGGAAAGGTGGTATTTAAAGCCACAGAAGGAATATAAGAGCAAATTCACCCCACAATTCTTCTTAAATCTTCCATAGGCATATTATTTAAAATTAAAAACACAAGTTACTTTTAAAATCCTTGGTTAAATCCAGCTACCACTACTCTGCAGGTGAAACCCAAAGTCCATAAACAAAACTCCCCAAGAACAGAACTCAAGTGAAGTTCATTACAACCCTGAAATAAATGTACCTTCCCAAGAAATAATTTTACTTCTAATGTAAAGAGTTAACAGAAATAATTTAAAAAATATATTTGCCACTTTTCAGAGGCTTTATAAAGCTTTGTTCTTCATACTCTAATTCTTTCATGTTTTCCTGCCTGATGTCTCCTAATGCAGTTTCACTGCAATCATTCTATTTTTGATCTTTAATCCTTTTATATGTTTTTTCTTTGCTTACTCTTGCATGCCTTTGTAGTTTATGTAATTGGGTCTTTGCACCATTTTAGCAGGGTTTAGCACTGCGCAGCCTGTCAAATTTAAGTAAAAGTGAGAATAATCTATCACTGCTATAATAAATAAGCGAGTAAATTCACATATCACCGACCTAAAGTGAATGTTTGCCACAAAAAATTGTAAACTGCAATTCCCCTCATTCTGCCAAGGCTGGAGAAGTTTTTATGCATTTTGTAATCCAGAAACAAATGCAACTGCAGAGAAAGGACTTCAAATCCCTAAAAGTTTATTAGAAATGGCTATACATGTGCAGTGAAACAAGACTTCATTAATTTCTTCTTGAGGTGCCTGTGTAAATTCAACTTAGAGAAAAGGGTTTGACAGCTTTGTAACTACTGACTGACATTCTTCAGCAAAGCTTCAGTGAGTACAGAGCATGATTCAAGCACATCCCAGGGATGATAAACATGGCAAGTAAAAAAGGAGCAAGCCTACACAAAATATGAACGTTTTGATAATTTTTAAGCTCTTACCAAATCTTTGCTACTTTTAAAATCATTGCAAAATCTACCTTATTTCACTATAATATTAAATCACCAAGTATTTCATTATCTTTTCAAGCAGATTCTGTATTTTACAAAATGTCTTATAATCTAGAGACAGACTTGAAAAAAACACTCCTCCATTCCCACTATCCACAGAATTCAAAACTACATGCAAGTCCTTATCACAAGTCTCCCACAAAACATTTCAGTATTGCATTTTAATTTTATTCTTTATGCAAATAAAAATCTGTTCCTGAAAGGATGAAATCAGCTGTGATAACTTTCATGAAATGAAAACACATGATCCACATCAGGCTCCAAGAGAAACAGGACTCTACTCATATGCTCCAGACAGAAATCTCTCATATAATTAAATACACAGGAATCCTTCCATATATGCATGAGACAAAATGTAAAACATATTAAGCAAACTGAAAGGAGTTTCCAGCCTTCCACTCATGATTTTGTCCACATTACAAGGATCACTTCCTATTTATGCAGGCACTGATGCATAAACCATAGCACAGAGGAGGATGGTAAATCACAGGGAAAAACAGAAACAGCAGAAAGATTATACAGAGAGAATCCCAGAATGGTTTGGATTGGAAGGGACCCTAAAGCCCATCCAGTGCCACCCCCTGCCATGGACAGGGACACCTTCCACTGTTCCAGGCTGCTCCAAGCCCCAGTGTCCAGCCTGACCTTGGGCACTGCCAGGGATCCAGGGGCAGCCACAGCTTCTCTGGGCACCCTGTGCCAGGGCCTCCCCACCCTCACAGGGAAAAATTCCCTTCTAATATTTAATGTAAACCTACCCTTCTTCAGTTTAAGGCCATTAACATGATAATATGATAAATTCACTAAAATCTTGTTTATCATTATTAACCCAAGCAAAAGAAATCACAGCCTTATTGTCATAGTCCCCCCTGTTATTTCATGATTTATAAATTAACGCTATGAATTTTTCTTAAGAGGATGCTCCAGTGTCTGTATTTTGTGTCTGGGAGGGAGTCAAAAGACATTCTCATCTTTATACATTTCTCACCACATTGGCCCCTTTCCAAGCTGTCCCCAATGATGGTCGGTAAGAGGGGAGAAAGCTCTCATTCTTCTCTGAATAGTGAATTCTACAAGAACAACACTTGGCAATGGTCACCTGGAAGGCCTCAAGAAGGGCTGAGAGGTTCCACATTTCCATCCCTCGCTAACCCTGATGTGCTCCCAGGGTTATTTCTGCTGCGCACACCTCAACACATTAACGCTCCTGTGAATAAATAAGGGAAAAAAGCAAGGCTCTTTTTCAGGACCCGAAGATTTCTCAAAGCAGAAATGTGGCACATAGGGGGATTTCTGAATCACTTTACCACAAGCAATACAAACAAAAACTGGTAAATAAATCCCACTTTGCTAAGGCTCATTTATTTCACTTTACCTTGTGTTTCTTCATCTCTCTTTCCCATGACCTCTTATCTGCCTTTTCCTGATCACACACTATTTTTGATCCATGCTTCAGGGTTTCAGATTCTATCATCAATATTAACACTAGGGGAAAACTTGAGAAAATATGATTGCATCTACTGAGAGCTGGGACCCTAATTCAGGAAAGCACTTCAGCATGAGCTTTACCGTAATTTCAGTGCCTCCTTGAACAGGAATATTGCTAAACACATGCTTCTTTACTGGAGGCTGTCAGATGAAATATAGATTAATTACAATTTGTAGCACGAGACACTGTGGCTTTTAAATAACTGAAGAATTGGTGTATTCATACTTTATATTTTGCCACTTATCTTCACAAATTAAAAAGGAAAACAAGGAGAAATTTTGTCTTTAAGATAATAATTCTGTAAGTACAGTGATGAATATCAAGGAAAAATTAAGGTCAGGTAACAACAAGGGTCAGCCACATGCATTTTATTTGCTGATTAGCCTTTAATCTAACCAATTATATCTAACAATAACCCAGCATGACTATTTCTCCTGTATCCAAATCTGTGTCTTTCTGCTGTGGTCTCAGTCCCAGTGTTCCCTCAGCCAGTGGGTGTGAGGTGACAAAAGCCACCCCTGTGAACACAAGGATTGAACTGTGCCCTGTGTCACTGTAAAGCCCACGCAGCAAACTGGGTTTTGCTCCTGCATTTCTGTAGCCATGTGGGCACTGTGAGACTGATGGGTACAAACCCATCCAGATGGAAGCATGGGATGTTCCTGTTGTTGGGACATGCAGAGGCACAGGATGCTTTGCCAAAGCCATGCACACAAACAGTCTCTGTCACACACACAGTGCCACATCCAAATTAAGCCTCAGCTGAGCTGCTGAAGAAGGGATCTGCAAAAATCAGTAAAGAGCTAGCCTGTGCTTTAAATGCTTTTCCTCCTACTTCACAAAAGTTGACAGCCAAAAACGGCAGACAAGGCTTCAGAGTGCTGATTATTTAAATAGATTACTTTACAAATGTCACTCTTTGCAAACACATAGGCAACATGATTGCTGTTTCTTTCAGCACTGTATTAGAAACAGACTCAATAAATGGGTTGCTTAAAAAAAAATCCAAACATTTATGAATTGTTTGAACCTACTGTACTGTGTCTTGTTTACTGCTGCTCTAGGAAGCTTTTCTTAAAATAACGTGTTAAGTCTCAGAGGGATTATCCTGAAATGAAATTTTTAATAACAGCAAAATAAACTCATCCTTCACACTGCTCTGTGTCTCATGACTTACTGTTAACTCTCACCTCTCCTCCCATCATACATCTGTATCTACCAGCAAAATTTTATTACCATCTACTCCAATTTCAGGTATCTGAAGCAAAGTTATGCTTCATACACATTCTGGAGAAAATAAATTAGATACCTAAATAATATTGCAGATCTAAAGCTCTTATCCAGAATGGCTCACAATGGCCAGGACAAACTCCAGAAGGGATGACTGAAGGAATGAGGATTGCACTGCTACAAGGAGAGAAGGCCGAGGCTGACATTACCATCTTTAGGTAGATAAGGCCCACTAGGAAAAGGGTGGAAATGATGCATTTTGTATGCCCACTCTCCATAAAACTGTGGGAGGTTAAATTACACAAGAAAAGATTTTTAACTCGGACACTGGAGAAAAGAAACCCCCCCAGTGCAAGTGCAAAATGCCTGCAGAGGTTAGAGAGTCCCTGTCGTTCCAGAATGGGCTCAGCGAACATCTCGCAGGAATGACACAGGCAAAGTTGATCTTGCAGATTATGTGATTCCACAAGGTTTCTTCCTCCCCTGATTTCTCTGTGTCTTTGATATATATCTTTCTAGGAGGTAGCACACTTGGAGAGCTTCCTCATTTATTTGAGGATATTTTGCATTTTTAATCTCACAGACAGAAAACACAGCAGGAAACAGTGGCCAGGAGCAAAAATAAAGAGAAATAGAGCCCTGTAATGTCCAAACTGCAAGGGTAATTAAACATGCAAACAGTTCAGTAGGGCAGCTGTGAAACTGAGGGAACCACAATTACTTGGATGTTTAAAACAAAATTAAATATCTTCCAAAAGGTCTGCTTTAAGCCAGCCTCCAAGAGAAATTTTGTAGCATGCACATTCAAGAGGACAGGCTGAATTATCATAATGATCCCACCTGGCTTGAACATCTTTGAACCAGTGAATTGGGAATCCCTCTTCACAGTGAGAAAAATTTCTTGTATAAATGTATACATTTACTTTCTAATTCTGAAAGTGAAAAATAGTACTACTACTACTAATAATAATAAAAGATAACAAAAACCCCTCAGGTTTTGTTACATTAGAGAAATGGCTTTTGCCAAAGAGTGTGGAATCAATTTTTAACAAAGCCTTCTGCGCTGACACAAAGAGAAAAAAAGAATCATATAATGTTCAGTTTGATTTTTCAATTTCTGCTGTGGGTAATATGTAATCAAAGTCTCCTGTCCTGTTAGGGTACAAAAGCTAGCTGTTAAATAAAGTCTCAAATTACATATACTGTTTTATCCCAAACAGGTGAAGGGTAATTAACATTAACTACTTTATCATATTCTTGAATCACAATGGTTATTTAGCAAATAAAAACAAACAAAAAGTCTTTCTTAATTTAAAACTTGTATCCTCCCCTGCAAGGAGACACAGTGCTGAAGCAGAATTCTGCGAGCACACAGAAGAACAAAGTGGTTACCCTAACAAATATTGACAATGCAATAGTATCAGTATATCCACAGACAAATTAATTCTTTAGCTTCAGTCCTTAGGTCAGGGAGTAAAACAGACACCACTTAGGCACTACATTTGAGACCCACCTCAGCAGCTAACAGGCATCATCCTCAAGAAATAATTCCTGAAAGACTTGAAATGCTTGCTAGCACACATGTTCCTTAAAAATACATCTGGGATCTGTTTCTGAAGGTGTCTGATTCCTGACAGCTATTTTTGTGAGGTGGATGCCGGATCATGTTTTTTTTGCAATGGAATGGAAGAATGGTGACCATTCTTCCATTCTTCCATTCTTCTAAGAAAGGTAATTTTAATTCATAAGAGTAGAAGAGGTTTTTAGCCATTTTGTAACAGAGAAGTGTTTTAAATTACATTAAAAAGAAAAAATTTCTAAAAGACATGGTGAGAAAGATTAGAGGTACATAGAACACCAAAAGTGCCAAACGTTGAGAAAAAATACACATTACAAAAGTCTTTAGAATGGTACCAAAAAAATCAAAGAATTAGATAGATTTTGCTGTGCCAGAAAAGAAGTGCTCAAAACCAAACAAAGTTATGGAATATGGGTTTAAATAATTACATAGTCTGGCTCTGATCCAGAACTCCTTTTAAGTATTTCAGGTATCTGATCCTGACTTATAGAACTCAGGGGAGGAAAACCCCTACAAAGCACTCAACTAACAAAGTGAAAATGTAAACCAGAAATTCTCATCCCTCCTATTCAGAAGCACAGTGCTATACATTTATTAATATCTTTAAATAATCTCTCCCATGCTAAATAAGACTTTAAGCATCACCTCTGCCCTCCTTGATCTCCCATTTCTTATTGGAACCAAGAGAATAAAAACACCTTTCTCAGCATTTTGCTATTATTCTTCTAGACAAAGCACTTTATATTTAAAAAAAAATAAATTAGCTTCGTTCTGCAAGAACCAACCAATAATAATGCAAATGACAAATTTGCAGCCAGGCACTTTAAGCCAGGATTATGCCGACCTCAAGATGACCGCAGAACAGCACATAAAAAGTACATTTCACAGCCACTTAAACAAGACAGTGCTCCTTGAGGACGAGCACCACATTGCCACCACAAGTCACCATGCACTGAATAATTTTAGGCACACAGAAAGGCTGTATGCTGTGTCAAGCAAGGTTCCAGGCACTCCTCAGAACTCCATCAGTTCTAACAAACAGGTATTTAGGAAATACTCTCCCACAGGAACAAATCGTGTTTTCCAGAAAATGACTGGAGTCCCACTTTATTTTTTCCCTATGAAATGCAGGTAACTGGGTCTGACCATCTGCACAGGAGGCTCAGGACAAGTGTCACCCTACTTCTGCCATGAGTAAAAATAACGGGATATATTAAACCCAACTTATATCCACCTAAAGAGGAAGCTGACAAAAACATTATACAGAGAACCAAGGCCAGAGAGAGAGCGAAACACCCTTTGTAGATTTGTGTCTTATACGGGAAAATAAGAGTGGAATAACAAAGAGGTTTGGGTTAGAATTATCTTGCAAATTTCAGTGAAAAGACTTACTGGCTGCTCTGAACTCACAGACTTTTTACAGACCTGGCACAGAGGTTTTTACAATATTAAAAGCCAGGCATTACACAACAGAAAAGCAATGTCTGTCTTGCATTCTTGTGTCACCCCTCCCCACCCGAGGAAAAAAACCACCCCAAAACAAAACACAAAAGGAGACTGATATGAAATTCTCACTGACATTTTTAGGTCAGCACACTTTCACAACGTCTGTATAATATTCTGATACAACAAAAATAGTCAATCAGTGCAATTTTCTGCCAGCAAAGCATGCTTTTCCAGAGTGGCCAACTCTAATGGGTTCAATTACAATACAAATCACAAAACATAAGAGCATTTTGTTCTCAGTGTCTCTTTCAACAGTAGATGCTATCCCATCACTGGAAATGACAAATTCCACTCTCTGCATGAACATTTCATACACTAGTTCAAAAGTCTGCAGTGCCTTCCTCCCTTTACCACCACTATACCTCTGAAATCAAAAAGTAACATTTCAGACATAATCTGGAAAAAATATATCCCTGCAGTCATCATGAAGATTTGCCATCATAAAGCTGATTACAGTGACAATTACACTGAATGTGGAACATTACAAGCCATAATAGCACAAGCTTTTAAAGTCAGTTGGCAACATTACACCAAATGCCTCTCAAAAATCAGATTTCAAGTGTTAGCATCCTTGAAATGCATAATAAATTTGTTCATGCATTGAAAGAGTCTTCTAAATCTATAGTTTTATATAGTACAGCTGTATCTTAAGGACACGTGCAGAACGTGGGGGCACAGACTCTGAGCTGTCAGTCAGTTCTCCTTTGTTTTTCACAGAGTGACACTCAAAAACCTGCTGAAGATCAAAGTTCATATGAAGTTCCCTCTTTCCAAGCCTGTGTTCCCCTGTTGGGAACATCCTCAGCAGCCCTGGCTTACAGTACAGGATGTATAAACTGGGCTTAATTGTGCCTAACCATCGTCTTGGCCAGTGGAAGGCATTTTCAGATGGGAAATGTGCACGAACATCTGTTACATTTCCCTCTACCTGACTTTAACTGTTCCTTCACGGAGGGGAAGGCATAAAAACAAAAGCATTCATCTCTGCAGTAAAAAGACCATGTACTGACTGCAGCCAATCCAGCACAGCATGCCAGTTAAAAATGGTGCTCGGAGAATCCTGCAATGGATGGATTTCATTTCCTGCAACAGCAGCGTGCCAAAGGCTTGAGTGGGTTTCAACAACTTCTGCCTCCAAAATAAGTCACCCCAGGAGCCAGTGAGGATCCTTGCCCAGGACAAACTGACAAGTGCAGGAATGAAACCAATCCATCTATTTCTTTTCTTACAGAATGATCAGGTCTGAAAAATTTCTTTGGATATCAACAATTTCAGGTAATCTTTAGAAGCAGTCAGAGGTAAATCCTTATACACAATGCTTGCTTTCATTTTATATTTGAGATTTCGAAAGAGTAAACAAACTTGGAACTACACTGAGTCATTTCTGCACATAGTTTGTTTTTAAATGAATGGGAAACATCAAAACTGAGTTGATAGGGAAAATCGAGTAGGAAGAGCAACTTGCCAAAGACTGGCTGGTCTTTTAAGAACTGGGCCTAACCCCAGTTGCTGTGTTTCGGCTGGCCTCAAATCCTCTCGTATTTGAGCAGCAAAAGTCAGACAAATATTTATCTTTTAAATGAAAAGAGAAGACAAAGAGAACACGAAACACAGATTTTTCTTTTTTAAGAGTTGGTCAAGTGTGACAATTTCAATTTTGCTTTTTCCTGGTTTTAAGCATAAGGCCAAAAAAAAAAAAAGAAACAGCTCAGTATCTAGATATAAGAATTCTTTAAAAGTAATAATCAAAAGTGTAATTTATTCCTGTGTTCCAGAAGGAGGGATTGCTCCAGTTACATTTCATTTCCCTGAGTGAGAGGAAAGCTGGTGCTGTGTTCCACGTTCACCTCAGAGCAGACTCTTGCGTGACTTGTCACAACAGGACACGTTACATTGCTCACTCTCCTGCTTCTGTCTCAGGACAAGGTAGAAAAGATTGCTGCACTTCTGAAGGGAACATTCCTTGGAATGAAGATCAAACAGTGAACCCAGGCTCTCTAGAGTAGGGACCTGAACAGACACTTTCTAGGTACCACAAACTTCAAAACTACTCTGTAGTAATTAGTTGCTACAAATACATAACAAAATATATATTATTTAAGATACTGAGGATCAGACCTGTTTCAGGTATGGCTCAGCCTCTACAGAATCAAATTTTGTTGAGATACTGTTAACAATCCTCATGGCTTTCTTAGGAATTTGGCTTTTCTGATTTTTGTAACAAGTCAGAATTCTCTTCCATTCTGATGTTTTTTGATGGCTCTAAACAGTTTTTATGTCTTGGGTTTTTGGTTTGTTTTTGGGGTTTTTTTTATTTGTTTGTTTTTTTGGGGTTTTTTTTGTTTGTTTGTTTTTTGTTTGTTTGTTTTTGTTATTAGTAATTTAAGTGAAAATATTTTCATTCTAACCAAAATAAAGCTGTAGAGGTTTGCTTTCTCCTGGTACCTCAGTTGTCAGCAAGATGAAAATTAATTTAAAAAATTTATTCCTTCACCATTTATCAGTACAATTCCAAGTCAAAGAGAAAGGAAAATTAGCAAAATTGAGCTTATTTCACGTTTGTATTTCTCGAAATATTAAAAATGTATCTCTAAAACCTTTTTGCATAAGCAAGATCGAATACAGCAGAGAAACAAACATATAAAAACTAAAAAGGTGGTCAAACACAAAACCAAATCCCCCAAAAATAACATCAACACAAATCCTGCACACATAAAAAACAAATTCAACACTTAGAGAGTGAGGAACCATTTTGCACAGAGGGTAAGCACTTTAAACTTGCTTACACACATCTGAAGCAGGTCCTGTTGTACAGACTCTGTTTAGCATCCAGCTGAGCTGAGCTGAATCCCCTGAGCTGCCCTGACAGAGCAAAGTTATCTCCAGGGAGTAGCAAAGGACTTCTCAGGTTTGTAATTCTCTCAAGTCAGCATCACACTGAGGCTAGCAGCAAAGAAAGAATGATTCACTCTGTATTATTATCTTCAGGATCATTCACAAATGCAGGAAGATGTGCTTTCCCTCACCTCTAGTCACCTTTTATTTCTCAACTAAATGTCATCTTCCTTTTAACAACTACAGGGCTAGAACTTTTTAAAAGCCTGACTTTTTTTTTTTTTTCCTAAACCTGTTCTTATTATTCTCTTTGGAATACTCGCCCATGTTTAGGTTCTGATTTAACATAATTGTAAGGTTTTCTCTAAAATGGAAGTGAAATTATTGTAAATTCCCTTTTTTCTCATTCTTGATTTCAAGTGTCAACATTACTTGCCCTCAAAGTGTTTGGAACATGTTCATATTCAGTACCACTGTCAGTGCAAATCAGGACAGCTGATGTGTACCTGCACAGCTGCTGGTAATTTCCAGAGAAATCCTTGGATCTGCATTTTGGCAGCACTCTCTCACCTGGGCTGGATGTTTTTGAAGCTTACATGTCTAAAGATATCTGGAGATGCATTTCACTGAATCTGTAGGGCATTCAAATGGTGCAGAAAAAGCAAAGTCTCACAGATGTTTATCATGGTAAACCAATATATAAACAACCTGCCATTTTCTCCTCCATGACTTTTAAAAGCTACTAATGAACAAAGAGGAGGGCACTACATGCTTTGGAATAACATGGCAAAGTGAGGACAGAGACACAATAAAAGTGCACTTTCAGCTCTGCAAGATGAAAAAGATGAAAGGGACACTAATAATTTCATCATAATTTTACTCCCTCAGAATTAAAAAAAAAACAATCCCAATATAAAATGAGTACAGATAAGTTCACTGCTTTGAGTGCTTTTAGGTTTATCTTAAGAAATGAGTTGCTTTTACAGATGGATACTTATCAAAGTCTGAGTAACTTTTCCTTGATGACTAACATTCCTTGAAATGAGCCATGTTTTATTTCATTCAAGGCCTCAAAAGGAGAACAAGGACCATTCTGACTCCTGAATATACAGGCAAGAGACTTCTTTCTTCTCAGCAACAAAACAATACGTAGATTTAAAAAGGAAATTACATTCTTTACTGATTTATTAAACCTATCAGAATTGGAGGATTAAGTCATTCTCTAAGCTCTGTAGCTCATGCATTTCTCCCCTAGAGAAAGAAGAGGTACCAGGATATCAGAATTTACCCTGATCCACAATTAATTGAGTCTTGTGAAACACAGGTAGAAAGTCTGACACAGAAAATTTCCCTGGGTCAACTTCCAATTATCTAATTACAGTGTTCATGACCTTTCACTGCACTAAAAAAAGCCCCCAACATTTTCCAAATTATCTGTGATATCTGAGATTTCTGACTGTCAAATATTTGCCAGGTGTGGATCCACCATTCTCAGGCAGTAATAGAGCAGTTAAATGCAATTCCCAATTAGTTCAGGTGAAAGTATTTATACTTGAAATAAATTACGCCCTTGCCATATTTTTTTGCATAACCTGGTCTACTGAAATAGACATTTCATATGTTTTTACAACACCCTCTCTGAAACCAGGTCTGAGCAAACAGTTACCTGCACACCTCAGTTAAAAAAAGCAAGCAAGCAGACAGGCCAAAAGATGTATTTGAGCTGGGTTTCTAACATTAGCCCATGTAACAAAAGAGAACTTATCAGAGGGTAAAATAGGTGAAATATTCAAGCAAACTTCATTAAAATGACTGTTCTATATATAGATACACAAACATATTTTTATATCAGTTGTGAATCATCCTACTGAAAGCTAAAGAACTTCAAAGTTGTATCTCCTGTCATAATCTGGCCATCAGAAGTTTTATTACTGATGATTATGCATGAGTCAGAAAAGACAAAAAAAAATCAGCTGAAATTCCAGATCCTTGGAAACAGCAGTATCAGCTCGCTGGCTTCTAGCTGGGGGAGCCAAATTAAACAATTGGCTTTTACAGAGAATCTAAATCTTAAAAGCTTTGTCTTTTTTAGGAGATGAAAAAACAAATAGAGTTTACCCTAATGAAAGCTATTTCATCTCTAGAAATTTTTTTTTCCTACAAACTCAAATATTCTTGTATTTATTACACTTAAAAACCCCTGTAGAAGTTGCAGTTAGAAAGGCCCAGATTTACCCAGTTTTTGCCATATTAAAACACTCCATTGGTGTGTATTATCCAACACACCAGCTAGTGACCATAATTATAGCTCATCACGTCTAAAATTTACTAATACTGATCATACATGCAAAAGTGGAAAAGGAAAAAAAAATCTGCCTGTTGAGGGTCAGATGAAACCTGGCAGATGAAAAAAGACCTGACTATAACACACCACTGACTGAGCTGACAGAAAAAGAGCTAAAAAAGGTAAAGCAGTGTTGCTTTAGTCATTGGAATTATGTCACCCATTGATTTCCAAAATAAAGGCCAGTGAGATTATACAGGTGGCAGGGCAGAATAACCACTTGCTTCTTAGCTGAAGTAAAACTATTTAGAGAAGTTATTCTTTTTATTACAATTGTCTTTTTGGTCAATGGGAAAGACACTCCATGTCATTACTCTCCCTCTTGCCCCTGCGGGTTCACTCACCAGGTATTTGATGATATCTGCATTTATTAGCAAGAAATAAAGGCAAGTTAAAATAAACCCTTGCAATAGCAATAACCAAATAGTTTCAAGCTGCCTGCAGCCTCTTGAGCAGCTGACAGGTTTCACTGACAATGCTTGTTGGCTACACTGCTTGATCCATGGATTAAAAGGAAAACCAAATTAATCCAAAATTGTATGGAGGAGACCATCTCGAGTGCCATCAAAAGGTACAGTCGGGACAATGAAGCCACCATGGGTTTAAAAAGGCAGGTCCTGCCTGACTGACCTGATCTCCTCCTCAGAGGACCTGCTCAATGGATTAAGGAAAGGCTGCAGACATAGACATCATTTCTCACAGAACCATCCTGGAAACGTGCTCGTGGCTGGGATGGGTGCAGTGCTCTGTGTGAAAAACCAGGGCTGGCCACGCTCAGAGAGTGGGCAGTGGAGCTGCCATCAGCTGGGGCAGCAGCAGTCCCCAGGGCTCAGAACCAGGACGAGTTCTGTACAGTATCTTTATCCACAATCCAGACAATGTGATTGAATGCCCCCTCAGGAAGGTTGGGGACAGCACTAAGGACCTGCAGAGGGCCATGGCCAGGCTGAGAGCAGCCGCCAGGGGAGCAAGAGGCCCAAGACCTCTTTGGCCACCAAGGCTGGGTGTTGCCCTTTGGCCACCAGAAGTCCCTACAGCTGCAGGCTAGGGCAGCGTGGCTGGAAAGGTCCCAGCAGGAAAGACCCTGGGGTGCTGAACAGGACCCAGTGTGTGGCCACAACACCTGGCTGGTATCAGCCACAGTGTGGCCATCAGGGCCACGGCAGTGACTGACCCCTGTGCTGGGCCCTGCTGAGGTCACACCTCAAATCCTGGGGTCACTTTTGTACCCTTCATGACAAGAAAGACACTGAGGGGCTGGAATACGTTCAGAGCAGGGAATGGAGCTGGGGAAGGCTCTGAAGCACCAGGAACTCAGGCTGGAGTAAAGGAGGCTCAGGGGAAACCTTCTCATTCTCTACAACTTCTTGGCAAGAGGTTGTAGCCAGGTGGGGGTCGGGCTCTTCTCCCAAGCAACAGAACAAGAGGAAATGGCTTCAAGTTGTACCAGGGGAGATTTAAATTGGATTTTAGAAAGGGGTTGTCAAGCATTGGAACAGGCTGCCCAGGGAAATGGTTGAATCATCATCCCTAGAGGTATTTTAAAAGGGTAAATTAAAAATTAGGCATAGATGTGGCACTTAAGGACATGGATTAAAGTTGAACTTGGCAATGCTGGGTTAACAGTCAGACTTGACAATCCTGAAAGACTTTTCCAAGAAACAATTCTATGATTCTATGATTTCCAGACATTTAGACATTGTTTACAAAAATTTTCAGCTATCTAAAAAACCCAGACTATATTCATCACTAACACCACCACTTTACATGTGCTAAAAGCACTCTTGATAAAAAAGGGAGAAAAACTTTGCAACTCTCAGACTAAGAAATATATGCTATGGTCTCCCAAAACTGAGACAAGATGCACACACAGATGAAAAGTGATTGCAATAGTAGAAGATATCCATCCTCCACTCACAAAGCACTGGGAGGACAGTACTACTAACAGGAGAGACAGAGCAACACAATCAAACCAGAATAAATCTGCATTTAAGATAAATCATCTCCTTACTGCATTTCAAAGAGGCAATTCAGCCAATGTAAACAGAAATGATGCTCTGCTTTCCACTAGATTATAATCTAAAACCAACAGAAACAACCACACACCACTTCAGGCAGCACTGAAAGAATTAACAGTCTCCTCATCACTATTTCAAATGCATTATTCAAATAAAACCTACCACATCACAATAGCCTTTTTCATGTGAGGTGACACAACAAGTCCCCAAGACTGGATTGCTGGAATGCAAGTGTGATTTTGCAGGTAGCCTAACAAACTAACACCTACAGGAATTCAGAATGTACCCACAGCTAGCACTTCCCAGCATGGCACTAAAACAAGGATTTTCCAGATGGGGGAAGTGATGGCACCGTGATGAAGTCTGCACCACTACTTTTCACAGCATATTCTTAGGCAATTCTCTCAGCCCTAAAATAAAATGGAACAGTCTCCACATTGCCACTTCTTCAGTTGTCAGTCAAACACACTGGTTAACCAGTTCTGGAAAATCTGATGCACAGGGGGAAAAAAATAAATCTAAGTATCTCAAGACTAATCTAAGCTTAAGAATGATGTACTTAAAAGTACAGTAATTCCCAATAAATTGGAATAGTTAATCATCAGCCGATTTTCTGTTTTTCTTCTCCAACCTTCAGCTTTACCACTACTTAAATAAATAAGCAAATGAAAGCAGGAAAAAAAAAAAAAAGTTTTCTCTTTTTGGCTGAAGTCTTTAACAATGAACACAAGCTTAAACCCTTAGAACTTTTTTGGTCACTATGTTAAAATAAAAATGTATTTTAAAAAATACTGACCATATTCATGAACAATAATACCTTTATAAATTTATATATAAAAATTCCACATTTTCTATTAATAGAAATGTCTCTCCTTCTAGAGCTTTCCAGGAGACTTTACTGAAAAGTCTAAGCAATTTCAATTAATTTTTATAATAATGCCTACAAACCCCTCTTTCTCAGCTAAATGGGAACAGAGCTACTTAACCCAGCCATGTGATAAATAATTTAGTATCCATTATTAAACTGTCATATACTGCATGTGTATTTCCAAAATATTTTATCATAAATCTAACATTCTAAGTAACCAGAGCAACTGAAAATATTTTATATACCTGAAACACTCAGAGGCATGAAAGGTGGAGCTGGTATGGCCTCTTAGGCATTATTTAACAAAGTAACAGTATTCTCTGAATGGTGAACCTTAAAAAAAATGTATTTAATTTAATGATAATTGGAGCTTAGTTTCACATTATTCCAAGATGGTGCAAGGGCACAGGGCCACTCATTCAGGCTGCACACCCTGGCCAAGGCAGATGGACCTTTGGCACCCGACCCCCTCCTGCCTGCACTGCTCATCCGGACATACGGGCTCCCCCTCGGGAATCAAATCACCAAACTGGGATGGGGACCAAGGGCAGGGTAAGAAACCTCTCACTGGATTGACACTTAATCCTAGATGGCATTTTTTTTTCGTTTCCCTTGCCAGGAGAAGCAGCAAGGCAGTTTTGACACAAGGTGGGCCTTGCTGCCCTGGGCACACGCGGTGGCTGCACTGCAGCCCCTGCCCGGGTCCCTGGCAGCAGAGCTGTGACAGCCCATGGAGCCACCAGTGGCTCTTTGGTGCCAAGGCAGAAAATATCTCCCCACCCACAGGAGGCATGAAGCTATTTATGCATTATTTGTACTCTCATGTGATTTTTTTTCCCCATGAGAAGGAAGGAAGGAAGGAAGAAGCAAAGATATTTTCTCGTTTAAAAATGCATTAATAAGTCATAGGCAATAATTCTAATAACCTTTTTAAAGGTATAGTTATTTACTGGAAAATAAGTTTGCATGTATATTTAACACAATTTGATACACATCAATATCTCTGTAACCCTGGTCCTTGTGTCTCTCCAAGAACACAAGCATTTCACTTTCCATCATCTCAGTAAAAGGAATAAAAATCTCCTTAACAGAAGACACGCAATTAGGAAAATGCACATGGCTCTAATCTAAGGCAAATCCAGAGATATCCACAGCATTCACCCCTTTTTTGTTTTTCATATATTCCACTGTCTGTAACAAGAGGGTGTGACAGAAGCAAGCAGAGGATGCAGGCAGAGTTTGCTGATGAATTTAGGAGAGAGCAGGCTGCACATCCACAGCGTTAAGTAAAATACACAGCACTTGAAGGACTTCTGAAGACAAAAGTTGCTCCACAGAGATCTCTCTGGCTCAACCATGCAACACAAAACACAAAAGAACTCCCCAAAATAGTCCCCAAATCTCTAAGCAATACTTCATGCTGCTTCCATGTGCAATCTTGGAATAAACCCAGCTGGAAATCGTGGGGAATCCCTGATCAGAGGTACACCTACTTTTTGTAGAAATCCATGTAAATAAATAAATTGGCATCTTCTAAGCCTATAAAATGTTAAAACTGCCTCGTATTCAAACATAGTTCAGGGTTGTGGCTCTCCACCTGCAACCCAGGAAAAAAAAACCATTTACATAATAAAGGCATATTTTTGGACAAAATGTCCATTAAAGTTCTGAATGTTATGTAATTACTACTTAGAAGAGGATGACATAAATATTCCTATCAAATGTCCTCTGCATTATTTATTTTAGATACTTAGATTTACTCTAAGAGGAAAACAATAAACATTCTGGTATCATAAGCTGACCAGAGATACTGTAAATGCAGGTAAAATCCTGGGGGACAAATTGCTCAAACCATTCAATGCTGTAATTCACTCATTAGGACAATAATTCAAATGTGTGCTTGGTTTCCAAAATGCCATTTTCAGGCTTGACATCGGTGAAAGAAAAGACAAGTGACTAGAGAAGTATTCATACAAAGAACACTTTTCAACGGCACCTCTAATACCTATTTTTTTTATTTCAGCAGTTTTCATTGCTTGTTTTAGAACTGTGCTAAAGGAGCAACATAGGCCTGAATATTTATTTCTAAGGAAAGAATGAAGAGGAAAAAGATTGAAATAAGGCATCCCAAATTTTCAAAGGGCCCTTTCTTCTAATCTATCTGCTTGGATAATGTGTCCAGAGTGGCATTTTGTAATGACAGCAACTTTCCAGCAAATCAATAGTTATTTAATTCCCAACAAGCTCTCGAGTCCATTAAACCTGATTACATTCACCCATTTCAGTTGGGTGCAGTTATTTTTCCTACACCGGCACTTAATCTATAACAGGAACTTATGAGAACTTTCAAAAGCAATTTCAACATCAATCAGCATAGAGTGAAAGGCACGATTTGCTTGTAATTATTTATTGGACAGGATGGCAGAGGGTCTGACTGAGCTACAGAGTCCGACCTTCACCCCCAAATTCTAATGGATATGAAGGCCTGCTGGATGTGTCTCACTGCATAAAAAGCAGCTTCAGCCTGCATGTCCCACGAGACACAGCTTCCCAGTACCTGCTAATGGCCACTGTGCAATGCTATATTTCTATTTTAGACATATGTGTCTGGTATTGAGCCTGAAGTGAAGAACACAACCCACAGTCTTCTATTACTGAAGGGACCTATATGGAAAACCACCTGTCTCATGCTGTGATTGCCCCTCTACAGCAGCAAAGTGTTGGAGCAAAGGAGCACCATGAAAACTTCCCTCTCCCTCACAGTTCATTTGACTCATCACCAGCACAGCCCAGAAATGCCCTAACACACGTGTGTGTCTCGCCCCTGTTAATGCACAACATCTAACTACTGCCACTTCTATGGTACAAATCTATATGTGTTTAAAAATGTTATATGACTTTTCCTAATGTCTTCTAATACTGCAAACAACAGGATAGTTACTGCTTAATTAACATCTACACTGTCTACTCAAAATCCCAAATCTAATAGAAGAAACTTGAGTTGTACCACTTTTTGATAAAAATAAAAGAAAAGCAAAGGCAAACACAGCAACAGCAACCTAGTAGTTGCCAGCTGACTCCTAAATATACAGAACTCTTGCCCTGCAGCAAGATCTTACACTTTGAGGGCTCAAAGGAATTAATAGGATGTGTATAAATATTCTTTGCAGGTGATATATTTCTACACACAAAACCGCAGCCCTTCTTTTTCATTCTGCGTGACGTGTAACATATGAATTAATGCATATTTAACACTATTCCTACTTGCTGTGCTAAAACACTTAACCTAAACACATCATGGTAAGTTACTTTGTCTTCTGACCTGCCGTGGGAATGCTGACTCCCTCAGAAACCTGGAACGGATAGCAAATCCTCTGCCCTGTGGTCAACCTCGTGAAGCAAAGGCATGAATGTTAAACAGCAGACAAATCAATACAAGCAAATATAGCTCAACTACACCATTTATTCAGCCATGAGAGATGTCAATACACAGATTAGGGTGATCCATCTTTTTGATTTCCTACTGTCTTCTCACTGACTACGCGAGAGCTTTTGCCTGTATTAAAAGTGTTTGCTTTCTCAACCATAAAAATTCCAATTATTGCTCTAAGTGCACTAGAGTTAAGTTGCTTGTTGGAAGCGGCCTTGCATTACCTGAACAAGTCCAGCGAAGTATGGCGCTGCCGGCAGAATCATGGGCACTCCATAGGGATGTAGCAAAACTCCTTGAGACGACAACATGGTTTAAGTGATAGTATAACTCCCACTAAAGCTAAACACATCAATTGAAAGTTAGGGGAAAATCTATATACCAACTTCTTCCAAACTCAGAGCTAGAACCAAATAACTTCTGTCAGGGGCAAAGCCCACATCAGCTGTAAAAAAAAGAAAAAAATTGACGTCAGCAACACTTAATGTTAAAATTTTCTTCAGAGACAACAGATAGAGACAACAGCTGCAAACCTAGCTCTACCCAAAAAGGAAGGTGCTATTTTGGGAGCAGCTTAAGTAACATGACTAGCCAACTACTCTTTATCTGTTCAGATTTTTAAGTACTATACACATAGAGATCAAATTCTGTACAGATCTACTGATTAGAAATCATTTTCCTATCAGTTCTGGCATATACATGACAACAGTTACTATTAGAAGCCATTTTCAAAATAATAAGGTTTATCATGATTGCATAATTAGACATTTCCCTGTATTTATAAGCTGTTAAACAATGTTCATGTGAGCGTTTACACTTCAGTTTGTTCTACTGGGTACATGCTCTGTTTTGAATCATTATATTTTTGTTTGTTTTGAATATGTGAGCTAACTAATGCAAGCTAACGACTTCTATTAGTGTAAATTATATTTTAATGGCTTTTCTAACCTTTCACAACATCTATATTGTTAAATTGATCATAACTATTTTAAAAGAACACATTTTTCCCATTAGTGTTTCAACTCTGTTCTCCAAATCAACTTACACTACTGGTGTAAGAGACAAAAGAGGGAAATTTAGGCTGGTTCCCTCACTAAATCAAAACAGATTTGATTTTCAATGTACTACTTACAAGACATTCTCTTCCACAGCTCATTTTTACTTTAGACAAAACCAGCTTAGCCATTAACACCTGCTTTATGTGCTATGTATCTTCTATTGCAGGTGTAACTAATGACAAGAATTACAATTGAGCAAGACTTTTTTTTATTTCAATAAAGAATTAGTTAGGTACATACAACTTCACGTTATAAGTGAAATAAAAAGAAAAAAAAAATCTCCCACAGTCTTCAAATAACCAGGGTGCTTCACACCACTAATTTCAGCTACTTGATTTTGTTGCATAATTACTTTTCCAGATAACTAATTGCAGACAAGATTTGATGTGATACTCAATTATTTAATGTCACATTTTGACCATCACGGAAGGCTTTCAGTAATTGATTCTCGCGTATGGCGGCGGCCGTGCCGCAGGATTTGGGAATGTCCCTCAGCAGCTGCCTGCTGCCCTCCCCACTGCCAGCCTTACCCCTCTGCTAACTTTAGATGTGGAATTGTGACCCTTGCTGATGCTCTCTGCAGGAGCTGCCAACGAGGCCAGCAATTGTCACATGATGGCGGGATGTTTACCCCACTCCAGCTCCTGTTTCAGAACCGCCTCACTTTTATATTGATGCTGTTCTCCCTGCTTATCTGACTGTTCTTAGCCATAAATCCCATTTCTTGGTCTTTTCTCATTAAAGAAGAGAAACTCTGCAGTTTCATTATTAAGCCAGCTGACACATCATGGATTTTTTTTTCAAAAGAGTGTCATAAATTCCAATATATAATCAGTCACTAAGTTTCACAGAGAAATATACAAACAAAAGGGATATATGAAAAAGCAAGTTGCAGCCACAACTCACTTAAAAATACTTAATTTAAAAAAAAAAACAACAAAACAAACAAAAAAACCCAAAACAAAACAGGTAATTTAAACTATTGACTATTTGTTTAACCCACCAGAGTGAGCTGCATTTGAAAAGAAAGTAGATTTCTTTCACCCAGGAATGGGGATTATAAAATGGATTCTGCAAGCTTTACTCAAATGACTCCAGTGGGACAACTGACATAAATACAGACTGTTAAATTGCTCTGTAAAATACCTGGCAGGTTTTTTTGTTTCAGCATGTATATATCTGATAAGATATTAGAAAACCTGAGAAGGAAGATTTGTACAGGAAAGTGCAGGCTCAAAGGAAGCTTTTCTGTGATCTATTTTGGGACAGATTTTTTTTGAACATTTTCTTTAATTATTTTGGCACAAGACAACCTGCTGATGAAATTTCCTGATGACACAGAGTTGGAAGGTACTGTCAAGACTGAAAAGGATAAGGATATTACACAGAAAGAACTGCTAAATCTTATGGGCTGCATTAATAGAAACGGGATGCAATTCAATAATACAAAATGCAAGATCATGCTCCTCCTAATAACAGAAACTTCAGAGCTAAACTCAGGAGGAAGAAAAGCAGGATCTCACTGCATCTGTTTAAAGAATTTGAGATGTTAGTGAGATACAAATAGGAAAAGGAAAATTAGCAGTCTTTCTTAATGTTAATTCTCAATTAATTTCTTGATTTCTTAGAGGTACTTCTAACAGAATACAGTTCTCTTCATTCACATTAAATTAAAAAAAAAAAACAACAAAACAAAACCTGGTCAAATTCAAATACAACCATTGTAGAGAAATTCCTTTTTCAGTTCAGGGCACTGGAACAACCATGTTGCAACAGGAACCTAAATCTGATTTGTTTACCCCAGCAAAGCAATCTGTGAATAGGGAAGAAAACAGTAGGAGGAAGAGACTGTTTAAGCTAAGGACAATCCTGACACTCTAAAAATCAAGAAAAACCTAGTTAGGAATAAATTTAGGCTGAACATATTTTTTCAAGTTCGGGGGTTTTTATGAGGTATTTTGGTCTTGTCTAGTGAGGGTCTAGAACAGCTTCCAAATCCACAGTAACAAAAAAGGGTGGCTTAAAACAGACAAATATGATGCAAATAGTAGCGGTAGTGTGAATTCAGCAGCTTTCAGGAGGACCTTTCCTATCTCTTGCAAGTAGAATAAACATTCCAGAGTACTGAAAACATCAAACGCCTAAGAAGCATTGCTATTTTCTCCACTGCAGATAGTACCACTCGAAATCAAACTTGGAAAACAAGCCCTAGTTACCCATTTTAACGCAAGGACGCCTTGCTTGCCTCACTATAACAAATGCTTCTAAAAGTCTGGGTGTGGGGCTCTCCAGATGCCATCTCTGCCTAGGCTGGGCTCTGTGCTGGTGTCCCATGTGTGCACCAGTCACCTAAGTCCACACAAACCTCTGTGAACCAGAGCCACAGAAGCACAACAGAGGTTTGCTCGCGTTCTGCCCCGTGCCAAGATCAGAACTTCTGCCAATGCCTCTACACCAGCTCCACCATCTCACACCAACATTGCTTCTCCCTCCCAGCCACACAAAAAGGAAATTTGACTTGAGTTTTACAGCTCGCCATTAGTTAGTATCAATGGTCACTCCTGCAGGAATGTGTTGAACAAATGAAATTTGACCACAAAGAGTGCTGAGGACTGAGAGAATGAGCCAGAAGGGTATTAATTAAGCTTAGAATTCTGTTTCACTTCTGCAGGACCTTTAGCATGATTAAGGTCAAGCGTGGACCTAAACACTTTTGGGAGGGCAAAGCCTGAAAGGTGGGGACATGCACATCAAGCACCTCTCTGGTGCCACCGGTGGTGACAGCACCCACGTCCTGCCTGCTGCAGGGTGCCTCCTCCCTGCAAAAAAATTAACTCTGTGTGTGGGTGGAGAAGGGGAGATCATCTATTTGAAACTACTATACAGCTTTCATTTCCATTACATTCTAGAAAATTATAATGCTGTTAGGAAAAGAAAAAGATGACATGCTAAGCCATTTTCAATGTGCTCGTAGAGGGTATGATACTTTCAGCTATTCCCAAACCCTTGTTGGCTTTGGTTTCTTTCATTAAGAATTTTCATGGATTTTTCTGAAAATGAAAATTGATTTGAGCAATGAGAGAGGAAGAAAGAACAAGAAAAACACATGAACACTAGCTTTATATGCAAAATGTATATACATATACAATGTGTATATATATATATCCTTATTTGTTTCAGCTAATTTCTGCTAAAAGGCAGGCTTTCTTAATGAAAAGCTGCTTTTAAAGGTGAAGAGCATAGGTTAAGCAAGTTAAGGCACGAGGAGTAGGAGGTCACAAAATATCTAAGTATTTCAGGCCCAGCAATCTAATGCCACAATCTCATGTTTTAGCACAGAACTGAAGCTACTGACAGGAATGCTCTAAGAGCAGTTTCATTGAAGACTTGCTAAAAAGCCATTTAAATAGGAAGGAAATGAAGACTACTGTACAGCATGGATGCACAGATACAGATATAAAGCAAGAAACATGCCTGAAAACTGGGCTACACATTCAGGCAGAACAAAAAAAAATAAAAATGGTGCAAGAAAGATCACAGTTTTGATCCCACCTGCATATAAGATGTGAATGGCACATAAACAATGACCAAAATACTTCCCCAGGCAAAAACAGATGCCTAAAGTTTTGCTATGGTACAAGGTAAAAAAAAAACAAAAACAAAAAAACACAAAAACTCAACAAAACAACAACAAGAAAAACCAAACAAACAACAGAAAAAAACCCAAAACAAACAAACAAACAAAATAAAAACCCCAACCAAAAAAAAAGGTGACTTAAGCGACTTCCCTGGGGCCACAATGCCTGGAAAAGGCAGATCCCTGCAATGCAGTCATCAGCCAATCAATGATGTATGCTCTAATCAGATTCTGACAGAAGTAATCTATTTAGACCATCTTTCTGCCAAATAATTAATTCTTCTTAATGCCTGTATCTAGCTCAAAATGCCACAAACAATAGTTCTTCCAAATGCTGCACAAGACCAATGAACTTCAAATAATTTCTACTTCCTTCCAACATTGGCCGAACTCTCCTGTCTCTCAAACCATAAATAATTCAGGTACCACTTTGGCACCCTCTTCAGAGCTTATGCTATGTCATATTTGATTCTTTTAAGTTCAACTCCCCGATTTCCGGCCACCTTTCCTATTCTCCAAATGCTCTGTTTTCCTTGTAAGGCCTCTCAGTGGTTTTCTGGTACAGGAAGCCCCAAAACTGAAAGGACAAATTGGTTTCCGAGTCTCCTGATAATTTCCCTCATCCACAGCAACTTTAGATTACTGTCTCTAAAAAAGGATTACCAGACACCATGCTTTGAAAGAGAGGGTGAGCTGCTGTTGATTAGCATTGCCTGAGGTGATCCGACATTAAAGGAAATATTGACAGGCAGAAAAAGCTGTCCTGCACATCTTCCCCCACCCTGCCCAGCACAGCTGCTGACACTGTTATAACTGCTGCACTTGTCTTCCAAAGACTGTTTCTACCTTTCTGCAAAAGCCATTTAGGGCCAGAGGCTCTCCAAGTGCACCAGGAGCACCATCCAAGCTTGTCCCCTGTCCTCAGCTGCTCACTGTTCCCCTCTCCTCCACATGAATTATGTGTAGGAGCTGTTCATGCCAGGTACCAATTCCCAGCCAGCTCCTCTCACGCACCACAGCAGAGCCAAAATCAGCACAGATATTTCATTGACTCCTAAAGCAGAAAATGTCACCTATACTAACAAAAAGTACCTGCTGGCTTCATACTGATAGCTAGCATGGCAGATGCTGTCACTGTTTGAGTTTATGAAGCACCTCAGTTCATACTATAGAACAGGGCAAGGATGTAGAAACAGTTTAAAACTGGGAGAAAACATCTTTTTCAAGCACGTGGGACATTTTCAAGATGTAGCACATTTAGAATTAACACATTTTTCTTCTTAACCTGAAGTTTCCATTTAAAAATTACATTAGCATCTAACAATTACATTAGCTCTTAGGAGCACGTTAAAAACTAGCAGCAGGTCAAGATGAACCCAGCTGATTCTTCAGTCAGAAAACAACAATGCTTCAGCTCCATTGAAGTTCAAATTTAAGCTTTTTCTTTTAAATACGCAATGCTAGTACGTTTAAACATTTCAAAGATAAATAAAGATAAATAAATCCATCCTGCCAAATACAAGAGCTTCAGACAGAAGCAAAAACTTGGGAGACATATTTGGGAAACTGTTTGGAGCCCTAGAGAAACTGAGGCTGTTGTACTGAAGGCCAGTTGACCTTGCAACATTTCAATAAATGCTGGTTTCTGAGCACACAGCCAATCTTTTCTCTCTGGTTTCAGCTTCCTTTCTAACTGTCAGTGCCGTGTGCTGAGCCACGGGCTGCTCTAGGATCTTACTGGCTAAAGAATGGTGTGTTTACTTTGTGTTTCTTTTGGAATGCTCCCAAAGATCACTTCTTTCTCTACCTGCACTGCCCCAAAACACATCCTTTTAACACCTTTATCCAGTACTTGTCATCCTCTGTCATCAACCATCCAGTACTTGTCATCCCCTTCCAAGGCTCACTCCAGCCTATTCCTACCCAAGCTACTACTGTCAAAACTCAAAGATTAATGTTTTCTTTGTCTCGTCTTGAATATTGCGCTCCTTCACCTCCTAACCAAGTTCCAAATAGCATTGATGCTTTCTCCTGAAGTTGCCTGCTACCAGGTAAGACCCTCTCTCAGCACCTATGAACCTTCTCCTTCGGCCCATGAAATCTCCTCCTGCCAGAATGTCACACAAAATCATTGTCTGGGGGCTGAGCTTACTGTCCAGTGGCACCATGGCCCTGATCCCTGTTCCTCTGCAGGTCAACTCTAATTTGTATCCATCTGTGATTGTAAATTCCATTGAAGAGAATTGAATCTGGTACTAGGAGACCACCTTGATGACAGCAATATAAAAGAAAACACGCACTTAAAAGATACACATCTACTTAGCTGCACTTTTTCCAGAACTCTTTAAGGCAAGGCTTGCCCTCTTCCACATCTTGGAAACCCTCAGTCCCTGCTTAGACTGGATTGCTAAAAGATAAGTATTTGTTCCCTGACAGCAGGCACTGTGATTTACCCTTCAGTGAGGGTAAAGACACATTCACTCACATAAGTGATAAATGTATGCTGGAGAGAAGGAGCAGGTTAAAACTGGAGTTTAGGAATCCCTCTGTGACTGGACTTTCCTTGGGCTACTGCAGGAACGTAAGGACCTGTCATCCTCTCTACATATCAAGGCACAAAAGCTGAGAACAATCTGAACAACTACTCTGAAAAAAATAATCAAATTGTTGCAGGTGTCTTTACTTAGCTGCACTATCATACCAATCAGAAAGATTCTGGATCACAACCAGAGATTTATCCCAGTATTTCTGTCAAAATTAAAGCAGGATGAATCTGAAAACTTCAGTTATTTGATGTGCCATGCTCTGCCCTAGGAAAAAGGATGACATTGGACTCCATGGTGCCACACAGAGAAGTCTCCTAAAGCTACAAAAAGTGGTGGAACACACCTGCATGGGCCTGCACAATTCTATGTGTGAAGAAATCTTCCCTGTGCGCCTCCAATTGCCCTGGATCACTCAGAAAAGCCAGTTGCAAAACTGAAGGAAAATATTGCTGCTTTAAGCACCACGAATCAGTTTTGACATGCAGACATCGCGACTTATTCACAGCAGTGAAGATGTGTTACAAAGTTCTGCACTTTGTTTCTTCTGCCTTAGTGAGCACTGCACTGTTGCAGAGCTCCATGCTGGCTTTTATTACATAACTCTTATCAGCTGGATAGCTGTACCAAATCACTTGAATTTTCCCTGTTGGCCTCTTTGAGAACACTCTCTCCCATCTCCAGGCTACTTCAGATATCTTTCACTACTCTGCTCTTGAGATTATCTGCATTTTCTAAACCAGCTGAGATTAGCCTCCAATCCATGAGAAGTTAAGCAGCTTAGAAAATTTTGTATGAAACACAGAACACTTTCAAGATCTCATGCTTGTTTGATGTCACGCAGTTACACAGACTAACTACTGAAAATTATGTACATCTTCCACTTCCACAAATGATAAGCAGCATCACATACATCTTTAATAAAGTGTCACGTTATACATACGTGTATTTCACAAAATATGGATTAGAATCATACTTGCATATATCTTCCTTAATCTCTTCGATTTATTCTTCTCTGTTTTGTACTGAATACAGGATGACCAAGAAATAGGTATTTTTGCACGTATTTTGTCAGCAGGTAAGAACGGGCTGTAATCTTCCCCTTAGGGTACATTCATTTACAAACACAGACTAGCAGCAGTAAATATATTTTTCCTTGCAAATCAGGAAGAGACTGACTGTAACCAATATCCACTCTTAACGAATCCTAGTCATATACCCAAGCCATGCCATGAGAGATCTCCATCCCTTCCACACAGGATTTTGGGCAATATCTGAGCACTCAACCATCTCAGTATCAGTTCATGACCATATTCTCATTGGCACCAACCAATACCTCAAAGAGGACCTCAAGAAGCCACCCCTGTGCTGCAGAAGAGATAAACCACCTGCCTGTCCCCGTCATGTCCCAAGCTTTAATTGTGTGGAGATGCCAGAGATGACAGACGGTCACATTTTTATTGCCAAATCTGGTCAAACAGACTTTTCTTTATCACTGTAGTCAGGCTACTCTAACTACTGTATCACAGGAAGCTATGACTTCTTCTTGACCCCAATTAGTACATTCATTATTCATCAAAGTACAGTTTTCATTGGCTTCCCTTGGGAGCAGCAGAGTATCACTGTGATGATCTTTCAATACAACTTCAACCCCCTTAATACACTCAGGATTTGCTGACAAGAAACAGCTACTTATTCCCCCGAGTCAAGTTCATATTAATAGGACTGCACAGTGAATCATGAGATGGTATTAAACCCTGCCTCCTGCCTGTATAAATACATCAGTCAAGCACCCTGCCATGCCAAGTGCCATGGTTTGATTGCAGAAACCAGCATAGGGTAGATCTCCTAAGTGAGCAGGGTGCCTTGGAGAAACAACCAATTCAAACCCCAAAATAATAAAGACCCTATAGGTCTTCAAAGGGATCAGAAGGAATTTCTGTTCACTACTGACAAGTTCCATATTTTCAAGAGATAAAATATCAAGACTTGAAGGCATTAGATGTAATGTAAGCC
The DNA here is from genome assembly GCA_025920805.1 of Petroica traversi. Lineage (NCBI taxonomy): Eukaryota > Metazoa > Chordata > Aves > Passeriformes > Petroicidae > Petroica > Petroica traversi. Next base: position 10,682,417 of record JAHLSL010000037.1, read on the forward strand.
ATAACTCAGCTCTCTTCCAGACACTGGCAATAGTTTAAGTACTAAGGTTTAGCCAAGAGCTCCAAGCAAGGAGCATCTAAGGCAGGATTTGGCTGAAAGCATCAGAGAGCTCAGCTGACAGGAAGTTTGCCTCCAAATCTGAATGGCAGAAAGTTAAGAGAGCATTTTCAACTTCATTGCTACTTAATGTCTGAAGCCAATTCAGTCTCATAGATATTTCCTAATGCCCACGATTTGAGACACACCTAACCCAATGTCCAGCAACTCAATAAACTCCTAAACTCAGTGTGGGGTCTTACACTTGGGCCATCCAGGCCAAGCTAGAACCTACCTTTCCCTGAGGTGGGTCACATCTCTTCTGCCCCAGTCTGAGGGGCTGAAGCCAGATCAGTGACCATGGGACTGTTCTGGTCTCCCTGCAGCCACCTGTGTAAAGAACTGGTACACAGGAAAACTAACTGGGAAGAGCAAAATTCCCTGGATTAAGCTTCAAGAAATCTTTCTGGGAACACAGTAAATACATCTCAGCTGAAATAATCACATCATGTGTTTACTTTTCTCCCCTCCCCTAAGACCTATTAAAAATATTCTGCCTATTCTTTACACATTCCCGTCCTACATATTCTTCAGCAGTCACAGTGGGTACCAAAGTCATGGGAATACTTGATTTCTAATGTTGTCTCTCACAGCTTTCTCAGGGCAAAGTAAAGCAGGAGGATCATACTACTGCTCAGAATAACAGAAGAGGAGAGAAAGCACCTAAGATCAGAAAACCTGAGCACTGTCAAATCAGTGCCAGATGGCAAAAGCCTTTCCTGCCACCCACTTTTTTACTTCTTGTCTTTACTTTTTTAATATCACCTTCATTTAGGTTTTAATCAACCTGTGCCAGTACCCTTGAAAGGGACAAGCAAAGGACTGGGATAAATTTGTGCAGGGAAAGACAACAGAAGAGGATTATTTCTATTTTTATTGAAATCTTTATTGAAATGCTTTAGTGAATACTCAAGTTATTAGTTGGACATAAGTAAGATTTTTTTACTGATGCAAGAATTCAGACAAAGAATAAGTAATCTCCTTCTAACACCTCCAAAGTTGTCATTTCTCCTGGAGTGCAAGATCAGGGGATCAGACACCAAAAATTGAACTCAAACTCTTTGACTGAGAGCATCTTACTTTCTCTCAAAATTTTTCAGAAGTGATCTGTTCCTAACCAGAAGAAATGAAACATCTGATACTATCTAATAAAGAAGTAAATCACCAAAACACATGTGATGAACAACAGGACCAAATAAAAACAAGAAATGTAGCATTCCTCCACAAGTTTGAATTTGAGTTGCTCAACAAACATGAACTGTACAGGAGGTTCATAAGACAGAGCTGACTTTTGCACATCTGGATTACAAATGCTATTATTGGAACATCTCTCTTGCACTGCATCTACAGAAAAGCACTGCAAAGCTGCTTTTACAGAACTGTCAGATTCCAGGATAATTAATGAGTCAACTGGGACTAGTGAATTCTTACAGAAATGATTTTCAAAGGTTTTTATAATTACCTCACTTCTTATTGATAAGTCTTCTTCACAACCTCTTTTCTTGGATGCTTGTGTGATCTGGTAGTACTGCCTAACAACAGTTGTTGTTTTCCACTGATCTGTTTGGCCATTTGTGGTGAAAGAGCTAAATTTCCTGACTTTTTCCTCAGCTCTTCAGTCCTAATTAGCCCTTTAGGATCACATGAAGGAAACACTGAAATATTTTGTGCTCCACAGCTCTAACTCCTTGTGAAGCTCTGAGAGTAACCAGTGCCCATCACTCTCACAGATGAGATGCTGCCTGCTGTAATTCAGCTTCCCAATAAAGCTGAAAATAGCTTTCCCTTGGAGTTTTTATAAAGCAGTTTCAAAGTTCATTTTCTTCTGGAAATGGGCACACATGACTTGTACAATTTTAGTGTGAATAAGCACTTAAAACTATTCTTGAGCAAAATATACAAGAATAAGCTGACAGAAAATGCCCACTCACTGTAGAATGCATTAATTCCCAGCAAAGCCAAGGCTAACCTTCTCAGCAGAAGTCAATAAACTGATCTACCCCAGCAGAAATTCTAATCCTGCTTGTCTCACCCAGGAAAATCCATGTCTGCATCACATGCCAATAAAAAACCCCATGAACTCCCCATTCCCATGCAGGGATTTGGAAACATCTGCCTGGGTTGTTTAGTCACACACAAACACAAATATTTGTTTATAATGAGCACTTCCCAGGATACACACCCTAGCAAACTTAGTAATAGATACTATAGAAAATAAAAAATAAAGCAAACAAACCCATAGTCCCCTCCTTGTCCCCAGTGGGTTTCTGGAAACACCTTGAAAACAAAGTTCTCTACAAAGAGCAGTACCTCAGGGTTCCCTTGCTTCTTACAAAACTCTAATTAGAAGTTCCTGTTTGAGTTTGCATTTGTCAAAACTGCAGGAGTATTTCTCCACATCCATTGAGCCACAGCTACTGACACTTGAAGGGACAGATCTGAAATCCCTGTTTCGATTCCAGGTAGGTGAGAGGGAGGTTTCAAAGTATTTCTAGCAAGCCCTTGCATAAAATAAAATGAAGAATTTTCACTCTATACTAAAAATTATGGCCATTCTGCAAAATGACATTTCAACAAGAACCTGCAACACCACTCCTACCTGTTGGGATGCATAACTTTCCAAGTAACCATGCCTTTTATGCAGTTTTTTCCTTTGAATTAAGTTCTTTATGTACATACAAGGGATGATTTAGTTCATAGAATCATAGAATGATTTGGCCTGGAAGGGACCTTCGAGATCATCCAGTTTCAATCCTCCTGCCATGGATCGGGACACCTCCCACTAAAAGAGGTTTGCCAGAACTCCATCAGCCTGCTCGTGAAATCTTTCAGAGATGGGGCATCCACAGCATCTCTGGGCAGCCTGTGCCAGTGTCTCACAACCCTCATAGGAAAAAAGTTTCTTCCTAATACCTCCTGTAAACCTACTCTGTCTCAGTTTAGAATCATCCCCATTTTTCTGTTACTCCATGCTCTCATCAAAAATCCCTTTCCATCTTTCCTGTAGGCTCCCTTCAGGCACTGAAAGGCCACAATTAGGGCACACCAGAGCCTTCTTTTCCCCAGGCTGAACAATCCCAGTTCTCTCAGCCTTTCCTTATGGGACAGGTGCCTCTTCCCTCTGATCATCTTGGTGCCTCCCCTGGTCACAGGATAGGTCAGGCTGGAGGGGACCACAGTGGGGACCACAGGTGCCACCTCCCTATTGCAGCAGGGCCCCCCCCAGAGCACAGGGCTGTGTCCAGATGGTTTTGGAATATTCCCAGTAAGGGAGGCCCCACAGCCTCTCAGGGCAATCTGATCCAGAGCTGGATGCAGAACTCCAGGTGGAGTCTCACCAGAACAGAGTTCACATTCAAAGGATTTTGAACCACCAATTCCAGTGGAAAACTTGCATCCCTAAGTCAGGCTCGGTGGATTAACAACATTTCCAAAGCCTCAGAAGTCCTGTTGTCAGAAGCAACCCCAGCAAGCTGCAGCCCTGGAACTGTGGGCAGTAGCAGCCCAGGAGCCGTGAAAATATTACAGACTCATGTTCTCAAACATTTTTAATAGGTGACTTTCTGCAATGATAAAAGCTACAGAAAGTCTAATTTTAGGATCTGTTCATCATTTGTGTCTGGAACATTTTCTTCTACATTTTATTTTGAGGCAAAAACAAATCACATGTTGGGTAGTTGCAATCTTTCAGTGATTTGCCTTAATGCATCCAGATACAGTAGACTGGAGACCAGTATTACATAAAGAAACTTCAAACAGTTGACAGGTACATTAAACCAAAACAAAATTAAAAGCAGATTAGCACGCAAGCACTTTTCCATCAGGGAATCCATTTGTACGAGAGTGAAGGGACATTTCCCTGCTCATACAGTACAACTTCCCTTGCCCAGGGAGCACTGAGGGATGTTCTGCCCTGAGTAAGATCTGAGAGAGTCAAAGCAGTTTGAACCTTGCCTTCCCCAACTGATGCTTTGGTAGCAGCAGAAACCTTTACTCAAAAATAATTTGTGATACCTAATGATGTTTCCGTAGAAATAGTTTGTCAGTAGCTGTTTCAGTAATAAATGGAAGTTAATGCACATTTCTAATTTCTGCATTAGCATTCACAACTCAGATGCATTATTTCAATTTAAAACGTTTGGTGAAATCAAATTAGTAGTGGGGAAATCAACTCAAGCCATAGAGAAACTAGAAATCCACTATTATATAAAAACTACCTTTTTATTCAACATCTTTTTTTTTTTAATGGAATAGCATATATTCAACCAAAATAAAAGATTAGTGTGCAAACACTAGATGCCTAATTACATCATGTACCTTTCCAAAATTACATAATATGGGTGCAGCTTATTTCCCTGTTTGCTGTTTGAAAAATAGATTGTTTAATAACCCATCAAAGCTATCTGTAAACCACGGCAACAATAGAGCAGATGTTGACTGTTGTCTTGTGCCTCACAGACATAATTAAACACAATGAAACACTCACGCACCCAAATAATGGAGGACAAACAAATACAGCAATGCTGCTCTATAAACATAAACCTCATTTACTGGGCACCTGCCTTGTATTAATCTGTGATATTTAAACCAGGGAGGAAAACAGAAAGGAAGGGATTTATTTGCCTTCAGACCACAAGAACTACAAATAAAGAATCCCTCTCAGTGTTAAGGAGCTGCAACTTCTGCAGTACTGATCCCCACACTGTTGGTTTCCACAAAGCTCAGAGGGAATCACCTTTTCTGTTGTGACCAAGCCAGGACAGGACAGACACATTTTCTGTACAAAATGGCACCTGAATTTATGACTCTGAATGATCCGAACAGGCTAAAAATGTTGTACCTGTTATGCAACCTGGGCTTAACATGCCCATGGAAATCCAGGTTCCCTTTAACAGCAAAACACAGTCCCTGCAATTATTTCCTATTCCCTCTCCCAACCTTCTTTTAAAGAGGCCATGGAAAGCAAAGATTTGGTTCCACAACTATTCAACCATGGTCCATAACATTATCTAACACTGTAGCTCACATCAAAATTTCAGAGATTTTTAAAAGACATCCTTCTTCATTTCTATGAGCAAATGTAAATACATAGTTTCTTTCATAATATCAATATTGATCCACTATTAAGAAAGGATAACTATGGAAATCAATACAAAATTAAGTACTTTATCCTGCAATTGCTATTAAGAAACAAAGTTTCCAGGCAAAAATGCAACTTCAAAAAATTTCATTCGTGCATTGTAGAAGAACACAGAAGCTTATTTTTGCTAATAAAAACAAAAATTATTTTAAAATGATAACATTAAGTGTTATTATTTGGCTTTATTTTAGGTAAAGGATATAAAACTGCTTTGGTTACTGCAAATGCATTTTGCCTTTACATTTCATTTAGTTATTTCTAAGAAACAAGACAGAATATAATGTGATCTGCATCTCTTTATGGTAATAAAACCATGCTAGTCTCCTTCCATAGACAACACCATAAAGCATAAATCCAAATGGAAAACAAATGGAAGTATAATGCCACTGTGAAGCAAACCAATCAACCCTAAAACAGCTGAGATAGATCTCATCCAGCAGTTCATTCATTCTTTATAGAAAAGAAATGAAAATATTCTTAGGTGTATCAGATTAAAAAAGAAAAAAAAAAAAAAACAAAAAACAACCACCCTCAGCAGCTCTGAAAGGTTGTAAAGCACTAAATTCCTTTGATTTATGAGGCAGTGTCCACTGCACTGAGCAAAACAACTCAGCATGCCAGGACCCTTTTCCCTGAAATTCCTTTATTAACACGCGCGGCTCTGCGAGTGAACAAAAGCACCGGTGCGGGGTGTATAAATCATTAATACTCTGCCCTGCAATGGCTGAATTTCCTGTGTGAGCTGGGAAGCCTTCCTGCACAACAGGGATTTTGGGCTTGGAATTGGCTGCTATGAAATGTACTTCATCATCCGCTGCGTTTGACGCTTCCCAATAGCTTTGTACTTTTCCTCTCCTTTTTCTCCCCCAAGCCCAGCAACTGCAATAGGAATTTATTGGATTTTATGTCTGCAAATAAAAGGAAGAGGGAAGCAGGAAAGGAGCAAGCAAGCCCATTTAGGAGCAGAATCCTTTTCCCCTCATTTAAAGACAGGTTGTGTGGAAATAAAAATCCAGTAGTGATGAATGAATTTGGCATTTAAATAATTTTTTTTTTCACCCTAAAGTAAAAAAAAAAAATTGAAAAAGAAAAAAAATCTAATCAAAGTGGATTTATCCTAAAAAAAAAATAATCAACTGTCACTAAAAATAGGACTCCTCTCCAAATTAGGCAATTTTCTATTGAAACATGTATTTATTTTAAGAGCAGGCAGAAAGAAGGGCACAGGAACTCCTGGACTCTGCCGTTTCAGTGCTTTTACTTTTGGGGTAACAAACAGCTTTCCAGAGAGCAACAGGCAATTTCACATGCACATGCCAAGCCTGGTATTCCAAGTGAAGCTGGAAGAGAATGGTATCAAAGGGAATGAAAAAAACAAACCAAGCCCCTTGAAATTGCAGTTTCTGAATGCTCCTGGATTTTTGCAGCAAGACACACTAAACTTGGGTAGGGAATATCAAAAGTACTCATCCTGCCTCTGAAGTCTGTGCAATACAACAACAGCAAAGCTGAATGTTTTCCCAAACTTTGAGATGAAATGGCGAGAAATTTTATAAAACATTCTGCACTAAAACATTCCTTTTGGGGCTAGGCTTGGGGAAAGTAAAGAGCGTGACAGACAGAGGAACGCTGGAAAAGCAGTCCCAAAGCATACACTGCCCACCAGGGGAAATGACACATCACAAAGGTAACTGGGATCCAGTCAGTTCCAGCCAGGCCAGAGCACGACTCCAGAGGTGCCCAGCACCAGCTCCACCAACAAAAACCTTCATCGCAGTAAATATTTCACACACTTGGAATGCTGCTTGCAGAAGGGAACAAGCTGAAGTCAGAACAGGGAAACATTCCAGAGAGCCATTTTACACTTCTGCAGCCACCCAGCAGCCTCGAGATTACAAGAATAAGCCTGCAATGCATGCAGGAGTCCCTCTGCATTACACAATAATGACATTCTGAACGGAAATAAATGAAGCCCCTGCAGTGCTATTCTGTCAGCTTTTGAAAGTAAATAACTTCACTTCTGACAAGACAGAGACATTTTTTTTCCTCCTCCTGCCACAGAGCATTAATTGAGCCATGCAGGCATGTAACATCCCAGAGACAGGACTAATACATGACAAAGAAAAAAGCTTAAGGAGGGGACACTGATGGAATATATGGGCTGCCCAACTTCTTCTCACCCCCAGATTTTCACACTAGTGCTGTTCTGGCAAAATCTTCTCAAGGAGAACTTTTAACCTTGGTTTTGCCTCCCTTTATAATGCTTACTGTAACTTATTTCAAAGAAATATTTTAATTTCACACTGCCTCATGGAATATTGGGCCACTACAAAGTCATAAGCTTATATTTTAAAACTTCTTATCCTTCTTGTTTGTAAATCAAGCTTCATGCCCATAATCAATATCCATAATTAACTATTTAACTATTAACTATTTATGACTCACGAGTCACAACAAAGATAATGATGATTCTATAAAACAAAATGCTGTGAGAAACAAACCCAAAAAAGTCAACTTCAAAACTACATCATAATTATTATAAATATTAGTGCAAGTCAGTAAGGAATTGAGGCAAGGCATATTCGAATCATATGTACATACACAAACCCCAAATATTTATGAGATGACAGTATAAAATTGATGTACAGTTACAAAAAATAAATCATATTTGTAATGTTATAGTTAGGAAGAGCAACAATTTTTCTGCATTTTCAAATAAAGGGTTAAAAGGTAAATTTAAAGATTGTCTAAGATGAAAGCAGTTGCATTCTTATTCATGAGTACCTGAACTTCTTAAGTATTTCAATTTTGAAGTACCACAGCCTTCCTTTCCATATCTGGAGTAAAAAGTAGAAATCAGTGACTCACGGTGAACAAAAAATAATTCACTGAACGTTTCAGTTCTTACTACGGTATCTAATTTTGATTCTGCCTGTGTTAAACACAACGAAAAAGAGCAGGATCAAAACACTGCGAGATCTCTCCACAGCTGGAGTCTGCTCTAGTGCAAAAGACCAAAGGCCCAACTACAACCAGTCAGCCTAGCACAGACATTAGATATGCTATTTTCTCTAATTAAATTCACTGGGCTGCTGCACTGACAGAGTGGGAGGGGAAGCAAAATGTAAAAGAAGTCAATGGTGCTGCACCAGGCAACTCAGAGGGAAATGAGCAGTGCCAGCAAGGAAATGACAGCAGGTCCTCAGGAGGGCTCTTGCACTACACATCACACTTTAAAACTGATAAATCAATCGCACATGCACCTTTAAAAGGCAGGAAAGCTTGAAGGGTTCTTGGAGGGTGTTGACTTCTCCTTTCCACCAACATTATTCTAACTCTATAAAACAAGGTGATAAATTCCACTGTCACAATTTTTATCACTTTCATTTACACCACCTATTAAATACTCCAAGAATATTTTTAGCAGGACCAATATTAACATGATCATGGTACTTATTTACCAACTTAAAAATACACACATTAAAAACCAAAAAGAGTCAGTCTAGTTTTGAATGGCTATGGTCAAAAAAATCTAAACAAACTGAAATACCTACCAGTTGCCCTGAGAAAAACCCCTGCTTACATAACCACCACACACCTCCCTTGGCATAAAATACCACAACACATTCTTTTTTTCTTCAGAAAATATCCACCCATATTTAGCAATTATTAATGAATGGGGATAACTTACAAATACTTCACAACAGAATATCCAAGCATCCCTTTTCAGATAAAGTGTTTTAAAATGTTCAAAAAGATCACTTAGAAAAAAACAATGATTCTAAGCCAAAAATATTCACCTGCACCTGTCACATGGAAGCTCCTTTGCAACTGCTCTTGCTTTTATAGTCCAAAAGCAGCAGGTAACCTTCTTAAGAGATTCTTCTGGTTTGTTGAAGGGTCTTTGTGTTTGGAGTTGGTTTTCTCTTTTTGCTTGGGTTTTTTTCCCCTCTCCTTCTAGTATTGAAAGAGGGGAGTACTTCACTAAAGCACCTCCTCTCGCCTTTGTGAGAGACTGACCTTGTTTGACAAGGCTGGAGTTAAATGCCCCAAACCAGCTCTCATTCAGAATGAGAGCTGCTACAGCACTTGATCTCTAAGCCACTTCTCATTAGCCTCTGGAAAACAGCAGAGCAGCTCTTGGGAGACAAAAGAGATGTAAACATGGAAATTGAGCTTCAGTCACAGGTGGAGTCTCAAACACCAGCCTTTGAGTTTATTGAAGAATACCAAATGATCCTATTTAGTCTGCTCAGGATAAGCAGCAAGGCATCCTTCCTGCAATCCGCATTAACAGCACTCCTGGATGCAACAGCTGCACTCTCACCTTTTCAGGTCTGCTTCATTGATACACTAAAATTCCCTAGGAGTGCCACAGTGCCCCCTTAGGTACAAATGCATCCACAGGATACGGTCTGTAGCATGGCAGTTCCTTTTTTGTTTTAACAGAGTACTATAATTTGTGTGACATGGCACAGGCTTTACCCCACACATATGAATAAACAAGCCCAGTGTTTCTCTTGGGGCAGCAAAGCTGGTTAAATGAATCAGAAAACCCTGAAAATATTGCCTACCCTCAGTCCATCAGCTACTGGACAATTATTCAAGGCCAAGCTGCAAGAAAAAACAGATGGTGAGTGAGCATTAGTACCATGGACTTCTTTGCACTCATGCAGTCATAAGCAGAAGTTGTACATTCCCACATGAAAATTGCCACGAAATAGCAGAGAGAGGAACAGAATCGTGCAAAGACTACAATTTGTAAGCTAATAGATGCTTAAAATTTTCAAGAACTAAAGTCAGATTAACTGATTTTACAGGAGAGCCACAGAGTAAGTGAATACAATAACTGGACTAGGCAAAGAAAGACAGTGTTGTCATGATCAGTTTGAACAGTGTCACCATGAAACATCAGTTACTGAATTCAGCTGACACACCTGAACCTTTGAACAGTCACCCAAGTATTAAATGCAAAACCCAGACTCTTAGAAGTGTAACTGCAGTGGTGGCATTCAGCAATTGATGTGCTTTTGCTCTATTAAAAAAAGTTCAGCTGTATCCGGGAGTTGTTTGAATTGTTCGTCCACTCAATTCTTTACACAATTTTAGCACAAAGATCATCTGTTCTAATCCTTATTCCATTATTGACACTATTGACTACATCAATTGAAAATGCTACCAAATAAATCAACGTTGAATTAAACCATGAAGAAAGAATGTGATAAAGAGTCTTTCAGACTCCTATAAATCATCAGATCCAGAAGCATGACAGAAGTAACTGAGAGGGGAATTCAGCTTTTCTCCATAGTCATAATGCTTAAGGCCCAAATAAAATTACACTAATTTACCATGTAAGCAGTAATGGAATAGCTGGGCGAGAGATGGAGGTTTTGTTGGTTTCTGCTTTGTTTTCATGGTGGATTCTTTTCATCATTGATATGAGAGCTGTACCATGAACTACTTTGTTAAAGACAGAAAAGGTTGATATTGAAGTTTCAGTTCAATTGTTTTCGATCTGTGAATGTCCACTATGAGCAATTGCTCCATTTAAGAGGAATTACCCTTTGTACAAACCACTTCACTATTTAAAACAAAGCACATCTATCATCATTAAACAGAAAAATAAAATTTACCAATTTTAAAATAATGTCAGCAGCACTGTACACTGTGACATGGAATATTCTGTGATGTTTCAGAACAGCTGATTGTGTTGTCACTTAACTCGGAAAACACCAATAGAATAACGAGGAAAACACAGACCATGGGAAAGCAGCAGTTAACAGAGCTAAGCCTCCATTAATATATCCCAAATCCCAATTTATCAGCAGTCAACATTTTGCTGCAAAAATTACTTCATGCCAGCGTCTGGTGTGGTCAAAAATTGGGTTTTGCATTGATGTGTCATACTAAGGGAAAGAAAAGAGATGCATGCAGCTGTTTCTAACTCCATCAAATGTTACCAAAATGTAAGGTGCACTGCAAATCCGAGTTCCCTTCTCCTATATCTTTAAATACTGACACTAAGGAAAATTCTCACCCAAAAGCATCCACACGTTCCCAGCTGACCCTGTCCTTACAGTGACGCAGTGAAAACTTCCAAGGCAAAGCCCCATATTCTCCCTGTGTTCATTGCTGTCACTGCCACGGACATTTTGGTTTTGATGTTCTTTGAAAACTCACTCTGGATTTCCACAGTTAGAACCATCTTATTAAGAAAATATTCACATAATTTTAGACCATTTCAAGTTACTAACTCAGAAGCATTCTTCAGTTTCTGTTGGCTTTTTCAATTGAATATCTTACCAAGAGTTAATCTATATCATGACATAGGCCTCTGTCCTTTATTTATTTTCAACTTTATTTTCAAGAGTAAAGCTCAAAATATTTTTAGCAAACGCATCTTCCATGCAAAACTGTTTAAAAAAATTGCAGTTCTTCACTTGGCTCTTAAAACATTACACACATGGGTAAAGTGAAAGATATCAGCAAAAAAAAAAAATCAAGTTTCTAACCCTGGAAGAAGTAGTTGAGCACTTCTGTAGTTCACTGTGGAAAGCAGTTTATCCATTTATTCTCAACAAACTGTCCAAGCAGTGTCACTTTCACAAATAAATAGTGGCCAATTTTAAATGACTACCAAAACACAGATTTTCCCAAATGATTAACAGGGCTTCACAGAAAAGCACCATCCTCGTGGCTATGAGGATAAATTAATATTTACTGACAAAGACTGGCTTACCCATTTTCAGAAGAATGTAATGCCTTTCAGAGTCTTTCAAGAAAGACATATCTCCAATTGTAAACCTTACATGTGCCAGAATACCAATGTAGAGACACAAAAACAAGAATAATTGTCTTAATAACTTCTAAATAGGCAGCAAAGTTCAACAACTGAGAGCTCAGTTGTAATACAGATGTCTGAGTTCATTTTAATTGAGGTGCAAGTGAGCTGATGTATCTCAAGTGCGATTTTCAGAGAAGAAACCCCAACTTGATAGCTTCATATAATGTCTATTTACTGCTGGTCACAGGTTGCACAGGCAGGGGGGGATTCACCAGTTATTAACTTGCCATATAAAGCTTTTAAGTTACTTTTATTTAAGATCGATAGACAACTTGATAGAGAGAGAAAAACATTTTCAGTTTCACTGAAATAGTGATATTTGCACTAAACATGCCAACCAAGTATTTTTGTAGGTTTGCTCTAAACTATCAGATAGGGAGAGAATAGGAAAAAAAATCCAAGTAGATTGTCATGGTAAAAGTTTATTAATATTTTTCAAAAACAAACCACTTTGCTCCTTTACTGTTTAAAACCTGAACCACATTGCATTGGATTTGTAGGTGATGTTAACTCAGTCCTCTCTGCCTGAATAATTTTGAGATAAAGTAGCATTCTTTCTAAAGAAATACTTAACCAAATACATAGAGATCTTATCTGAATTAAGAACATGATTATCTGACTCTCTAGGAATTCAGAATAACTAAAATGCCAACCAGCAATCAAAAGAAGCAACAAGCACAGAATTCCGAACCTGCCACAAATTTCATCACAAATTTAGCAGACTTTTCAACCTATTATATAACTGTGATTAGTACAGGCAGAATGATTCTGATCTGACAATAGGATTAAGGAGATGAGAAAGCAAACACTTAAAAAATATACTTTCAGTGTGGCAGTTAATCCACTTAAAGAGTTAAAAATTATCCGCTAGATATAGCGCTTTGTAAAGTGCATTAGCAATCACTTCTCATCTTTCTCTTGAATGGAATGGATGTAATTGAATTCCCTGTTTTAAAGTATTCATTAGAGTTGCACAGTTTCTTAAACCTTAAAGCAGTGCCATGCCATGGATGTGTTTGCATAATGATACTGCAATATCTCACTGGGGAAGGTTATTGGAGCACCCAACCTCATCTTTCTGTTATCCTTCCTCAGCTCCTTGCGTGGCCATGTTGACCTCTCACCTGAATTCCCATTTTTTCTTTCAAAAGCCCTATCTTCACCATACAAATTGTCCTTCGACAAACTCCAGAGAACAAACCCAGAACACAACACAGGAGTACATTTTGTATATAAACCACTAAGTGCACGAGTCATGCTGGATCATTAAAGCTGATCTATAAATGCCATTCCCAAAACAGATCCAGAATACAGAGCTACAAAGAACGCACATTTTAGTTATGGCATGCAAATCCCTGGAATTTAAATACATCATATTTATCTGATGCAAATTTTAATTGCAGACATATGAATCCCTCCCACATACATGGATAATCTAGGGCGCATGCAAGAATCTGTTATTATGCACTCCTATGCTGGAAGTCAGAAATGGTTTATACTACACTACAGGAAGAAAAAAAAAAAAACCTACAGAAGGGTTTATATCCTGAAAATACTGGAGCTCTCTCCTTTCAGCAGCACCAAAAAAACAAACGTTCCTGAATAAAAACAAGCCTTAAATCTATTTTATCTATTCTTTAGGAACAAAAATAAATACCGTCCAACATCTTTCAGGCATTTGTGAATGCAGAAATAAAGTTATGGACTTTCAGGGAAGTCAATATGTACAAAAAATGTTGTAGTGGAAGTTGGAAGAAATGCCCCTATTTGTTACAGTAGGCACAAGAATATTTCTCCTCCTGAAGTTTCAACAGAAGTAACAGAATAAACAGGATTAATCATTTTTGCATGATAACATATTTCTGTCTTGGCTCTACACACTTACTAGATGACTCTGTAATGGTAGATTCAGTTAAAAAATAGAGTAGGATACAAAGCTGATTCAAAAATACTAATTAAAAAAAAATGTGCCATTATCCAGTTCTTTCCCATTACAGCAGAGAAGGGGTATCAAATAATAAATAATTTAGGAAGAGAGAGGGAGAGGAAATACTTTAAAAAATCCTCTAAGCAAAAATGAAATTAATTTTTTAAAAAAATAATTAAAAATCAACTAGAAATTGGTATTGTTTTGCTGATACCCAAACATTTTTTCTAAACCCAGTCCAATATACTTCAGTGATAGAAGTATTCTGCACAGATGTATCTTTATAAATCATCTTTTTCCCTGTGAACTAAAAATCAGCTTGGGTTTAATCAGCGGAATGTTTTAACACAGACTTAAAATTCCTGTCTTCAAAGAAGGCTTAAACAAAATTGCCATTGGGCACATTTACATTAGAAGTATAATTTATGCCTGCAAGTGAATAAAGAGCAGTCCTTTATGGCTGAAACTCTGCTCCAGCATCCACGAGAAACGCAGGCACAGTACCGTGTTAAATATCTATAAACAGCACCAACGGAGACACTGCAAAAAAAAATTAAAATAAACCAACACCAAAACACCAAAAGATATGCGAAGGCTCGATGCTCTGTTAAAAACATATTTTCTACTCACTCTCACATCCTTAAGTGCAGGCACAGCACTCACTCCACACGGTGGGAGACATTTATACAGCCTATTCACACAAAAAATACCTCCCTGCCTGCAAATCCCCCGAACGACGCTGACAAAGCGAGCACTGCGAGGAAAAGCAAAAGTTAAGCAAACTTACCTGCTGTAAGTACATAAAAGTCAAGGCACAGGAGAGCTGGGGACACATGCCCACATTCGGCAGTGCCACGCAGGTTGCACCCGTAAGGGGATGCTGCATGGTGTTGCTCTGAAGTCTACGTAGAACAAGTGAGGGGGCTTGCATGCAAGCACGTTTGCCCTATCTTGTCACTACGGGTCGGTTGTTTCTTTTTTTTTTTTTTCCCTCTTCCTTTTGATGATTTCAATAAGAAACGGTGTTTCTCGAACGCCTCTCCTCTCCCCAGCGCTAAGCCCCTACATTCGTTTGTCAGCTAAGGCAACTTGGTAGGTTCAAACTACGTATTTTTAACAGAGAGGGAAAAAAGAAGACACAGCCTGCAGCCTATTGATGAGCAAATGGAACTTCCTCAATGACAGAGAGCTGAAGCTTGTCTCACAACAGTAGCTGCTGACTAGGAGAGAGAGAGAGAGAGACTCAGTGAGGCTCAGTCGGCTGGTGCTGATGCTGCACAGCTTCTCATTTGTCAAATGGGTCCTAGGGCAGGGTCTTTACCACTCACCAAAATTCAAATACTGCATTTTAAAAATCCCTGGAGAGGATAGGAAAGGAGAGAAAGTGAGCGCGCTGCATCACAGGCTTCCATGAGATCTGGGCAATTAGTGTCATTGCCCAGCTGGGACTGAATGCCTGTTATGATTCTGCACGCACACAGACACACTCACACACTTCCCCCTCCCAGGACTCACACCTGACTGCAAAAGGGCTTTCCCCTTCTAAGAACACAAGTATGAAGCACAAAGTAGGAAAGGGAAAAGACTCTTGGCTAGCCAAGAGCAAATACACAGAGCTATCAGCAAATGAGCTTTTGTAAAATACAAATTAATTTTATATCTACATTTAATTCGCTATCCAGCTTCCCAGAGAAGCCTATAAAAGCATTACAGTGAACCTGTGCAGGAGCTGTGCAACCACTGCAGCAGAAACACTGGGAATGAAATAGAATTCTGTGGCATACTGTGCCCACTTTACTGGGGGAGGGGAGCACACTTGGATAAAGACTGTATCTTAAAATTGGTCTAAAGCCCATCTCATCTAAAATTACAAATTTATTTGACAGCTAGTCAATCTATTATCAAGGGCTGCCCTATCAGGTTACATGAAAAAATTACATTTGCAATTTTCAGAATTTAATGTTTACTTTCTACTTTGAGAATGATACCTCAAAATTAGTATTCCACTCCTGCCAGCTTTTTATTCACCCCCCCCCCCTTTATTTTATGGAGTAATAATTATTCATTAGTAGATCTAGTTAGTCTTTATGTAATAAAGTAGGATGTGACCTGCAAATCAAATAATTTATACTACAGCTTGTCCTTGAGGTCCTATATTACAGGTCTTTTTCTTTCCTGAGATACAACTCAGGTATAACAGAAGATATTACTATTTTTAATTAGAATTTGACAAATGAATTAAATATTAATTCTTCAGGAAAGAAGGTCAAACCTCAAAGAACCACCTGAGGTTTTGAAGGGGTTCCTTTTAAAAGGACTCTGCAGAAGATTTTAAAATCACCTGTTCCATAGGATATCTAATCTGAGACCGAGAGTTTAACGCTGACAACAATAAACAAATAACCTACATACAAGAGAAGTCTATTTCATCAACAGCATAACTGGTTTGATATAAGATTCACCCTTAAAAACAAATAATAGCCCCCGCTTAACTGGAAACAGAATCAAAACACGTCACTGCAACTCAGGTCCTACATTTAAAAAAAAAAAATCTTTTTCATTCTATATGTGCGCACACATACCTGCACCCACACAAGCCTCAGAGATTGATTTAGATCCACTAAGTCTTCTTCATGCAAACCTGAACATTTCCCAGAAGAATCAGTTATTACGTAATTTTCTTTCTCAAAAGCAGTCAATGCAACAAAGCCAATGTATTCATAACTCGGTAATCAACACCAAAGCAATCATGCACGAACTTACAATACAGCAATTGGGTTTGGCTTAGGAAACATCCATGCTTTTGCAGTTTATCAAGGACTCATCTACTAGAACAGCCCAGATTACTTAATCACCAAAAAAAAAACCAAACAAAAACCCCAAACAACCAACCAAAAAGCCCCTCATGCCACAGAGCAAGAGCGAGTGAGGAGGAGGAGGAGAAATGAACCCTCTCTGTGCCCTTTCTCTTTTTCATTCTTTCT
Source organism: Petroica traversi (assembly GCA_025920805.1). Taxonomy (NCBI): domain Eukaryota; kingdom Metazoa; phylum Chordata; class Aves; order Passeriformes; family Petroicidae; genus Petroica; species Petroica traversi. The sequence continues at coordinate 10,699,408 of JAHLSL010000037.1, forward strand.
CTGTGCCTTAAGCAGTCTCCTGTTCTGACAGTAGTATGTCATGCTTTCCTTCATTCTTTTTATTTTTTTCCAGCCCAGAAAGGTTCTCATTCTGCAAATGCCCTAAGCTGAGACAAGTTTCCCTCAGTTCAGTTTCACATGAAATACCATAAATAATACATGGCACTTTAATGAGACCTTATCAGCATGTTTAATGAAAAACAAATATGTTACGTAAGGTAACCAACTCCTTCTATATTATGTCAAAATCAAAGGCAGCGTGCTTCCCAGCCAAACAGTTTGGAACTATATAAGTCTATCCAATTTCCCAAAGTGAAGTTCTGGAACATGGTGATGGTCAAGCAAAGCTTCTTCTGCCTATTGCACTATTTTACAGCTAAAAGGACATCCATAAAACAGATTAAATTCTTAAAAGCAGTGTGTTGAACAATTACTTCAAGAGAATTTAGCACTGTCAATGTAGCTAACAGTAATTGTAAAAGTGAATTTCTCATTGGCCTTTTATCCTTAATTTTCACCCAATTGGAAGCCAGAAAAATATGACCCACAAATACAATGGATTCCTGACATTTACATAATTATGTTATTAAAACAAGAACCGCTATATCTTAACTATCCAAATCATCTATACACAGAGAAACAATAAACATACATAATTCAGTAGTGTAAAAGACCTAAAAAAGCAACACAATCCTTTAGCCTGATATATGCACCTTCAAGAGATGCAGGGGAAAGTCATTACCAATTTTCATCCCTTCCAAGGATAACTTGTCATTATGTCTAAAAAGAAAAAAGGTAACAAAGTGTGTTTTATTTTTATAAATACAAAATCAATGTCTCTTCTTTAAAGCCATTTCCTTGTTTACACACACACTTCTGTCCCTAACCCAGCCCATTAATCACCCCACAGTCCTAGTTATGGCTATATATACCCTAAGTGCCACCATGGCCGTGCCAAAGCAATGCCTGGGCACAGCCTGACCTTCCCTCCCCCTGCACAGGGACAGTCCCTTCCTGTGACAGCACCACAGTCCCACAGAGCACCACAGACCCAGCCACAGCTCACCTGAAAATGATCAACAACTCCAGTTCCCTTTATTCTGTCTCTCTCAATCTGTGAGCAAAGGCCACCTCACCTACAGCACGTGACATTTCCCACCATGGCTCAGCTCTGCGGGGTCAGGAACGGAACTCACCCCACACTCAGCTGCTGATATTATCAAAAACCTATCCATTTACAACAAATACCAACATTTTACCAATCAAAAGAAGCCAACCATCTACACTGCCCACACCAGCCTCAGCAGGAGTTCCTAGAAACATTCCAGGAGATTAAACCCTCTTCCACACTACTGATGGACCCCTCTGAGATGCAATGCCTACTGCACCACCAGGAGAGGCAACACCCCCTCCTCCAGCCTCTCTGGGCTGTCCATGTCATGGCTTACAGCACAGGCACAGAATCTGCAGACAGGCACTTCTCCCCAAATCCATTGAGAGCACCACGTGAAAAAGGCCAACAGCAAAGGCTGGATCAATCTTGAATATGCAAATACAAGCATGAAAGCAAAGAAGCTCTGAAACAAAGCAAAAAGGACCAATGGGGCTTCTCACACAGCTGACTTACAAATCCAAACCCACTTACATTTGCCATGCATCTGTTTATTTAACGTAACACATTCTATTTAAAATCACCCACTCAGTTTGTTGTGACCTCGTAGTCAACATAAAACTTAAGTTCCAATTTAGCGTTTCCAAACCTGTGACCTAGAAGTTAACCTTTGGAATTACCACAGCAGACTGTCTAAGAGTCAAACCATTTCCATCAAGTAAAAGAAGGCCCTGGAACACATGACCTGCACCACCACACACCATTCTGCACTTCAAACTCATCACAGTAGTAGCCTACATTAAGAAGTTCGCACATACAGGAGGCATGCGATATTCCAAGTATTGTGTGCCTCCAGACATCAAGTGTTAGAAAAAATAAATCATGACTGCATATTAAATGCTCCATGTGAAGAATGTAGTTTCTTCTCAACTTTACAAAGTGGTTGATGCAAACAAAAATAATTCAGGCAAGTGGCACAGAATCTAATAGTAGAGCAGTCCTTTCTCTAAACCCTCCTTATCTACCACCATATGAAAAAATAGCTCCCAGGACTTAAAACCGGGAAAAGCAGTGAATCATAAAATCAAATACATCAGTAGCATATTCTGATAAATTACTATCAATATCTCTGCCTGTATTTCACATAGTATTCTATTTTCTGTAGATGTACTACATCTCTTTAAAATAAAGTGGGGAAATATCAGATTTTTTTTTTTAACAATTGGTTTTGTAAAAAATATTAAATAAAAGGGTTTCCCTCTATTCTTGTAAACTAAAAGGCAACATCTCATCCTTTCAGTGGTATTTTCTTGTCATGACTATCCCTACTTCTAATGCCATGTTTATTTAAAGATTGTTCTCCTTTAGTAGGTTTTTGCACAAAGATCAGGACATTACAGAGGCTCATGCTTACCCCAGGCAAGAAAGAATCACTAATTTTCTGTTTCTATTAAGCACCGTGTTACATCCATTGACTTCTCCAGTACTTCATACCCAATCTCTCCAAAGCTTCTGGAGCACAGAGTTAACCTCTTCAGCACCACTCAACACAAAAGCATTCAGCATTAACTCTACATTTTTCTCAACAGAAGCAGCCAGGAAACCTAACTCCCACCAATGCGCTCGAGGAGGGGGAAAACAAAAAACAAATAAAACGTTCAGCCTTTAAAGAGTTAGGGGCAGTTCCTTGGCAGGGGCGATCTGCCTGCTTTGGGGACAGTCCGTGGGGAGCCTGGGGGAATGGAAACAAGGCTGGTTTAAGCACTGGAGACGGCTCGGTGCGCTCCGTGCGCGGAGCGGGGCCCGGCCGGGAGCGCTCCCGCTGCGCTCCCGCTCCGCCGTTCCGGGCGCTCCATCTAGCGGAGACACGGCTCATTCCGGAGCCACGGCTCCTTCCAGGGGACACGGCTCGCTCCGGAGCCACGGCTCCTTCCAGGGGACACGGCTCGCTCCGGAGCCACGGCTCCTTCCAGGGGACACTGCGCTCCGCAGCCGCGTGGGACACGCCGCTATCCCCACCCGAAGCGCCTTCGGGATCGCCACCGCCCCGCTCCCTGCTCTGCCTCCCCGTCCCCTTTCCGTGCTCCATCGGCACCAGGACTGTGGGCAGGCATAGGAAAGGGAGCGTGCCTAGTGCCTGAAGGAGCGAAAGGCCTGGGGAAGCGCTGCCCAGCCCCCGGCACTGGAACCAGGGCCGGGACAAAGGGGGGCCATGGGTGCAGCGGCACTGGTTTGAGAAAGTTTAAGATGATATGCCATTGCACGGTCAGGAAAATAAATAAATAAAAATACTCAAATAGCTTTATCTAAACTGTTACCTCCACACTCAGGATGCTCGGACATGGGCAGACATAAGATGAAATGGAAATTGGTGCCGCAAAAATCCTCTGTCAATCCCACTCCCACCTCCCTGGGCACACAGGTAATGCAGAACTACATTTCCTTTTGAGATGCACACGGTGCTCACCCCCCCCCCCCCCCCCCCCATGCATTACTGTCACAACACCAAAACAACTTTTACCAACAGGCACTTACAGAGATTCTTTAGCTCTGACACACTGGTCCGGCCTGCATCACAAAAGAACCCCGTGAACACAGGTGTCCAGCTAAATAATTACCATTATTTATTCTTTATATCACAGTCTTGAGAGACAACAGGTGTGCCATGTGCGGCCTTGCCCTATAAGGTTTTTCCACAATTCTTGATGGGAAGATGTGACAATATGACCTTAGAAAATTAACTCTGACTGAATTTTTTTTTTTTTAATAAGGATTATTTTTTAAAGTAAACTAAAGTTAAGGAATATTAACCACAGAAAACTGTGAACAGTGTTAAGCTTCAGTCCATAGAATGGGAGGGCGACAAACTACTCTGAAAAGAAGTGTAGAGCTAGACCTGAAATGCAAAGCTCACTTTTCCCTTCTGCCACTTGTGGCAGTTCAAGTATCAGAAGAAGAAAGGCAGAGATTTTGACAGTACGGACATCCTGTGCCTGTTTCACTTAACTTGTGGCTACATAAAATAAAAAAACAAAATTTTGTATACAAACAAATTTATCTGTGGTACTACACTCTCTATTTTGTTCATGGATACAACACTTACTTTAAACTAAAATTTTCCCACAAAATCGTTAATCCAGAGAAGTTTGCCCCTCCTTTTTTTTTTTTTTTTTTGTTCCTTAATTTGTACCACCACATCTCACATTTTTTATAAATTCACAAGGAAAGAACATAACTTGGAGAGCAAAATATGCTGCAGGAGCACATAAATTTAGAGCTTGTTTCCATGAGACAGTAATAAAAGTTTAAATAACCAAACTACCATCAAATGGAATTGTAAGAATACATAGTAGGGCAGCATAAACACATATTGATCAAGAAGGGTTTTTATGAAATATTATTAATCTCCTAAAATTAAAAGGATGTCAAATCTCAGGAGGAGAATAAGTGATAGATTAATTATGCTGTTATGTAAAGTTTGCATCTTTTTTTTCCTGCAGGAATTAAATCAACTGGAAATCAGCACAGTTTCCTTCTACAGTGAAACCACTTCTATTATTATTCTGTCCACATCTGGACATCCCCTCATCTATTCTGAGTCTAAATCCACCATACTTAGTCCTCAATGGGGGAGTCATTTAGTGTATAAATATTAATGTGCTCATGTATTGAGCCAAGAAACCCTGCCTGTCTCCCCCTCCCCTGTCCTTTGCTTTGAGTCCATCCCCTCCCCAGAGCAGGGGATCCCTCCAGTGCAATGAAGGATTCCCCTACTGCTCCCTCAAGGACTCTACAAGCAAAATTCAAATTATTCCTCATAATTTTGGCCCTACCACATAACATGGGCTAAGTCACTTCCAAACTTGGCTCAATGACTCCATCTCTAGTTCTTTCTTTTGGCTTTCAGTCTGAATTTTAACTAAAACTTCAAATTCTTATGACCAAGTATGATAGGTTCTAGTTAAACCCCCAGCTTCACCCAAAGAGACAAAGATATGACTCAGGAGAACTAAAACTGTGGGGTTTATAGCTTAAAGCTTCAGTTTAAACTGAAGCACTACCAAGGCTTTCCAAGGGAGGCAGCCATACACTCTCCAAAATCCCATTCCAGAAGAAAAATATCTGATGCCATGACCCAATCTCACTCCTATGCCAGAATCTAGGAGGAAAAGGTTGGTTTGTTTTGCATTTTGGTATTTTTTTTTTTTAACTTGGGAATTTTGGCTCTTCCTGCCCTTGCAGAATGACAAGCTTTGGCAAGGAAGGAGTTTGGCATATGAAATTGATATAAAGCTGCCTATAAAGGCTTGTTTAGTCTGAGAAAAGGGATAGAATTACCCTGAGAGAAAGTTACATTTTATATTCAGAGTCGATATTGTCTCCTTTCTTTTTTTTCTGGTTTATCCACCAATTTTGAATGAAGCAGTTGTTTTTTTTTTCCACACTGCATTTTCTCCTCAATCCTCCAGAGATCCTGTCCTTTCCATACTACATTTCCAATTGTTTCATTAGTGTAACCTCTTTCTGTTCATGAGTCCAGCATCAGCTCCCTCCTCTCTTCACACTCTAATTGGTCTTTTTTTATCTTCTCCTGCTTCAATTGATAAGGTGTCACACCCCATACCACTGAGTCTTCCTTTTCCTCAGCTACTAACTAGAGTCTGAAAATTCTTCTACAATATTTTCTCAAAGCTTTTGCTTTCATCAGCACTAATCAGCTCTCCCTTGGCTTGGTTGCCATCCTTCTCCCATTCTTCCTGTGATTCCTTCCTGAATGCAATGAAATTATCAAAGACGCTGGAAAGAATGAAGTCACTCTCCTATTCCCCTCTGCTGCTTTTTGGCACTGTTGCACTATTTCAGCATAAAGTTCAAGTTTCCTATCCTCCAGGGCTCAGACCATTCAAGGCTCAGCATTAAAATCTCCTCCTGCTGAATATTTACACACATATTACCTGACATTCCTTAATTTTTCTAAGACCCCTCTCAATATTCTATTTCATAAACCTACAACCAGACTGCCCTACTCAAACACAAAGCATTTCACTCTGGGATGGGACTTTCACCTCCTCTGAGAGGTGATTTCCAGGAAACAGAGCTCAGCACACGCTGCACGAGCACGAAAGGATGTACAAAATGTTGTGCTGAGTGTTCTGTGCCAGAAGCAGGCTGGACACACTGAAGGGAAGCAGGTTTGCTGCAGCTGCTCCTCAGCAGGAGCACCAGCACAACAAGCAGCACTTGCACAGCGGCCAATTCCCTCTGACTTCCAAGAATCCCCCAGTCATGACAAGCACAAACACCCTCACAAACAGAAACAAAGCCCCAAAGCTTGGTTATTCCAACGATGATCATGCCAGTCATAAAAGGATTTTCTTGTGGGCTTCTTTAAAAGAGAGAATCTTTGCTTCAAATTCCAAGTAACAAAACCTCAGAGAGACCGGTTCCCCTTTTTCCCTTTCACTCAATACTCACAAAAACTCCCCTCCTCACAAACTTATGCATATTCAGGTACTTTGAAGGGCAGAAAACAATTAACAGAAGTCTCTTTTAATTTTTTTTTTTTTAATGCACATGAATAACACTTTCTCTTTTCTCTTCTTGAATCATATCAGCCCTATTGAAACTTGTTCTCCAGCTAAGAGACTCTGGTTGTATCTGTTCCTTTAAGATTTAGAAACTGCTCATGAAATTCAAAATCATTTCAAGATAAAATTTAGCAACATCAAATTTTTAAGACTCTAATTAAACAAAAATTACTACAAGCATTTGAATTAAAGAAACCGTCACAGAAAACTGAAAATAAATTACTCTTCAAATTTAACTTATTTTTAGTGCATCTGAATTGGTTTTGCAGTTTCTAACTTCTATTTATGGAGTGCCTCCAAAGACTCTTAGATTGAAATATAAATCTGAAAGACCCAAAGTGAATTAATTTGGTTTTGGCTTAATTCTGACCATATAAAAATTGAGACTGGATCCTCTCATAGCTGTTATATTTTGTGAAGAAATTATACCTTGCTTTGTCATATCTCAATATGATATTCCTACAGCATGATTTAATAGAAACAGTATTATTTATTAATTAAAAGTACACAGAATAATACCAGAACTTAAAAAAACAACAAAAAAAAAACCCCACATCTAAAAAGGGATTTTCAACAATTGCTTTTATGTGAATATGGTCTTTTTTACAAACTTGAATGATACATGAAATTCAGCTCTTGTAGTCAGAGAATATCAGTGAGGACAGAGAACACATATTAATAAATTGCCTGAACATATGGTGCTAAATGTGCTCTCAAACACAGGAATCCTACAGACCATTGTCCTGAGGCTTGCAGTCCTTCCCACAATGGGATCTAATTGCTCTTACACACAGAGAACCCATTTGGGCCTAACTTAACTCTCCAAGCTAATATTTTGTAGCTTCACCCACCAAACCCAACTTCACTTCTGTGTAAAGCTCCTATGTGGACATGCCAAGAGCAAAAAAGGAGCAGAAACATTAATCATACTAGGAGTAATTAGGTAAGTTAAAGCCAGCAAGGGGAAGCACATGCCCTCCTCTTCAGCCAGAGCCTGGACATGTTTCTATACACGGTCAGTAGATCTCCAAACTTATGCTCTATTTCTGCTCAAAAAATGCAGAAAAATATATCAAACAGATAAAATTATTCATTAGCACATGCTGTATTTAAATTAAGGTACAGAGAACTGACAAGCTTCAAGGAACATCTTTTTGTAGTGGTTGTTCAAAGCAAGCAAAGCCAAAACTTTAAAATTAACTTACTTTCCTTAAAGTTCAGTTACCTTATCCATAAACACTCATGTTCAGTAAAGAGCACAATTCTGTACAAGCCCTCTGCATTATTACAGAGTCCAAATCCAAAATCAGGTAAACTGCAAAATGATTCACATCAAATGCTCATCATCCTGCTGCTCCTCACAGCTGAGCTCAGCACAGTGCAGGTTCTAACTGTCCCAAACCCCAAATCAGCTGTGACCCACCAGGGCTGCCTCACAATGACCCCAGGGACCTGCCCCACAGGTGCCAGTCCTGATGGGGATTGTCCTGCTGCAGGACCCTAATTGTGATCAGCTGGGCATCCCAGCCAGGCCACCCAACTGCCACCAGCTGCCACCACCAGGTGCCACCATCAGGCACCAGTCAGCCCAAGCCACCCCGCCTACACACAAAGAGTTCCACATCTAATGCACATTTCACTTAGTGCCACCCTCTGACTTGAAAGGGAGCCCCAAAGCCACAGTCCTTCTCTCCCTGTGCACACAAACCCCTTCCTGCTCCAGAGAAAATCCTGACCCTTATTAAGGTGTAGCACAGGTCTTACTGGATCAGCTGCATGATGTGCATTAAAGATGTAGTTGTACCACTGGATCTTCAATTTTTACTGAAGATCCAGTGGTACCAAAACTACATTCCCCGATTCTGATAAGAAACATTGCTGGGGTGTTACAATCTTAGCTATGAACAAAAAGCTAAAATATCAAATCTTGGAACTCTCTTCACTGGAATAATAGTTAGGAACAAAGTTAGATGCAGGGACTCACCAGTAATCTCCAGACAGGGCAACTGCACATCCCACAGATCAACAAACCAGCAGAAAAACAAATGCCAGCCTAACTAAAACCAGCAGCTAAATAACAAATAAAAAATAGTGAAATATCTGCAGCATTGTTTCATCCTCCATTTACCATTAGCCAAACTCCCTGGGACTGAGGAAGTCTGAGCACTGGGTGAGTGCAGTCCTAGGCTCTCTGAACACAAAACACCTGCAGTGCTGCAGAGAAGGCAGCAGGAACATTTTTCTCAAGAACTGAGTGATGCACTTCAAGTTTAACTACATTGTAACTTTATAATGGTATCTAATTTTATCATTTTCTACAATAAAATAATACTAAAAGAAGGGCCTGCATAATCACTTGCACCTGATACACACCACTGGTCCTCAAAAAATTTATCTTGACTCAGATTTAAGGTGTGCTTTCATGTACTTGTCATTCTTACCTAAATATTTCAGAACCTAGTGCTGAAAAGTCAATATGATTTTCAAGACTGAAATAATATGGAGAGAAATACATTTGAAACGAGCAAACTTTAACAATCTTATTTACCTAAATCTTGCCAAAGTAATTCAATTGCCATAAAACACTTAGTCAAGGAGCCTTTCTGCATAATTCATCAGTCATTTTAATCCTGTTGATGAGTATCAGATTCTCTACAGAAATGCTTTTAAAGAATGCTTAAGAAAAATCCTTGTTAGTTAGGATATTCCGAGATATATTGCTAACAGATAAAACAGTGCAGCAAAACCCACCCTGTGGCCTCTGTAATGGCAAATGATATTCATGGAAGGAAAACTTATATCCCTGAATTCATAGACAAACAGCAAATGCAAATACTGGACACAGAAATCTAAGTTAACAGGTTCTCCCCAGCATTTACCTTCACACACAAAGAAGTGTTTGCTTCTACACACAAAGAAGTGTTTGCTCAGTTCCGAGGTTGCTCTAGATCTCAGTTACTTGCAGGCTGAAGTTAATACTGGTTTCTGCCTCTCTTAGTCAAACTAAGCCCAGCTTTACTCGTGTCCCATGTAACTTTAATTTATGTGCCAGTAACTGTCCACATCATATGCCTAGAGAAAAAGAGTAGTTTAAATTTAGGAATTTCTGGGTTTCAGCACAAGAAAAATTCAAATGCTCAAGTCCTCAACCTTACACATAATTTTTCTTTAGCACTACTGGTAAATAAGGACTATGTGACTTGCTCCAAGAAAGGTTACAAGCACAGTGAGGAAGTGCAGTGCAGGGAATAATGGGCTTTTGAGGGGGATGAACATTTGAATTTATTATTGTCTTTTTCTGTTGTTATTGTAAATGTAGTATTTGCTAATATAATTTAAATAACTGAGAGACAGCATCTGAAAAAGGAAAATTACTGATACATTTAATACAACAAATTTAATGATCCCCAGTAATCAAATGCTTCATTGGTTTAGTACCTCCCCCACAAAAAAAAAAAAACACTCTGCAAACTTCCTTCACTGGAGGTTTAAAAAATTAAGTAGTGCAAATATATTTTAGCAAGGTTTCCACACTTGCTGCAATACAGACAGTTGTAGTGGGCACTGGAGAGGGATGAGGTCACTGACAGGAAAGAAAATGTGATTACCTAATTCCCATTCTGCTGCCAGCTCTGACCTTTGGATTCCATTTCAAATCCAGCTATCATGTTACCAAAATAATACACTACAGGCTGGATACTGTTTTGTTAATATGATATGTAGATTCCTAAGAGGAATCTTATGCTTACAACTAAATTGTAGTTATGCCAATTATGATATATTTTTATGTGCATGTGGCACAGTATTTCAGAACAGGCTCCAGCATTTTCTTTTCTCTTTGACATACAAGGAGAATGAAGGAAAAAAAAAGTCAAGCTGAATTCCATGTCAGTGCTTGCAACTTGAGTTGATTTTGTACAGCAAATTCCAAATGGTCCTTTTCCATTAATAGATTCTCGCTAATGATAAAGTGTCAAAATCTTAAACAATTCTTGAAGAGGGTATAAAAAAAGATTCAGTCAAACAATGCAGGAGCAAGATACACAGGCTGAGATTTGATTTGATACTAAAACTTCGAAAGTAGGAAAAACATTCCCAACAGCAGCTATCTGTGCGAGGCAAGTCATGGAAATGTCAATTTCATCAGAAATGTGAATTCTGAAAAAACACAATGATCGTTTCTTTTCAAAAAGCTGTGAGATATCAATTCCTGCAAAATGTTTACTAAAAGCTGGGCCTTTTAACCCTTGGTCATGATCATGAGAAGGTAAACAGTGAGATAAGATAGAAACTCACATTAATTGCATGTGCAAGTCAAGTTTTTTAAGCTGCCTAATTTACTGTGAAACTGGAGAGACACAATGAGCTGAAGACAGAGCAAAATCCATCATTTATAACTTGCTTAAAATTCGGTTTTAAGTGACTCTGTCAAGAGGAATTACAAAAATACCCTTTATAGCATAAAGGAGATAAAGTAACAGGCAAGTCCAGCTGGAACCAACCACAAGAGGGTCACCTGGGCACAGCTCAGGTGCAGCAGCACTAAAATTCCCTCAGCGGTGATCACATCATCGAGGCTTCTGCTGTGAGCAGCTGTTATTTGTTATTGATACTTGCATTCAGAGGCACTGGAGAGAAAAAGATTTGTTTGCCAATGACAGCTTCTGATCATTCTGCTAGGAAGTCACAATAAAAAAATGGTACTTATCTCCAGGTATGGGTGATCTTGAAAATGTGATATCCTTCAATTAAATATGTAATCTTACTCCTTGCTTTCATCTTCAAGCACTACAGGGTTTTAACACACCAGAAAATACACTCAAGGATAATTTCTTTCTTCTTCCACTGAAATGTGGGCCCCTTGTATTTTCAAAAATTAACCCAGTGATTAGTCATAATGCTCTGAAATGATAAAAAAAACTCCACAAGTATCCTATTTCAAACAAATAGTTACAAAGAAAATATTTTAATTATTCAAGCAAGACCTTGACTGGATTTACTGGGGATAATTACCTCTAAGAAAACATTTTAAGCCAGAACTGATTAGAAAGTGGGAGAATTCTTCAACAAGCCAGTGCCCACACACTCACTATATCACCTAAGTGTCCCACCTACTGAATTCCTGAAAGAATTCCTCATGTCAATGAATGCAAAGAGAAAAAGGTTTCACCCAGCAAGATAATTGACTCTTAAACACAAAAGTTACAGTGGCATTAGAAATTTGAAGGTTATTTTCAAATTTGGCTTAGATGAATAAAATTTAGGAGCAAATTCCCTCAATATCTATAGATTAGAGAAGTGGATATACTAAAATCCAGTGGATAAAAAAATTAATCACGAATTACACAGAGCATGCAGGATTTGTGGGAGAAGCCTGCTACTCTGTTGAGTTGATTTCATGAAAAACCATCCTTGGAAATCTCAGACTGAAACACAAAACCACCTCAATCTTTTTCTTTCCCCAAACAGGTGTGAAATGCAGCTCAGCTGAAAACAGTGCAGCTCTGACTTGCAAGTGAATGAAGCTCCATAGAATGATAAATAAAACGTTCAGTAATGTGCTTTTGGTGTGACTGAATAAGGCATCTGGATAAAATTGAGAACTATAGGAGAACATTAAATCAGTTTAAAAACATGCATGAACTTCAGAATGACGCTGTCATCGCATTATTTATATTCTAGACATCCCAAAGAGCTATTATATTTCAGGTCTTTCATGGCAAAACAAAAGCTTTACACAAGTAATATTAAGTATTTAGATGCTTTCATGCAGGATTTATTAGTTCATATTTTGCCCTGTCTCCATATTTCTTTCAATTTCAACTGCATTTTTTTGTGATTTGAGCTTTATAGTGTTTGCTACATTTATTTTGTTATCTATTATCTGATGAACAGTCTGAATTCACGCAGGGCTGGATATGGCTGAGAGAATTTATCCTCCCTAGATCATCAAACTAAACAAAAGCAGGAGCCAAAGAAACACAGTCAAAAGCCCCTCCGTTTTGTAATATTTAGACAAAAATATCTTTAGGCACCTTTAATGTTTATCTGAATTAACCATGTTATAGAAAAACCAACAGTAGAGGAAGTTATTTCACATAAAATACATAAAATGTCTTTTGAAAGATTTTTCAGTACTTTTCCTTTACAAAGACATATAAGCCTTCACCATAAAAATAAATATATAAAAGAACATTTTTCATTAGAAATGAACATTATAAATTAAATGGTCACTAGAAAAATTAAAATAATTTATTTTTTTCTATAATCGCCAAAATTTGTTCTTTCATCTACCATTTAAAACATTGAGCTTATCTCCTTGATCAGGGCAATGCTGCTCTTTCTGGGTTTCCTATTATAGGGATTATTATAGCATTAGCCCCAAAATGCTGCTGCTAGGTTTTACTGCATCTACCAAGGCAGGAACACTTTTCACATTTATTCAGCCTGAAATTTTCCACTTGTCCCTAACTTTTGCTCTCTTGTTCTGAGTGCAGCCATCAAACCTTTTGCATAGTAACTTTTTTTATTTCCTTCAGAGCAGCTAAACATACCAAGCCACGTCAGAGAATCAGCAGCTTTCTCCTTTCATGATGATATCTGTATAATTTAACAAACTTTTGCCTTATATTTGTTAATGTAGCATAAACATACAGTTACATGCGATTTCATGTTCTATTTAAGCAACACAAACAAAAAAAGCCTGTCATCAACTAAACATCTACCTGCAAAGCAGCTCTGATTTAAAACACATTTGTAGGTAAAGAAATATAAATTATTTTCTAGGATTTGCATAACCAAGATTGATTCAACACACAGAACAGATGAAAGGATGCAGCCATGGCTGTTCCCAGATGGTATCAGGGATTTTCTGGCCCCAAGGCTCAGGGGACTGGGGTTTGCTGGTGGCTGTCACACACCTCTGGGTAGGACTTTAGATGATGCTCAGGCATTTTGCAAGTGTAAAAAGGGCTTTTGATGAGCCCAAATGGAGCAGTAAGTACAGAACCTCAAGGTTGTTCAGGAAAACTGGGCTGTTTTCCTTGAACCAGAACTCTTCAAATAGAGCTCTTAATCATCTGACCCAAAAGAACTTGGAGAATTTTTCTCATTGAGAAGTGGGAAAAGAGGTGCTCAAAATGTTCCAGTGAGCCAGAACACAGAACTGAATTAACTCATTCCAGAGTGTGGTGATAGGGTTGATCAAAAAGATAAAGTATTAAACCTGCAAAGATTGTGCACCACCTTCTCGTAATAGGGGTAAAAATGCACATCTATTGATTCAGTAGGTGATTATTCAAGCATACAGTAATTAATCTTTATTGTGACAGAGGCAACAGAGAGAAAAGACAAAATCTGAAGCTACTTTAAACTTATCCTATCAAATCCTTTCCAGACACATCAAAGATTTGCTGTTCAGTCTGTTGGTTCAAATGCTCTCCTAGTGAATTATGTTGCAGGAGTCCCTTCCCTTTGCAACAGAAGGGAAGTTTTCAAATCCTTGTTGCCCATTAATTACACCTTATGTATTTTCATACCTAGCCAGCTATAGGAAAATTACCTTACTAGTTTTTACAATAAATGCAAAATCCTTTACTGGAGAAACCACCCACACGCAGAAGCCTCTAACACAAATGCTGACAATCAGTCTGACATCCAATCTGTTTCCAGCCTACAGCCACAGAAATAGAGCACTGCATATTCCAAAAAAAAGACCACTAACATTTTCCCCACTTTAAAGTACATTAAAACTTCTTTAATTACTCAGAAGCTTTGCCCCTGCTCAGTTCATCCTTCCTCCAACTCATTCACATGTACAATTAAAAGATAACCACCTAAAGTTTTTGTACTGGGGTTTCAAAAGGATGATAAGGCAGCAGACTGTCACTGAAATTCAAGGCATTGAGTTCTTAATAATTTTCTTTAATAGCCTTAACTGTAATTTGAGTACATCAATGACAGCAATTGAACCATATGAATTATGTGTTGATTTCCAAATAATCAGTAATAAAAAATTGTAGGATATTGTATCTCTCAGATAAGAGAGAAATGAAAATAAAAGGAAAGAAAACATTTAAACAACATGAATACTATGAAACATGAATGCTATAAAGCACCAATGTCTATTAGAATTCAAAATATCTTTGTGATACAGCATATAAAAATGGGTTTAATGAAAAGTAATAAGATGTTTGAATAATTTATCCTATGAACTGCAAATCACAAAACACCAGGAAGATTTATTACTCACAGAATACAGGGGCATTCTGGGAGTGATAAATTCCCAAGGGGTTGGGAGATGAAAAAACCTTAAAATCAGACTTGAACCATTACTCAAAGCAATACAAACCCAAAAATTAGTACTACTGAAAATGCATTCAACGGGATGCAGCCTGGTAAGGAAGAGCATGAAAACATTCCAGGGAGGAGGCTGGGGAACAATTTGATGGAAAGGAGATTTAGGGAAAAGTACATAGGAGAGCAGGGATTCTCTGCTCCCCAGGGTGCAGCCAGTCCTGCACAGGGCCAGAGGATGGATCAGGGACTGGTGGATTGGACACACAGCAGAGGCTGAGACACCTGGGGCTGTTCAGCCAGAGAGGGAAAAGGCTCGAGGGATCTCACAAATGCACATAAACTCCTGAAAGGAGGAATGAAGATGCAGCCAGACACTTCTCAGTGCTGGCCAGGCAAATTAGAAGAGGCAATGGGCACAGAATGACTGAGGTTACATCCTGTTTAAATATCCTCCTCTTGTCTGGGAGGACAATATACCAAACATTGGCACAGTGTTCCCATCCTGGGTGTGAGTTCATGGAGAGGCCCCAAACCTGGTCCCTGTGTACCTTCTACTGCAGCTGATCCTGCTTTGCGCAAGGGATGGGTTCAGCCCCTCCAGCCTGTGGCATTCTGTGATTCCATAATACCAAAACTCTGAATCTTTTACTGAGTGTTGGAACAATCAGCCACTTACCCTTCATCCACTACCAAACAATTGCCAAGGTATCCAAGCCTCTGTGGTATATGGTTTTTAAATCTTTAAAAATTCAGTTACAGCTCCTCCCTCGGATAATCAGAACCTTCGACTGCCTAGGTTACAAATTGATTTAAAAATATGTGAAAGCATTGAGAAAAATTAAAAGGAAAAACTGTCCACAGTTTATGTGGCAAGGTTTGGGGAGTGAAGTCTGTGAAGCACTGAAGTGTAAAAAGGTGAGGCGAGAAAATTTAGACCAGCTAAATTTTCTTCTTGAGACGAAAGAATGAACTCAAAGATAATAGCCAAGCTAAAATATTTTAGTCATGACACACTTTTTTTTTTTCCAGGATAAGGCCTCTGAAGATTTAACTCTGAAATAACTATACTGATCTGTGCATACGGATCTCTTATAACATAAAAACCTTAAATTGCTCAATGCCAATTCTTTCCTCCTGACAAAATATTTATAATTTATTAAAAATTTTAAAATTCTGCTGCCGCTGAAAACTAAGTGATATTTATGATTAAATATTGCTATTTCTTGTTCTCAGCAATGATATTGAACCTAAATGATATTTATGACTAAATGTTATTATTTCTTGTTCTCAGCAATGACTACTGAACCTAAAAGAATAGACCCAAAGGTTTTAATAAGAACCCAAGACAGCAATAATCCTCTCTCGTCCAGACCAAATCTAGACACAACTTTGCTCTTACTCATAATTCCTCACGCTGTGCCAGTGGCATCTTTCTAACAGCTTTAGCATGTACTGAATCCATGACAAACATAGGACACTAAAACTTAAAGGGGGAAAAAACCTTTAGTTCCAAGACAGATGATGGCTTCTGAAGTCTTTTCAACCTCCTCCTACCCACTGAGTTTCATTTCAGAATGCAGCACTATCACACAAAAAAGAAGCCTTGCTCTGTCCATGGGGTAGCAGAGTGAACGTGTGCTCATCAAAACCATTTATTGTCTGCCCTAAATTGGGCCTTTCCAGCCATGTTTGACAGCTTAATCATAACCATAGTATTCTGTAAGCTTTTTTTTTTAAGGTTTGGAAAGTAATATTTTAAGTCTGCAGCTCACCTCAAATGTCTCTCTCTGATCAATACATATTTAAAGAGTTTTCCCTGAATTAATTAGCACTTTTGTTTCATATTTACTACTGTGCTACTTTCCCTTAAAAATAAAACAAAAAAAAGATTTAGCTTGTTCACAAGATCTCTGTTTCACACAGATTTTTTTCCATATAACTGAACATTTCCTCCTGAAAACAGCAGAAGTCAAAGTTACCCAGTGTCAGAGCATTTATCCCCCTCCCCAGTTCATACACACCTATTTGCATATGATAACACACCTTTAATGCATGGACAGATAATTACTCCCTAAACATAAAAGCTCCCAGTTCCTTGGGTTAGTGGGCAGTTTCCAGTGGCCTCAGCATCACTAAAATTATTGCAGACCCTCCCTTTAATTTATTAGAGTGGTGAGCCCCACTGGGAGAAACCTGAGCACTGATAGCATAGCTAGAAATTATTCCTACTAAAATAAGAATACTAAATCACAAAAGAAGCCATCAGTCAATATTTGGATGTATATACAGATGTATTGTTCAGGTGTAACAGAATGATAGCAATAATCATATAAAATATTTTAATTTAAATCCTAAAAATTAAACTTCCCAAATGCTTTGAACCTGCCTATGTGGAATGCCATTACAAAGACAACACACCAAGAATTTTGCTAGTGAGCAGAGGTGACTTGGGAAAAGTTAGAGAAATTACTTTAGTTGCATTATTTAAAAAAAAATTAAATACTAAAATAAACACTTTAGGATGTATGGAAAGTAAACACTTATTTTCATAGCCCTATCCAGTGTTGTTCTAGTTACTTCACTCTGGTTTCTTTTGCCTCCTGCCTTGGTCTCTCCCTTTTTCTGGTCCAATCTGCCCACATGCACTTTCATAAAACACGTGCACATACATATAAACATATATATATGCACACACCCCCATATATATACATATATATGTATATACACACACACACATAAATATACATATATATGTATATATACGCACACACATAAATATAATATTTATATGTATGTGTGTATGGAAAGGCCCATGTTCTCTCCACACCCATTACCAACTTCCCCGATACAAACCTTCCAAAAAGGCTGCTGTGAAGAGAGGCAAAGGGAAGGGAGAGAAACCCTTTCCCTACAGCCCGAACCAAGGCTGCTTGCCCAGCTTTCCCTCCCTGTGTGGCTGCCAGGCTGGAGGCACAGATGCCAGGCTGAGGAAGGGATTTTGCACTGATGGCATCTGGCTCCTTGGCACACTGCACTGATATTTGTGTTGGCTCCTCTGCTGTGGCCCCTGGGGCTGTTAATGGGTTAAGCTGGTGATAGGATGTTGTCTGATCCTTTCTTTTAGCTCACCTTTGATTCCACTCAATTTCTGTCAGGACAAAGCTGCTCTTCGCCCTCCTGAAATCTTTGGGCTTTAGCTGGCATTTGTAATGATGTCATTTTGGATGGTCCTGTTGTGCTAATGGATGACTTGGATAGGGCAAGCCACTTCTTTGTGTATTTTACACTTAAAAAATTGTGTCTGCCAAAACTTATTAACACAAATACTTTATTCAAGGGCATGGTTTTTTATTGTGATTCTAAAAAAAAAACAAAAACAAAAACAAAAAAAAACACCAAGGAACTAAAACTATAAAAGTACCATTACCATGATAAAAAGCAAGCATTATCAAAATCTGATTCTATCTCATTAAAACTCCTTGTGTTAAAAAAAAAAAATAAATCAAAGTATCCTTCTCTATATATTGCAGGAAATGTTGATGCAAATTTTAGAGTTTAAAGTAAGAAGTCAGTGAGCTGCTTGAACACGTCACAAAAGGTAACAGCAATGGGCTTATCTCACAATAACATGGTTTCTAGTCTAGAAATATCAGTTTATATGACAGTAATTACTAAAACAGATGGGCAAGGAGCCAAAAAGAGGCATCACATCGACAGTGGGCTGAATGCAACTGGGAGCTGTGGAGCAGAAAGGAGCTGTGCCAGATTGTGTGGCAGCTGAGAGTCTCATTGGTGACCATTTGCTGTGCAATCTCAGACACATCTAAAAAATTATGCATTCCCCATTGATTTCATGCTAAAATGGTAGAGAAAAAAAACTTCTCTGTCTGAACTTGAACACAGTACCTGCTGACAAGCTCCTTCCTTTGAGTACTCAGGATTCTCCTCCCTGCACTTCCATGCTCCTATCTGCCATTCCCAAGTCTGGCTGCACATTTTAGATGCACACTGGCAGGTGTTATTATGAGTGGCAGTCAAAACATCCACAGAGGTCTGCTGACAGTATTAACCAATAGGTTCAAAATATTCCTAAAACTTAGCCAAAAAATTCACATCATATATTATATCTTTCCTTCAAGAAATCTATTTAAAAATACTGGTAAACTATAGGTAAGCAACACTTTGATAAAATGAGCAAGAAAAAAATAAATCTCGACTCAAAAGACAAACTATCTCTAAAATGACTAAAGAAATACAAAGCAAACCCAGAATTCCTTAACTGAATCCTGTTACCATGTGATCTTTGTTTTTTCTCTTTTTTCCAAGAAGTAGTTCACACAAAACTTTGATTTAAATCTTTCTGCTGACTAGTCAACCACTGTACATTTTAGAAAATACATGTTTTTCCTAATTATTATTGGAATTGGCCATCATTATGAAGAATACTAAAAATCCAGCTGAGCTGGTTGAGATCAATATTCATATGAATTGCTCTCTAGCAGCAATTAATATTTGCAATTGTTAAGACTACAACAGTAACAAAAAGCATTCCAATCTGATATCTAATGTTACTGAGATTATGAACAACTTATAATAAAGAAATCTTCTGGATATAAAGGGGTTGGCACTTCCTTCTGAGCCTCTCACCAGGCTGTTCAGGCGGGCAGCCTTGCAATTAATCTCAGCAGTACATTCATTTTCCAACCGCCCTATTGACTCCTACAGGAAAGTGCTCATCCACTCACTTGCTTACATTAACTACACCGAGCAGATAAAGCCAAGGAAATACTGTGAGACACCAGAGACTCCATTAGTTTTCTGTGTAAATTCCAAATTTGTTTAGTGCAAACAGGAGGAGGCCCATCACTGACCCTGGCCACGTGTGTGACCTCTGGGACTGGGACAGCCATCCCTGCACCCCTGCACGAGGCTCACTCAGATATCTCAGTGGTTTATCTGCCTCTCACGACTTTGGAGGCTGGAAAACACTGCAAACTTCCATCAGATTTCCCCACCTGGAACATTTCTATGTGTTGAACTACCTTGGGTTACCTGGGATTAGCAACACTAAAAAGAAGCACAGGAGGTATGGAAAGATCAGTGGGGTGAGGTGGGAAAGGACAAGGCAAAGGGAGATTACAGTGTAGAATAGTTTTGATTTACCTGGACTTCTATACATTGACCTCTGATTGCAACTATATTTCCTCTTGCTTTTTTTCCTTCACAACACCTAAAAAACCGCCCAGGATTAACTAAATAATTATTGTGCACACTTCACTTTTGTCTCAGTTCCAACAAAACTTGATTCCACGCTAGAGTCCAGATTTTTCTTGAAGAAAGTGATCTTAAATTCTTACAACTTAGCAAACATGTATGATATATTATACACTTTGGCCAAATTAAAAAATGCCAATGTACTCCCTGCATGAGGTACAGTATTTATTCTGCATAAATTGAAAGCAAGCTACTTTTTAAAGGTGGGGCAACAGAGGTCTGAGGAAAAGAGCAGTCAGTGTGGGCAGAAAAATCCCACTCTCACTTGAATCATACCATGCAGACAAGTATTACAATTTATGTGTGCATGTTCTGCAGAATATCAATTATGTGGCACTGTTTCACAGAATATCAATTTTTGTCAAGTTAAAAATGTCAAATTAGCAATTTGAACATGAATTTGGAGAATAGTTTGCATATACATATATGTATATATATATACACACACACACATATATGTATACCTGCATGAAGGAAAAAATCCCTTGCATCAACCAGTGACTTGCAGGAGAGTGAAATAGTGAAGATCCTGGTTTGTTGCCTTCAGTCAGTTAAAATAAATTAAAATAAAATATTGTTAATATTGTAATTATTAATCTTCAGGTGACAACACTCATCGGTACAGTGAATTTTTCATTAGTCTAAGAAGGAAAAAACCCCATATATAAATAAATACAAAGAAATATATAAAAATATATAATTCTGTAAATCTGCAATTAAGCCTCGTTAAGTTTAGGGGACAAGGAAGTGATAATCTGTCCATATTTTCTCTAATAACACAAAGTCATTCAAAAGAAGAGTTTAAAAGGAGTTAACTGAATATTTCAAACAACTGCAAAATCAAAGTGACAACTTGGAGCCTCTGCTCTGGCTCCTAAAGGAGTTTGGTGCACCCAGTAAACGAGGGGAGACATCTCTCACACTGGGAAATCAAATTCCTACCTGAGGAAAATCCCAGTATAGGCAAGGCAAAGATTGTGTGAGTGCTTATTGATTCTATGTGTTAGGGAAACAATTTTTAATAGAGAACATGTCTGTTAAGGAACTGAAAAGGGAAGAATTATATAATTGAAACCTCACAGTCCCTGCATGTACAGAGAAGTTTTAACTGACATTTTAATTGAAACTTGAAGTGGGATTTGCTCCATGAGAAAATATGTGGGAATGAGCCATTCTGAAAACCATTTTATAGCAAAAATGTGTTACCATCAGTTGCTATAAATGATCTGCTTGATAGTTTCTGTAGGCCACAGCTTTAGGAAAATCCTTGAAAATACTAAAGCTCCTGAGTGGAAGCTGACACAAAGCAGGGGAGCAGCACAGGCAGCTGTCACTGCCCCAAATCAAGGTGAGCAGAGTGGTTGTGCTGGACATGCTTGTCACAGGTATTGGTAGGGGAGAGGCAGAAATCTCAGAGAACCTTCCAAGGTTCATTAAGCAGTTTGGAGTTTCCTGTGTCTCCTGGGATGGCTGAAGAGATGGGAAGGAGGAAGCAGATTCGTGTTAAAAACATAAACAACAATGTCTGTTTAGATCGTTCATTTCTCCTTCACAAAAATAATTGTTATGTGCTAAACCATATCAAAGTCCCAGCTGTAAAGAAAATAATCATAGAAATAACAGCACATAAATGCATTTGCTTGGATTATTTGAGTTGGCGGGTTATTTTTAATTTAGAACAGTTACTTGGCTTTCTCTTTTTCAGTCCTGAAGTCCTCTTGGGCCTGCCTTCACCTATTCTCTTTCTGTGAAGTCGGATAAATGGTATAGCACTGATTAAGTTCACTAAATCTTAGAAATTATATTAATAGGAATATTTTTTATTATTTTTTAATCTACTTGGCTAATTATAACCTGAAAATCATACATGCTTTTTATTAGAGGATGAAGAAATACTATTCTGCTGCAAGCCATTGCTATTCTGGTTTTTGTCCAAAAGCACAATCACACCAAGAAAACCAGGAACAAGGTAATTATTTGCATGTAAACCTCATAAAAAGGCAATAATCTAGATGGAATATCCACAGTTTAATATAAAACAGTTATTAAAATATTAAAATGTAATTAAAATGAAAATATTTAAATGTAATCACTGGGCACTTATAAGAGTTCACAAATATATGCAAATTACTGGGGTTTTATTTATTTATAAATAAATATGTTTGCATACACCAATGTAATCTAAAAAGATATTAAAACAACATGAAATAATCTCAGTACAATAATTTTATCCATGTGGCTCAACACAACTTTTTGTTCATAGCACTAATAAAAGGCAGGAGAAATAACCTCTATACTCTTCACCTGTAAACAAATATACTTAAATAAAGTGCATTATGTTTCCATCCATTTGATTAAACACGTATTCCATTCATAACTAAATAAAAGTATCTATGTACTCATGTGAACTACGGGATCAAATGTTTGCGTTTGTTTTAGGTGCTGGAAATGGGTTTGTATGACTCCCAGAATGAGGGTTGGAAGGTGAGAGCTGCTGCAGCCCTTGAGAGCAAGTGGAAAAGGTCCTGGCGTCAGAGAGGACCCACTGGGATAAACTCTATCAACAACCAAGTGTCTGAGTGAGTGGCATTTCATTGAATAACACCTGCAAACATGGCTCCTGCAAAGCTCCAGCATCTTGCACAGAGCCAGAAATGCAAAGAGACGTTTTCAAGAGCCAGGGCAAATGCTGGGGATGACTTTTCCTGGCTTTCACCAGGCACTGCCATTAGAGTGCTTTAGCTTCCATTAAGTTGTCACTTCCCTGTGCTGCCAGCTTTTCAAGGGGGACAATTCGTTCTGACAGAGCCATGGCCTGTCACATGCACTCACAGTTCAGTGGGAATGAACAGGAAAACCCCCAGAGCTGATGGATTTATTAGCAATTGGAGCTGGCACATATATTGCTTATATGTACAGAGCAAGGTAATTAATAAGCTCGAACCTGTCCACCTTAAGCACCTCATATTTAGTCGTACAAACTTAATTGAAGGCACAGAAATCTAAAACACACAAAGGTGTTCTTTCATTGGATTTTGAACATTAAATTTGTTTAATTAGCCCTTATTGATTACGGCAGTTTTGTAACAAAAACAACACCCAGTTCATACATATTTTTAATACATAAGAATTGTCACGCTGCCCAAGAGAAAAGGCTGATCTAGTCCAGAATCACTGGGGCAAACATTTAGGGAAGGAACATAAGAAATGCCATGTGAGCATGACCCTTGTCCTCAACACTGCAGCCACTTATATACAGCCAGTACATCCATCCTGCGTGATCCCAAATAAATTCTAAGTGCCACAATTCTGCTCCATGTGAGAAAAGCACTTTGTTATGCTAATATTGAACTTGCTGGCTGACAATATCACTGAGTACTGATTCTTATAGAGCAAAACATTCTATTTTCTTTGAAGAACTGATGATTGTTTAGGCCTCTTTTCAACTCATCTGTCATCATTCCAAGATCTCACCTTGTTGAAGATAGTTTGTACTTCTCATCTTCTCTTTTTCTACCTATTGGACATATGTGACCAGAAATATTCTTGCTGTACAAAACACGAATGCAAGAAGGATTTCAGCATTAAAGATCTCCACACCATGCCAGTTTTCTATTATTTCACAGAAATTATGACCATCAGTCTTCAATGCACTCGCTGCATTTCATGGTTTTTTGATAACAGTTAACAAGTTATTAATTATACTTTACCCTTGGCCAGATCCAATAAAGGAACTTTGTACAACCTGCAGGCAAATTATTTAATTAAGTTTGCTGGTTTTGGCTGAGAGAGAGTTAATTTTCCCCATAGCAGGTAGTATGGGGCTGAGGTTTGGATTTGTGTTGCAAACACAAGGAATCTCTGGTAAGACAGGGAAGTTTTTGTCACTGCTGAGCAGGGCTGACACAAAGCCAAAGCTTCTTCTGCTCCTCAGCCCAGCAGCCAAGGGCTGGGAGTGCATGAGGGAAGGGACACAGCCAGGACAGGCAGCCCCAGCTGACCCAAGGGATGGTCCAGAGTATCTCATCCCATGCTCAGTGTATGAAGCTGGAGAAGGAGGAACAGGGGGATGCTTGGAGTGATGCTGTTTGCCTTCCCAAGTCACTGCTCCACATGATGGAGCCCAGCTCTCCTGGGTGGCTGGACATCTGCCTGCCCACGGGCAGTGGGAATGAGTTCCTTGTTTTGCTTCACCTGTTGAGTGTCTTTATCTCAACGCATGAGCTTTGGGGTTTTGTACCAATTCTCCTCCCTCCCAAGGCAGGTGGCAGGGGGGGCACTCAGTGAGCAGCTCTGTGGTACTCGCTTGCTGGCTGGGGTTAAACCAGAGCCCTTAAGTAATGCTTCATCTCCTTACAATCTTGCAGAAATGAAACCCCGAGGAGAGTAGATGCTTTTCTGAAGCAGAGGTCAATTAGAGAAGATACAATTACACACAGAATCCTCACAAAAGTGAGACGTAACAGTTACTTCTTATAAATCCTTATGGAGGATTTTGTCCTTTGTCTCGTACTGCCTCCACACTCATCTTCCCTGCTGGAGCTCGGTCGTTGTCCTTCTGGATCACAGATCTTCTGGACGTTGCTCTACTGCAGCAGAAGGCACTTGGGCCACAGGAAGGGGGGCAGAGAAAAGCACATGGAGTGAAAAGGGAGGAAGCTGGGACAGAGAGACACTGCTATGCTGAGGGTGGCAGGAGCCAGAGCAGAGGCAGAGCCAGCTGGCTGAGAGGAGAGGATGGCAGCCTCAGATCAGCTGGGAACAGCCAGGCACTCCTGAACCACCACAGCACAGACTTGGCCATCAGTAAGGACAGAACAGAGCCCATTAAACATTTTGAAGGACAAAATCTAGGTTAAAGAAAGGTTAGGCAATATAAATGTGTGTAAGAAGAATACAGAAGAAGGACTTGTGGCGGGTATGGGAGAGGCTGCAGAGAAAAACAGAAAAGATGCAGAGGGGAGGCAGTAAAAAGATAAAAAAAAAGAGAGAAAATGTTGATTAAATAACTACTTAGCAATATATGTCTCTTAACATATAGTAGAAGGACTCCACCACATTCACAGTAAACAGTCTGTAGCTGGTTTTGCACATTAATATTCTTGGTTATACAGTTATTGGACACTTCTGACTTCACCTTTAACATTGAAAGTGAAGGGACACATAATTCTCTCTTGTGGTGATAACTTAGAGCAGGCATGACCATTACAAAGGTCAATTGTTCAGCAAGTTTAGAATAATCTTTATTGACTTCTAATTATTAATTTTAGCTTTACCATGTTTTGCTTCCTTAATTACAGCTCTGACGTATTTTAAGATTTATTTAAGATGCGGAGATACAGAGGCTCACGGATAAATCCTGGAGATTTGCTTGCATGCAATGTGAAATGATAAGCTGGATCCAACCTTGTGCAGCATTTGGCCTGAAATAATATAATAAAAATTGATTCTTGTCAAAATTCAAATCATTTAGAATGAACAAAAGTGAAGAAGATATGTTATTTTCTTCTTATAAAGACATTCTAAGCTAGCTGGCACCACTGAACAGTCAAAATTCCACTTCTGTTATTACATATAGACTTGGATCTAAATGATGCTGGCCTTCTAACTTCTGATGCCTGTTAATTCTTTTCACCTATAAATCACCTTTACAGGCTTGGAGTTTTGTATTCTTTGAAAACTCAGTCCTACTTAGAAGGCTTTTAGGATGATTCTGCTTGATGAAAGAATCTTTCGAAAAAAATTGAACACAAACTGCTCTGAATTTTCTACACCTACATCTCAAGGTAAACAGTGCTTTACATAAAGCACAAAAAAAAAAAATCACCTGTTTACTTCCCTGTTATTGTTACTATTAGGACTTTGGGATAACTGGAAAAAATCAAAGTTGAGTGATGTCTCGCTTGCCAGATAGTTGTGCTACTTGGAATCAGCACCAGAGAAAAATTAGTCAAGTTTTCATTAAAAGGAAGCATGAAATACAGAAATACTCAGCCAAAAAAATCAGTTCTGACAAACTTGGTCAAGTAGCAAGCAGTAAACGGCTTCCTTTTTTCCATATTTGTTCTAAAGTGCTTGTTACATCCTTTAACTTGCCTGATAGCTGCATTGAAAATACTATTTATTTATTAACAAACAGTATTTCCATTCTTTGACAGGCTCTCCACCCCCACAAAAAAAAAAAATCCCTCAAAACTTTCAACTAAGCTCATCAATTACTCTTAACACTCTAAATCGTTGGCAATGTTTACACGACATCCTTTCAGAGTTATTCAGCTCGATCTTGCAGCTCATTAAAAGGATCTCTATTTATTTGCTGTGTGTTACAGTTCTTCACTTTGGCGCAACACGCAAAAAGGAAGCCAATTTTACTTTTCCCTGTGGTGTTAATTGGTAGAGCATGCTGCCTGCCTCTTCATTAATTATGTCAATGTGTATGAAACTTTCATTTTCATGGCAGTGTATTAACAAAGCTTTGCAACAAGGCTGACAAAAAGCCAGCAAACTCCAGTTTATAAAAAGTGGGTAATGAAGGCTAGCAGTGGCCAGAATATGATATTTATTTCAAAAAGCAGCTTTTTTCCTCCTTATCCCTTTCAGAAAACATCTAAAGCAAGCACTTATTGAAGTAAACAAGATCAACTTTGCTGCTGCAAGTAAATAAATCTCCATATAACACACAGATAATGGATCTGGAAACACTATAACTTCACAGAGCACAAAGAATGAGAGAAGGACCTTTAGCCCAGCTCAAATGGTTTTGCTCCTAAAACC
Organism: Petroica traversi; assembly: GCA_025920805.1. NCBI lineage: Eukaryota > Metazoa > Chordata > Aves > Passeriformes > Petroicidae > Petroica > Petroica traversi. The sequence continues at coordinate 10,726,453 of JAHLSL010000037.1, forward strand.
ATTTCCAGATAATTTACTGATCTCATCCCATCAGGTGCACAGAAATCACTCACTGCTTGATAGCTCACTAAACACCGTGGCTTTGTCTGAAGACAAAACTACCCCTAGCACAGCAAAGCCAGGCACTGCCCGAATGAAATTCCCCTGGATGCCTTTAGCCCTTTCTGTTTACTAGCTGCAAGTGTTGGTAAAAGATTAATACTGAGCTTTTCCTCGCTACCTTTTTTTTTAACATGAAAAAGAACTAAACAAAGAAACAAACAAACAAACAATATTCTCGATCAGCTCTCCATTACTTTTTACAGAGAACTCTGAATTTCATGACACTGCTTGGAGACAGAGACTGAAACAACAAAGTCTGTGGAAAGCTACTTCAGCTCTTTCTGGAAATTCTGAAATGCAAAGCATTAAAATAGAGCAGTGCTCTATTGGAGGAGATGCAAAACATTACAAACTATAAATGAAATACCTTAGGAAGTAACCATCTTACATTCACAGTCTTGGAAATCAGGCCCAGAGAAGCTTTCATGTTGCCACTGAGGCTGTAAACGGTACAGACAAAAGTGCTTGTCACCCCAGGTTTCCCACCCCAGGTATCTACTGACTGATAAAAAGACATGTTTGTCACTGGCTAATACCTCTGTTTGAAGGATTAAAGAAACCCCAAAAAACCCCTAACCTAACAAAACAAAAACCCCACAAAACACACAAAACCCTCACAATGTACATTCCAATCTATGATCTAAGCCCTTTCATTCTGTACTTCTCTCCCTATATATTTGAGATGTCCTTAAACTAATTCTTTGCAGTGAGATCAAGTAATAAAAAGAGGAAAAAGCATTGCAAAAAAAAAATGTTTCCTACAGTAAGCTTAAACTCTGAAACAACAAAGAAATTTATCTGTACATTGAAAGCATTTATCCTTCAATTGATCCTAGCCAGGGTGGGAGACAAGAGGGACTCACTCCAGGGAAGCACAGACCTCATGGTCTATTCCCTGCCAGAGGCTTTTGCCCCTGATGGAAGAGGCAAAGTTTCAGTCAGCAGACCTCTCCTCCAGGTGCAGAAGACTTGCAGGTGCCAATATATTTTTGTTTCTCCTTGCCTCTTCTGCTTTTCCAATATCTATTGTATTTTGTTTCTCTCAGGCCAGTACCCAGACTGCACCTTCCTGTATGTTTACTTGGCCCAGCATTACAGGAAAATCCCGAAACACAATTCTATTAATTCAGGCATTTCTTTACATTCCTCCCTGTGTACTCAAATGTCCTCAAAAGTGCTATAAAACATGAAACAAACCCACTGTCTGCCTGTATGAATGAAACAGTGGAGCCTCACTGAACTAACAGATTAGGTCTTCATATATTCCTTCTTTCTTGTTCTCCATTTTCTCCTCCTTTTCACGTTTGACCTCTCCATCATTCCTTCTTCTAGCAGCACTCTGAGCATCACAATCTCCCTGCTGTCATTTGCTCACTCAGTTCCTCTTAATCTGTCACTCCCCTTTCATCAAGCTTTAGCTGACTCCTCTCACACCTATGAAGTCTCTCAAACCCATTCCTGGCTTCAATCCTCCTCCTCCTCCAATTCAACCCTCTCAGGATTCCCCTTCTCTTCTCACTTGGATCCTGCTCAGTGCTGCAGATGCTTCACTGCTGGACAGGTCTGTGCTCTCCTGTTCCACCAACCCTGTCTCCAGGCATTTCTTCTTTCCTTCCTGTCTGCTTGTTAAGTTCCTCTCCTCTGTGAGCTCCTAAGTAATTTATAAACACTGTGTTTCTTTGCTCTTCCTGCCAGAAAACCTGCACTGAAATTTTATGTTTATTCTACTCTAATAACTCCTTGCTCCCAGACAGTTTGAAAAAGCTTTGACAAGGTTACATCATGAAATATTTTCTACATTATTACTCCTTATCTTCATCAGGAAGTAGTTTTCCAAAGACACACAGAAATTAACCTTGGACTACAACACAATTGAACAGCCATTTCAGTAACTGAAACAAGACTAAAAGGAATGCTCTGGAGAACTGTTCACCCTACTGCATTTCTTCTGTGGTAGCTCATTGCCTCAGTATCATTTCAGGAATGAGTTTTGAAAGTAGGTCCTAAACACGGCACTTTCTCCTTTTTCCCCCTAGAAGCAGCTGATCTCTCAGGAGTGTGATGTACAGTGTTAGCTATCCCTCTTGGATTTTCTGTGCAATTCTTATTTATTATTTCTATATAAAATACTTGATTCAAAAATGAGTATATACAATTTCTTGGATAATTGTCTAGTTTGATATTAATTAGAAGTTGCAAAAATTACACGGAATTTTGGAAATTGCATGCCAAATAGAAAGCATGTGTGAAGAAAAGGGAAACTTCTGAAAAATAGATTTATGGTCATTTTAGCCAGTATTCATCAAAACTGAAAGCTTATATACCAGGTAGCTAATTGATATTTTTTCTTTTCCATAGATATTATTTTTTCGCTGCCACACAGATAAAATGTTCTTTGTCAGCAGCTACACTTCCCTGTCAGATTTTATACCTCAGTGACGATGTTTTATGTTCAGCAGCTGGCACATAAGTATTCTCATACAGTTACTGCATTTCTACACTTCTCAGTCCTACAGGGTTAGGCTTTGATTCCTTATCTTCTGTCCCAATTTAAACCAAACAAAAATATCCTAAAAAAACCAGTAATTCAGTAGAGATTACATATTCTACATACCATCAGCATTACTTTTTTTTAGTGACATATATAGAGGCACTAAATATCCACACTGTATTTTCCAGAGCTTGTAAGAGAAAAAAAAAAAACAAAACAAAATTTAAAAATCCTTAGATTTCACATACTGGAAAAAAAAAAAAGCAAAAAGCTATTTCTGAATTAACTCTTCAAAACAGAGCATTTGCCTTGGGGGGGAAAAAAAAAGTCAACAAAAACCCAAACTCTAAAATTCTTAGAAATTCAGAAGTAGCTCTGCAAGTTGGTTCATTTCCTTCCAATGGTTCATTTCCTTCAGTACCAAAATATTGCAGTGTCAGTCTGTGTTGAGCTGGTGTCTGGATGCTGGCTAACACATTTTTGCTGCTTCAACTGAAGGAACCTCTGTCAGCTCCTTATCTCCCTGGGGAAATGTGTATCACTAGGGAGCAATCAGCACTCAGCAGCTCTAATTGCTTTCTTTAAGCCATGTGGGGTCTCTGCCTCTTCCACTGATCATACATTTCCGAAACTCTTGGTCATGGACATGGAGTTTCTCTGTTTAGGGACACTTCTGAGCTTTCGTTGTGTGAGGGCTGGACATGCTGCCCAACAGAAGGCAAGGGGTCTGAATAAAACAACTCCAGCTGAAGCAGTTGCTAGATATCCAAAACCTGCATTGTCCCTTCCGGATCCAATTCATGGCTCTAGGGAAATGGCAAAAGCTCCTGTTGATGGACTGTATTATTTTTGCCACATTTCTGGTTTTCAGTTATAATTGTCAATACAAATGGCTTGCAGGCAGTTTGTCAAGTGATCAGTTTGTGGTGCCTCGGATACTTTGATATTTCCCCTTCTGGGCTCTTTCTGCCTCCCAGCTCCAGTCTGCTGGGTTATGTTTGTATCTTGGTCAGGGCCCAAAGTGCTGCCCACATGGGTTTAGTTGCACAGGCCAGCACTGGACACAGTCAGGACTGGAGCCAGAGCACTGTGCAGGTTCACATTGATCGCTCAGGAAGCAGCGGGCTGGAACCAAACCCAGAGCAGAGCTGCAGCTCCTCCAAGGCTGAGTGAAACAAAGCCTCAGAAATAAACACATAGCCATTCAGTTCATGCACAACATGCCTAAACAATCCTCCTTCCTACAGGTATGAAAAAGGTTTAAATAGTGACATACACTCTGCGCAATATATGGGAAAGATGAATGCCACGTGGACATCAGCACTAGGAAAAGAGCATTGCTTCTAGGACATTTGAATTATTGTGCTAGCATTACACATTTTAAATTGCACAGATCACTTCATCCTCTCTTCCTACATCCACGCCTGTTTTCCTTCCAAATGATGCCTTCAAAGGCACATAACTGGGATGCATCTGGCACGCTCTGCTGGGCCCCCACAGCTCTTAGAGCCCAGAGCAACACCCTGCATTTGGACATATGTGCACTAAGCTGCACTGTGCCACATCCCCTCCTCAACTATCACTATCAAATTTTATTTCCAATTCGGAGGGAAAGAGAGCAAAGTCCTCTGGATTTTGGGAGTGAGCCAACAGGAAGTGCTAAATGAATAAAGAGCATCTGCAAGTGTGCCCATGGGACTTAGCAGTGAATTCCTATGACACTCTGCTTCCAAGTTGGGATTCTGATTCTGGTGCCAAAAACTCATATATCTCCTTGCTTCAGCAGTTATTAATCAATTAATATACTATGTAAAATAACCAGACTGCTAAATAAGGTTTTTACCTTTTAGTTTCTAAAGCAAAAGAAACACATGTAATAGAGCAAATAAATACTGCTATATCTGAAAACTGATCGTTTCAAATTGTTTTTATTTATTCTGAAACATGTTAGCAATAGAAAAAATGAAGCAAGGTAATCAAACTGAGAATACTTTTTCAAGAACATGTAAAAATCATCACTGTCCCCACTGTGTGTGAGATAGGTAAGGAAATAAAAGAAATACAGCTGATGTGGACTGATGGTCTGGCTGCCCCTTTCATTCCTCCCCACCTTCCTCCAGCTCCCAAGATGGGCTGCACCTACAGCAACTGTCTAAGCTGTTCCTGTACACTTCTGGCACTGCAGATTTCACTCTTTCTAAAGAAGATCTTCCCACTCTCCAATTTTTTTTCCATGAGAAAGTTTTACCTGCTGTAAAGTGAGCCCACAGCACAGGGAATTCAGAGAAGAACTTGATTACTTTCTTGCAGCTTCCCTTTATGTACATGAGGACTATTATCAAGTCCTTGCTCAGGCTTCTCTTCCCCAGCTTTTCCCTGTAGGTCACATTTTCCAGAGCTCTCATGCTTCATATTGCTCTCCCCAGCACCTCCACTGATTCAGCCACTTTGTTCTTGAAGCCTTCCCAGAATTTTGCCTTGCAGCTGAAGCCTTACAAGTGCCAATTTTTTCAAGAGTGCTATTTCAGACACCTTACTGATGTTTACTCAGTTTCTGTATAAGAAGTATGGCATGTGTGTGCCTTTTTTGCAATAGCAGGATATCTTTAACATGTCCAACTTTTGATGTACTAGAAACCAAAATCACTGTGCTGCACACTACCTACACAGTCATGATGCATTTACATTTTCCCAGGTAAATATTTTTGAGTGTAGACCTCTTAATTTGCTTTAAATTGCTTTCTGTTCAGCCTCCCACTCATCAAGGGAATTTTTAATTCTAAAGGTATTCTTGCAGGTTCTTTCAGATTGACATTCTCAGGGAATTTTTAAGATATTCTTTGCATTTTGCCATTCCTGTCAATAATGAAAACACTTAGCTGTAGTCCTAAACCAGCCTTTTATAAATCTGTTCCAAAAACCATTAATCTGCTTTGACAGAAAGCCATTTACACCTGTTCTTGGAATGTGGCATTTTGGTGAGGGTTTGTTCTGTTGTTGTTTTGTTTGGGTTGTTTGTGGCAGTTTTTAATTTTTTTTTCCTTTTAAGGCATGTGCTGGGGTTTGGGGTTTTTTGTTTTTTTTATTGGATTTTTTTTCTTTTTTTTTTTTTTTAAAGCAGTTGTTTTACATCCATGTTTTTCAAGGTATCTTTCTGAAGAAGGAACACCACTCTTGCTCACTGGACCTTGTCAGGCAGAATCTTGCTGCTGAAATACCTCCACAGTGACTCTGAAAAGCCAGATCTGAGCTCTTGGTGCCAAACTCCAAAGCAGATCCAAGCAGACTAGCACAGAGCTGTGTCTCATCTACTAAATCCTACTGCCAAAACAGGGAGAAAAAAACCAGCTGTATACATGTTTTCCACAGCAGAACTCCAAATTTGGTTTGTGGAGGGGAAGGGGACTCTGGCTATCCCAATAATCTCACTTTTACCCCAGAATGGTTGTTTAATGCTTTTCTCAGTGAAGACAGAAATGTGGATCTGTATTACCCCTCCTTAGCCATCAATAGGAGGTTTGACTTGCCAAATGCATACTGTGACATAGGTTTAAAAGAAAATTTTAAGAAACACCACTGAAATTCATAACCCAAGTCAAAACAGAATGGGGAAGCACTACCCTTGTCAAATCAGGTGAAATAAAGGCTGTGATTTGACAGAATGGCATCCACATCTCCAAAGAACTGAAGTAAACTATTATTTATTGAAAGATTAATTTAAAAAAAAAGAAGCAAAAAAACCCTCTATATCCTGAGTACTTTGCCTAGTTTTATAAAGAAGCACTGAACCCATAAAGAGGAGGTACAGGGGAGCTGCACCAGAACATACCAGCTCTGAGATGAACAACAGAAAATACAAGGAGGGAAAGGAAAGAAAAGCACAACACAACAGAAAGCATTTACAGCCAGATGAACTCGGGGAGGCTCCTGTGCCACCAGAGCTTGGCTGACCAGGCTGAGGGTGAGGTCCCACAAAGGATTTCATCATCAGGCAAGATTAAAAATAGTTACATCAGATGAGAATAAAATTTCAGGATATTTTTTGCTCTCAGAAACAGGTTTTGTACATAGTATTTTTAGATTGATGTTCCTGATACCTTGTCTTTTTTCTTCCCCACACAGGTCCTCAATTGGTACAGTTATAAAAATGAATCTTACTTACATCTTGAAATGTTAAGTGCAGTGCTAAATCAAGAGGTATATTCCTTGTGGGTTTTTAGATCATATAAAAAGTAACATGTCTAAAAAGCAGTTGCACGTACCTTGATGATTTATTTTCCCATTATGTATTGAAATGCAATGTTCTATTATTGTTCTGTTCCTTGTATTTTAAGTTTACATAACATTTTCTGGTCACTCTAGTTGATGATGGAGTTAAAAATACTTTTTTCTCTCCAATTCTGGCAAAATTCCAATTCAGAGTGAGTCCATGGCTCACTGATACAATGAGAATTACGTTCTAAAACTCAGGGTGCTTCTTCATAAATGACATTTTAAAAAAAAATGCAGAAACATAAATAAATACATCCAATGTTAATGCTACATTGGAAAGATTGTCTCCTATGGGTCAGTAAAAGTATGCCTTGGAGTGCCCTTCTGAAACAAAGTTTATGTGAGAAAAATGAAAATTGCAGCTTCTCAGTTTGTCATTGCTGCAAAACTCCAAATTCATATTAATGGCAAGCAAAAGGAAACTAACCCTTTAATTTTTATATACCACACACAGCTTAAGATAAACTCTGTATTTTCCTGCGTGTATAAAAGTGCTGTAATTATTTTTTATTTTTCATATATTTATTTCCTGAGGATTCTCTATCTAACTGCATGAATTGTGATGTTGAAAGGTGTAGTTTAAAGCAGGCTTCTAATTTCTGAGTGTCTTACAACTTTTAAATCTATGAGGTGGCCACAGGGCAACTCCTTGTGGATTAATCTTGTCTAGGGAAAGAGTAGAGAAATTACAGTTATATCTGCCAGGAGTAGCTGGGAGAATAACAGTAGAAAAAGCAAAACTGTGCAATTCTTGGAGGGTATGTAGAGGAGTAGGTTTAGCAAGGCAAGGCCAGAGAACAGTTTGATTACTCTTTTGTTTAATAGATGGATAGGCAAGAGGACAAGGCAATGAAGAAAATGAAAAGAGGGATACATTGCAAGCCTTTTGCTGATTAACAGAAAATGTCATTAAGATTGATGGGGTCATCTAAGGCACTGTTATCACCAAGCTAAAGCACATGCACATCTTGGTACTTCCAGAAAGCCTCTGAAATCCCAAGGATGAAGGATGAGGTTATGATGTGCCACAAAGGGCTCCACTGGCTCCGAATGGCCATCAAACCATTGAACCATCCATGGAGCAGTGCCACAGCTAGGAATGAATTAGCACTGTTCATCAGTTGCTTTCTCCAAACACTCCACGCTGAATTTCCATCTCTGCCCGATAAGTGCATTATTAAAGTTTATAAATCCTGACTCGCAGAAGCTGTTCTGCTTTGCTCTGAATGCATTCAGCTGTATTGAGCTCACTATTGAGAGCTCTCTAAGGCGCTCCCTTTCTGCCAGGAGACTCGGAATGCAGTTATTGAAAAGCAAACGGGAAATGTAGTGGGCATGTGTTTGTCACTCTCAGCAAATCCTTGCTCTGTGGCAGACATGATTTGGAGATCACCTTTGAAAGCTTATCTCAGGGAGGGATAAGGCAGCGTTCACATGGCTTCATCCCCAGCACAACACGGCCAGGCACAAAGTACAGGAACGTGTGATTGACAGGGAGATGTTCCACTGCCAGCTTTGTACTGAAGTCATATCTACCCTGCCCTCCCCGCCAGCATAAGCTCTTGTAAATGCATTTATTTTCACTCACTCAAAACAAGAAAGTCCCGGTGTAAAGATGTTTAAGTTCAGCTTTAAATACAAATGAGTACTAAAATCTTTCCTCCACTGAATGCATGAAAAGAGCTGAAGCACATTGTAACTTATCTGCCACACGGTATTTTGAAAGGATAAAGTGAAACAGCTTCTACAATTATTATTTAGAGCGTTATTAGCAAATTTATATTTAGCAAATTTGACTTTTCAGAATGGAATAACTCTTTTCCAGGAATACCATGCTATTAGCACGGAACTGTAAATACACAGCATGGTGTGTTATCTTGAAAGGAGGACAAATTAATATTTACTACAACCCACTAAATATTTTATTGAGTACAAAAGGTCCACTGACTTAAAACACTCCATTACAATCTCAGAAGAATCTCCACTTAACAGCAAATGTTCTGATGTCAAGCCACAGCCACCACCAGTTAAAATGTTGCCATGACAACCAGCAGCAACTTAGGGTAGTGCAACGCATAACTCGGATCCGACGCTTGGCTCTCTGCTCATCTACTGCAAAAAAATTTATTTTTCACAAACAGAAATCCACTGCCCGTGCTGGTGGGCTTTGCAGGCACACCCCAAACCCTTCATCCAAACTGGAGCTGGGTTTGTGGAGCTCTCACAGGAATCCACTGTCTGAGCTCTGGCCAGTTCTAACTAACAGAATCACTCCTGAATATGCAGATTTAGTTCGTTCTGTTTCAGATGTGCTCTTTTCTTGCTTCCAAGAGTGAAATGTCAATTCAGACGCTGCTCTTGGGTCACATCTTGGCTCTCATGGCTCATGTTGGTGTCTAAGCACAAGTGAATCTACTTAAGACTAAGGCAATAATCCATGACAGAGAAACCTGCTCGAGAATGTTTTGACTATGAAAAATCAAATAATGCTCAGCTTAGAATGGTATCCTTTGGGGCAAGAACAGCAAAAAAAAAAGTTCCAATTATAAAGATTTATACTCCATCCTTTCCATTTCAAGGGGATACTGAATAAAAACATGTAAATTGTACAATTAGTTAAAATCACGGTATTGCAAACCCAAATGCACACCTTTTGGAAACTCATGGAAATAAAATTGCAAATCTCAGTTGAGAAGTACTTTGTTGTCCAGAAAAAGTTATTCAGACTTCCTCCCCCCCATTAAAGCATAGCAGTATATTACTTCTGTAAGAAGTTACTTTATAGACTTCTAACACATCATTTCAAAGGGAGGCTTGAGAAGATTCTTATAAAATAACTGATTTAGGGGATGCCTTCCAAATAATTCCTGTGACTTCACCCTCATGATTGCAGTATTCAGGAAGGTTACCAAGTGAGGTGAAAATCTTTAACCCTTTATGCAGCAACAACTGCCATATTGAAATAGCATCCCTTACATACTGCACCCTTTTATTTTCTTTATTCTCAAGATATGTCTCATTATTTTATCAGATTTCTTAAATGACAGAACAGGAAAACTTTTAAATGCTCAATGAATTCTGAATTATTAAAGAAAAAAGGGTACTTTGGTATATTTATTATCATGTTGCAGGAAATCATCATCACTGATGTCCGGATTAAGCTCTTATCTTTTTAAATGGCCTCTTCAGTACTGAGGTAAACTTAAAGATGCATTGCTACAAACCTCCAGAAATGAGTATTTTGGTGTTGTTTTTTTTGGTTGGCTGGGTTTTTTAACTACTTTTTAATGTTATTAAGTTTCATTTCACTGTGCAGAACATTCCCTTTGAACAAAAAATTGAAAAGGTTGCATTTGAATGAAAGCTACAACATGCATTTCCCCAATCATATGACTTCTTATTTAAATAATTTTGTTTTAGAATTATTTCTACTCCCTGTAATTAAGTTACTCCTGCTGAAAGTGCAAGGACAAGAAAGGATATTAAAACACACACTGACAAGGGGGGAAATTAACAAAATACTGATGATCATTTTACCGGAAAAAACCAGGAGACGATTCTTTAGCCAGTGGCCACCCCTGCAGCTCCATCAACTTAAATGCCATTCCATTTAATTATCCTTGGGAGCAAGACATGATACAAATTATTCACTTCTCCAGTTCCGCCTCATGACTACGTGACACATTTTGCTGACACTGCACATTGCCAATCTTCTACACCAAACCAAAAATATCAGCAAAAGTTCAGGGATCACATAATCCAGGGAAATGCATGGGATGGAATTCAGGGTGATTTATATGAGTTTGTGCGAATGGTAAGGATTCACCTAATTTTTAAACCCCCTAGCAACCAGCTGATCCTCCTGATGCCTTTTCTGCATTCCCCTGCTGATTTCTAAACCTTGTACTTCCTTGCAAGACAGCAGCTCACTAACCCTGGCCTTCTGCTGTCCCCTCAGCCCCTCTCTCCTGATGTGGCTGGGAAATGTGCTTCCATCACAGCTTGGGCAGCCACAGGTGTGTTTGTAGGCAAGGGCATTCAAGAAATAGTGCAGAGTGCTCAGCTGAGGGATGTGGTTCAATTTAAGAACACCATTTTTGCCTCCTTTGCACTACACACTCAAGTCCAATGCAGTGATAATTCTTTAACCCTTTTACTGACAGGGTGGGTGGGGAATACTTGGATTTAAGTGCAGAAAGATGAGAAGAACAGCCAAAACATCAGACTTGGCAGCTTCCTGCAGTCCTGGGAGACACCTTTCCTTGGTTGTGAGAATTCTGCCTTCCTTAGCACCATCCCATGATGAAAAGTGGGATCCATGGCTGTGCAGCAAAGCAGGGCAGCTCTGTGGCACTGCTGTCCATCTCCCTGGAGCAGGAGGAGCAACAGAGCTCTGCCAGCTCCAGGAGCTCTCCAGGGCCTGGCAGGCTCTGCCCTTGGCCAAACACTTGCCACATTACACCACAAGAAATAAGAAACAAGCACCAATCTCTGATCTGTCTCGCTTTTTTTTTTCCTTTTTTTTTTTCTTTTTTACTAGTACTGGTGCAACCCATCTGATTTCCCTCTCATTAACCAATTGGACACTAGCACAATGTGAAATGATGTATTTAAGAGGAGAAATGCCCCAAAATGTAATTTTAAAATTACATCCTTCAAAGACATTCTAAGACAAGATCGACTTATGTTTTCCTTATGTTATTTGTCTAGTGAAAGGATTTTGATAAAGAGTCCTCAGCCTTATTTTGACAAAAGTAAAAAATACTTCTAAAAATTCTGGAAAAATTCAACACCGTATTTCCAAACTTATTTTTTTAAAGAAGATAAAAAACAAGAGAAAAAAAAATAAATCATTGATCCTTCTGAGTTAAGGTGAAAAGTCTCTTATTTGCATCCCAATTTTATCCCACAGTAACAAGTACAATGCTGGAATTATCTTTTGGCAGATACAGTAGGAAAAACAACATAATCTCCAGAGAGAAGTCCCCTGAGATTTTATAAATTTCAGGTTTTCATTAGGTTTTTCTCCACTGCTTTTACATCCACCAAGACTCTGAGGTGGGAAACACAAAGTGACCAAAAAGACAGCAGAGTTTCTCTGTGACGTTCCATAAAGTTTCTTTCTTGGTGAGAAGAGCCAGGACTCAATAAACAAGGGCTGCCTTTTTCCCCCACTGCTAACAATGTATTTTTTTATGGATGGTGAGGCATTTAAATAGTTAGAAAGCTGTAAGAATCCACCTCCTTGGCAGCTACGAATTCTTTCTGATGAGAAAGATGAGGCATCAGAAAGTCTGCCTGGTAAATCATGCAGAGTTTCCAAATAAGCTCTCCCCTCCCATGGATTTTTTCTGCAGGAGATGATGATCAGGCCATATGTTACTATGACAGATTTGGTATTTCATTACTGAAACCCATATAGCTCCTACATTAATATTTCCTCAAAACAGGGCAGTTTTTAATAAAACCCAAAACCTACTTTAATGTCTTCATCCTACAAAAATCATGACTGAGACACTGTCCCCTCTGTATTCAATTACTTTTGTAAATACATTCCCTTTTATTATTTTTAGGTTTTAAAAGACAACTAAATTCTGCATTTAATAGTAAGCATGTGCCCTACTGAAGGGAACACAAACTATAATGATATGCCTAGCTTAAAAGCAAATCTAATCTACTTGCTTATTAAATTTAAATGTGTTTAAGGCTGATACGGTTTGAAAATGATATGTAAAATAACAGCTTCCATGGCTATAAATGTCAAGTCTAAAAATTATATGCAATATAACATACAAAATAAATGCTGCTTCATCTTTACATTTCAGTGCGATCAATTCATTAAATGAGGTATTACAAGCGATGAGAAAATTTTACAACTCCTCAGACATAATTCGTCACAGTGTATTACAATGCAGCAAGGAAATACTTTAGAGGTTTTGTCATCAATGGATTAAAATTCTTATTAGAAAGAAGGTGGGGGAAAGTAGTTTTCTGATGTACCATGACCAAAATTACTCATCACAGCATATATTAAACACCTACGTGATCCTTTTTCATGAGAGTCTCTGTATTAAATGCCTTTATTTTTTCCCTTGGAAAATAAACCAAGGAAAAAATAGGTGATGTATTTTATAGGGCCGCGCTGTAAGGACACAAAGGACACAGAGCCTGCCTGCAACACCAAATCCAAATATTCTCTGTGGGTTTGTTTGGCTTTTCTTTCCTCTTCCTTTCTGACTGCAATAAGGGGATGGTGTTTCCCACCTGCTGCACCTTCCAGCAATAACCCAGCCACAGATTCTCAGCACTGGTTAGAGAGGAGCCAGGAGCCAAGAAACACAGTGGCTGCATTCCCCCAAGTCCCCACCAAATCCCTCAGACCATTTTATCAATACAGCAAACTCCACTGCTGAAAAAGCTGTAAAACCCTGAGAACCTTTCTGCATCTTGCATCTCACAGCTCCCTCTTCCAGAAAATACTCCCAAAAGCTGACTCCAGCTTAGGGACACTGCTCACCTGAGCCCGCTCAGTAACCAGGCAAGAGACACAAAGAGAGGCACAAAGATCCCCCAGGATGAGACTCAGACTAAATTAAACCCCTACGCTGAATTGCCCCCTGAGGACACATCTGTGTCTCTGCTGATTGCCCAGGGAGGGACAGGAGTTGGTTTATGAACAGGACCAGCTCTTGTCTCCAACCTTCAGCGACCCAAAAACTCTGTTTCCAAAAGAGAGACCACTAACAGATGCTTTGGCTGTTAACTACCATCAAATTAATTTTCTTCATTCCCCTTAAGTTTGAAGAAGTCATAAAACTGTCATGATCTTAGAGAAGGCTAGAAAAATCCTGTTTCCACTGAGGTGAATGCCTGCTGCAGGTAAATAAAAATATGGTGTACACTGATGGTTCTTAATTATCGCCCCCAAGGTTTTCTATGCAAGTGTTCAAAAGTCTTGACTGCAAAAGAATATTTTTAACATCTAAAATTTATTCAGACTTTGTTATTTATAATTAAACCCTGCTTAAAAACCCATCCTCATTAAGAACACTCAGGCTCAGGATTTTTCAAAAAGGCAGCAAGACAACATCAATTTTCTCACACAAACATTTACAGAGCTGAAAGCATAAATGTTGCTTCTTTTGTTATTTCTCTCTTAAATTAGAATAATACTCACAGTTTTGACCAAAATAGTTTTATTTCTAAATACCCTTACTATTTCCAAGATACCATGCCTGCCTCTTGCCTTATCACTTTACCAATCTGCCACATATTTAACACATTTGTCTTTCCCTGACATATAATTTGCTATTATCATGTGACAGAAAAATACACATCGCCCCAGATGTTCTCAAGGTGCAACAGAACCTGGCAATTCCTTTGCAGGCCAGTATCCAGCCATGAATTTGTGCTCCCACAAAGCCATCCATATTAGCAGGGGAATTATTAGGTGGCTGTATCTTTGCAGGCACTCAGAGTAAGATAACCCTAATCTAGTCTTATCACTTGCACACAAAAGCATTGGATCCAATGGGCTCCCATGTAATCCATCTCTGTCACCCGCATTAAGGAAATTACCTGTCAGAAATATCATGGCCAAGATCCTGTGATTAAATGCAAACTTAGAAAATGCTCAAGGGTATAGGGAAGAAAAAAAAAAAAAGCTGCATAAAATTGCTTTCAGTTTAGTTTTCCTTATGTTAACATTGTGTCCACAAGAATTTGAGCAACATAAAGAATAAAGTAATTTATCAACCACACATTGCATTGCCAAAGGAAACAAAATATATTTCTAAATTTGTCATAATTCCTTGAAGTCAACTTTCATTATCATGGTAAAACTTAAAAAATCTTTCAAGATCTTTGAAGAACCAAAAAGAACATGAGGTCCTTTTTCATTCTTTTTTTGTTCCCCAGGGAGGGAAATTGTTACTGCTGATGAAGAAAAGAAATGTCTAAACCCTCAGACTCACAATTTGAATACTATTTTTTTCCTTCAAAGCTTTTGTCTCTGCAAACTTTACCATTTACAGGTTACAAGTTTGCATGGCTGACAGAACAGTCCTACACCTCAGGTCACTCAGGTCCAACCCACAATCAACAATCTCCATCAACAACTTTGGTCTTTTCCTTGGGCATTTGTCTGTTAAGAAGACAGAACAATCATACATATGTATATAATGCACTATTAACTGTGAATATCCTGGCTCTGTGTCAAAGGGAGCACAAAGAAAGTAAAAAAAAAACCCAACTTGACCCACAATTCTAGAGCTAAGGAGGGAGGAATCCTCTATTCTAAAATGTCTAGTGTACTCTAAAGAAGCCAAAGGAGGTGGGAAAATTACAGTATGAATATTTAGCAATGTTGATTAATGTCCCCAGTACATGAGAGGCACTGACACTCTGGAGTCTAACAAAGGGCCATTAAGGGAGTTAAGGCACTGGCACATCTCTCTGTGAGGGAAGGCTGGGAAAGCTGGACTGGTCCAGCCTCAAGGAGAGCAGCTCCAGGGGGAGGTGAAGGTGCACAAACCCCTGAAGGGAGGGTGAGCAGACCGAGTCAGGGTGTGCACAGGGACAGGAGCAGAGCAATGAGCACAAACTGAGCCAGGAGGCCAGGAGCCAGAAATAGCTGAGCATCCATTACTCTTCCCTTCTCTTTATAAGACCAGATGTTTTGTTTTTTCTCAAGGAAGCCTCACCTTGGCTATGGTTGATCACAAAAGAAAAAAAAGAATCACAACTTTAAGCCAGTGAGAATGTTTACCATGCATCTATTTAACTTCACTGGAATTCTAATTCCACTCAGATGAATGGAAGTTTCCAAGTGCAAGGTCCTACACCCAAGCTGCAAAACTAAGGAGGACAAAAGGAGAAAATATTCAAATTCCAAGAACTTCTCCTTGTAAACCTGGAAATGCACTTCCTCCTTCACAAGAAATTCCACTGAAAAATCCTTGAATCTATCTTGCAGCAAGTAATTAGTCTAAACCCAGCCAGGTGTGGTTGAGAGGACAACAATGAGGAGCAAGTTAGAGTAGTAAGATTCCTACACTGCCCTAAATGTGTGATGAGCATTTATAGTGAAGATGAAGAGTTCTCTTTGATATGGTGGTTACACACCTGTAGAGCTCTCTCTGTCCCCCAGAATTTTGAAAGCACACAAAAAAGAGTTCATACATGGGAAGCTTAATTCAAGAAATGGAGATTTACTGGATTTTGGAGGAGAGAGAAGTGATAGAGCAGCAGTCTCAGAAAACTAGCACTGCCATGCTGATGAGAATACAGCTATCTTCTGATAAATGAAAGGCTGAAACTCTGCAAATGCACTTGGGGGTGTACTCTGTGAACATTTTCCACTGGAGGCATCACAAAGTATCAGATCTACAAGGTGAGGGTTGGGGGTAAAAGTTGTATCATTTGAATGTGAAGTACCATGACTACAAAGATTCATTTCCATGATAGGAGAGAGAATAAATGGGAAAGACAAAATGGGTGTCCCTTTTCTCACCTTGGTCAGCCTGGAGTCACCCTGAAGTTCTCCAAACAGCAAAGAGTTGCAGTTCTTCTCCCAAAGCAGGCAGGCACTGGCAAAAGCCAGTTTGAGAGCAGAAGGCTGCAGGATGCACCTCATCCTTTGTGAAGACAGGGCTAAAAAGCCAGCTAAAGAGCTTGAACTTCTGACCAAAGACAAGAAAGAAGATGGAGCGTTTTCTTGGCCACAAGACCTATCGTGGAATTTAAAGTTACTTTAAATCTCAGTTAAGAGAACTAGTAATAAGACTCCAAGAGTGAATATAGGGTTTGGACAACCTCATTTGCATTTATACAATTGCAATTGAAGTAATGGAGCTGATGAAGTCAGGGAATCATCGTTGTCACACAACATTTACAGCTCAGAACCCATCAGCAGAAGCCAAACTAATACATAAATATATTTTGAACCTTGCAAATGAATCAGATGAAAGAAATAGTGGTAAAAAATTATAAGTGGACCTATGCTCCATGTGGCACTTTTATTGGTTACTTTAACACCCCCCATATGTGCTGCCAAGGAAAATTGTAATAGGCCACAACTGCTAACTACAAAAGAAGACTGAATTATTATTGATATTCTTATTAACCATGCTAGTAAACTTAACATAACTGGGTCATGATCATAGAGAAGCTCTGTGTTCAAAAAGGATACTGTGCAGGACAGAAAAAAACACAATTGCAGCACTACTTTTAAAGCAGGAGCAAAGTACAGTAAGCACAGCTCAAAAGCACATATTGACTAATGGAGATTATACCCAAAGTGAGCTGGGTAACAATTGTTTCCTAACAGGCCAGTGCATGAAGCAAGATCCTTTCTTGGAATAAGTCTCAGATTAATAGATTCAATATTGTTTCCCTTTTATTGGAAAGCGAGTTCCATTAAACACCCTGCATTACTTCAGTAGCAGAGCATATATTTGCAAATGAATGCAAAGACTCTGGGTGAGGATCAATACACGTTCTGGTCTGCCACCATCTACGAGCATAACTTTCTTTTAATTACCATATTTATTTCTTCTTTCCCCTGCTTGCTGCCATGGACTGGAGCTGGTGTTCTGGAATGATCTCGGATGTGAGGTGTGAACCCTCCCAGTGCACAGAGCCCACCAGGCTGTGCTGAGCCCTCAGAGAGCTGTGTCCTACACCTGATTAACCAGCCAGTGCAGTGACAGTGACTATTGCCACCAGCCATCCCCATCACCACCTGCTATCAGCCTCTTCACCGAGAGAAAAACCTGTTAGAATCCGAGTGACCCAACAAACGCAATAAAATGAAAGGACTGAGCAGCAAAGGGACAAATTCCAGGAGTTCCTAATTCCCAGCTGTGCACACTCAGTCCTCCTGAGACAGCACAGCCTCTCTGTGCCTTCTGAGCTTCATTACTGCATCACAGGGGTCAGGGGAAAAGATGGGGGTCAGGGAGGGAAATGGGAAAGGAAAAGGAGAAAGGAAAAAAAAGAGGGAAAAGGAAAACAAAGGGAGAAAGAGGGAAGGGAGAAGGAAGGAAGGGAGAAAGGGAGGAAGGGGAGGAAGGGGAGGGGAGGGAGGGAAGAAGGAAGGGAGGGAGGGAGGGAGGGAGGGAGGGAGGGAGGGAGGAAGGGAGGAAGGGAGGAAGGGAGGAAGGGAGGAAGGGAGG
>JAHLSL010000037.1:10744501-10758410 GCA_025920805.1 Petroica traversi
GGAGGAAGGGAGGAAGGGAGGAAGGGAGGAAGGGAGGAAGGGAGGAAAAAGGAAGCCAGAATATGTTTTTTGATTCATCTTCTACCAATACAATGAAACCAGAGTCCTCTTTAGGCTACGTGAAAAAGATGAACCTGAAGGGAGGGAGTTACGATGTGGTGTTTTTCCTGGATCAGTGTAACAATTGCCAACAGGAATGCTTCATGGGAGACAAACCTTCTTCAGAACTCCCAGTGACCCACTGCTTTGCATTTCATAGCTACATACTTGTATTTAAGGCCATTGAGTCAATAATACCTCAGTGAAAAACATGTTCTTGCTCTGTTTTCATGCCACACTCTCCATCTTAGTATCCAAGAACAGAGCATTAAACAGTAATGACAAACATCTGTCATCACTGTTTTCCTAGCAACTCTTCACCTTTGTCCTCAGTAAAAACTGAGTGTATAAAGCAGGCAGAGTTGGGAAGGCAGAGCAGAGAACCTCAGGGAAATATGCTATCAGCAGAATCCTTCTGTAGACCCTGCATTGTGTAATACACATGAAAAATAATTGTATCACAGAACTGTTAAATAACCATATTGGATTTGCAAAACAAGATGCATTTTCCCAGCTCACTGAGAGCCTGCAGCATTTTGGAAATTAGCATACATCTGCTCCGAGGTATTCTGCATAAAATATTACAAAATGCATTTGATATAAACAGATAATTCCTTTTAGTAAGGTATAAAGTTAAAATGGACTGCACTTTACATGATTCAGTGAGCAAACTGGCATTCAGAGCTTAAGGAATAACTAAGCACCACTTTCTTAGTCAATTCTGCCACCTAGCTCATCTTGGGAAAGCTCAGCCTGCTATACTGAATACATATACTCCTGAAAAGCAATTTTTGTCCTGTTTAGAATTGAAATTCACAAATAACTCACCCAGCACACCTAAATCACTTCATTAAACACAGGTAACATAGCATATTAAAAAGAAGAGTCGTTTACGCCAGAGGTACTAAAAGAAAGTTGCTGTGCATAGAAAATCTGTCACTTATAAATGAACTTTAATTCTGATTGATTCAATGCACACCAAACCATTTTGTTTCATTTAATCCCTTAACCACAGTTAATGTTCTAAAATATTCCAAGGAATTTTAATTTTCTAACTATGAAAGAAAGGAAAACATCCTTTATCCACTCTAAATCAAAATATGTAATGCTGGTTCTTGGATGCTAATAGTCTCATTTCAAACTGTCCTCTTCTTGCCAACACCTTTTAGCAGAACAAAATTTGTGCTGGGACAGACTTTCAAAACAAAATATATTTGATCCCAGCACAGTATTCCACAAGCAGGCATCGTCATATATAAACTCTTTTTAAAAAAGCGCATGCAAAGTATGCCATAATAAACTTGTGATTATTTCAACAACTGCACATTTTTAATACAGTTTAAAAAACCCAAAACCAAAACAACTCCCAAAAACCACGCTGAGAATATGTGGGTTTGATTTTAAGTTCTCTGAGCGACCAGGCTGAAAAAGAAGGTGAGCAAGCCCAGCTCAGAACCATAAAGCTGCCAGCAAAAAGAGACAAACTCTTGTTTTATGGGGTCTCTCAAGAAGTGAATTCTGATGCACATAAACAACACAAACCCAAGCGTGGCAGAGATTCCTGAGCACCTCCAGCACTCAGCAGAGTTTGAATCCGGAGCTGCCCCGTTCCTGCTGAGGAGAGGTCTGTGAGGAGGTCTCAGCAGCACAGCACTGCTGGGCTGATCGTGGCACCCTCTGTGCTCTTGGATTTTTTCACTCTTGTGTGAAGGATCTGATGCTTGGTCTCTTATCTGCCTCCAGGTACAAGTTATGCATTAACATCACAAACAGATAAACAGTTGTCATTATCTTTGATGCTTTTGCATTTGTGCTGCAGCTAATTTATTTACTGCATTTGTGCTGCAGCTAATTTATTTACTGGAAAATACTGACCCTCTCCCAGTGTTGATGTTCCTTTAACATGCAGGTTGAATTTGCAAGGGAGTGTTTTCAAATTATATTTCCAAGGAATTACAAAGGAATTCATTCCTGCTAAGGGAAAAGGATAAAGAAATATTTTTTTAAAAGTGTAAGGAAATATCTAAATTCCCCAGTAATATTCTTTTATCTTAAATCCTCAAAATACTTTACAAAAACTGCAAACTATACTACAAAGAAATCACCCTACACAAAATGAGAAGAGATCTAAAGAATAAGACCTAAGTCTTACAGAACAACTGAAAACATACTCCCTGATCTGATTCCAACCTTAGATTTTATCAAAGCACAGTGTTAACTCCAAGGATATGGCAAAAACATTCCTATATTAACAAGGATCACTGATGTCCATATTTGTAAAAATACTTCTCAGAATTTCCTTATTTTCCATAATTTTCCTTATTTTCAGAAATAAAGAATAGCAAGAGTAAACAGAGTAAATACACATATAATAATTAAGATATTCCAATAATGTCATTTTCCAATTTTTACCATTCAACTTCAAAAATTAATACTGAGAGCAGGTATTGTACAGACTCAAAACTCCGTGGAAGCTCCTTGGAGAATAGTTTGACACATGAAGGTGAGGTAGAAGTCAAGATTTCCAGAAAACATTTTCTCCCTCATTAGAGAAGTAATGCCCTTCTCCTTTCTCCATTCCCTTCACTCCCCAGTGCTCGTTCAGAAGGGGAATTTGGGGACAGGATGCAGTTTCAGCAGGCACAGCTTTTTTATGTGTACAGACATCCTGCATCATTTCCATTCTTTCAGCAGGGAGATTCAAGGAAAACTGTAACACTTTCTGCTTGTTTTTTTCAACATACCTTTCCCTACATTCCCCCTGTAACATTTGCTATCCTCCTGCTATATTTTCTATTCTTAAATCTGACATATCCTTTCTCATTTTGCTTTTATTCCCTCCTTGCTTTCCTTCTCATCCTGTCTATCCCTTCCCCTCCCCTTTCCAAGAGCCATATTACAGCTCTCCTTTAGCCTACACCTTTCTCTACTCATTCAATCTCTTCTTTATTCACCTGTCAGCCAGAGATGGATTATTTTAAATGCTCCCTCAACCTTTGCTGCCTTCCAGACAGGCTGACAAGAAATCTGGAGACTTAGATCTAAACCAGCTTCAGAGCTTTCTGAATATGATACTGATAGGGATGGAACAGAGAGAGAGTTGAAAAGCTGTGACAGTCCTGTTGTTGTCACAGATCCTTAACAAATGGACAGAGGGAACCAGGATTCTTGGACTTTTACAGTTCCTTAAGGTTCAGACCCCTTCCATCACAACTTCTGTGTTCTCAGCTCGTTGGTTTGGTTTATTTTGAAACCAATCATGACACTCTTCTTTATGGAGCAGTTAAAAAAAAAAAAAAAGTTGCTTTGTTTTCAGCAAATAAAAACCTCATTATTTTCTTAATCCATTCTGGCTTTCTTTGGATGGCCAGCAAGGGAGAGGTGTCTGGTTTAATTTTAGCAACTCAAAGCAGCTCTGCTCAGAGGAACATCCACAGTTTGTAAATGGGATAAACTGCAACAGCATAACCGTTAGGATGGTGCAAACATTTTTCTGTAGTCAAACGTTCAAGTTGCTGCTGACTGGTCTATTGCTTAGCTTGCACAGCACACTTGTTCCTCTGCAATAACAGTAAAAACCAGCAAAACACAACGTCTGGCAGGGAACAGAACAGAATAGTTCAGGGGGAAGGAACCTACAACGACCATCCAGTTCAACTGCCTGACTACTTCAGGGCTGAATGATAGTTAAAATCTCTTAGTGTCATAATCGCTTCTGCTCCATTCTGGATTTAAAACAATGCCCTTACTGCTTCTTGGCAACTTTGAAACTAATTTCTCAGTCCAAATGCTACCCTAAAGCATTCTAAAAGAGAAAACTGAAGGTTTAATTCTATTTTAAAGGAATTTAATGTAGACACAGACAAGGTTCTAAAATCATAATGTAAGAAAGTAAAAAAAAAACCAGACAACATCACTACCAAAACATTAGAAACTCCCAGTTTTCATAATAAAGCTTTTCTGTATCCTAATATTGACATTTCATTTTCTCCGAACATTAATGAATCTCACTATATCAAAACTTTAGTCAGAAGCAATTTGCACACACAAACTGGGTTTATCTCCCAAATACTTCTGCAAATCATTCCCAAGATTCTATTTCTGCAACTACACATAGAAGATATTATGATTACTGTTTAAAAAATGTCAAGCACTAATAACTCAACTGAACTTCCTGTACATAAAAAAAATTATTCATAGTCACTAAAATGATCCAATAACAGAGTAGCAACATAAGAAAACACCTGGAAGCAATGATAAATCTGGATGTTCACATACCTATGTGTAAGTATAAATATTGTCTCACATTACACACACACACATTCCCTGCCTACTCAGCACATGTCAGAAATGAAGTGCAGAGCAGCTTCCCCAATTTTTTTAAAAAAAAGCTTAGCACACATTTTG
Source organism: Petroica traversi (assembly GCA_025920805.1). Lineage (NCBI taxonomy): Eukaryota > Metazoa > Chordata > Aves > Passeriformes > Petroicidae > Petroica > Petroica traversi. The sequence continues at coordinate 10,749,008 of JAHLSL010000037.1, forward strand.
TGAGCATTCACCTAAGAAGTTGGGCATATTTTATATAATTTAGAATAAAACCTACTATCCTTCATCATGAAAGAAAGAGATCACACAGCCTGTGCTTATAAACATAAGCTCAGCTTTCGGGTGGCCTTTGAAGGCAAACAGGGCTTTCCCAGATAAAGCAGCAAAGCTCTCAGGTATAAATTTTCTACACTCACACATATACACAACCCTCTCTGTTCCTCATTAGATTTTTACCTTCAGCCAAGCAAATGCATATCTGTAATAAGCCAAGCCTTCCAATCAAACCTAGAGTGCTCTTTTGGCAGAGCTGGACTCTCTGCTGGGCAGAGCACTGAAGTTGTAAGAGACACACACACATAGGTTCTAGCAAATGTCAGTGCCTCTGGGAGAAGCTGTCTGCCTGCTGTTCTGCTGGAACAAGGCAGCCTTTATAAGTTCACCACCCAAATCCAAACAAACTCAGCCCAGGAAACCATGGGACCTATTAACCTACTTAAATAAAAAGTCATCTCCTTCCTTCCCAGGCAATGGGTACATCACAACACAGCAGCATGGCTTTGATATTGGAAAACCAAGACAATGATCTATCGATCCATAGTGGCAGGAATGAAACATCAACGTGGCTTATTCCTCTGCTGCTCCCAGCTTTGCCCAGGGAACAACTCTGTGGAAAGCTTCTGGCTTATTCTGACTCTTCAGGAAATAAAATTTATACATAATTCTAGGCAAAACCAGTTTCAACGTTTCACTTTTTAAGCTGTTTTATTGCACAGAATGATGCTAGCATCTGTTTGAGGAAAAGGACATTAAAAATTTAGCAGAGTGTACAAGTCCTTGGGTGCTGTAGGACATTGGCTCTGGTAGGAAAAGAAAATTGCAGTGCCTTTAAGCACAGCACTATGAAGTGTTGTACAATAATTGATACAGCCCTATAAAAAAGAAATTTGGGTATGTAAGCGAACCCCAAAACTGCAGGGCAGGGTGAGCTCCTTCCACTGGCTGTCACAGGAACCAAACCTAAGGGACATTTTCCAGCATGACATCATTGTCCACCACCAGCCAAAACAGCTCAGCCAAGTTTGGATCTTGCCACCAGGAAATATTCAAAGAGACACTAGAGACTGAGAAAATCCTTACAATTGCTTTGGAGAGGAAAAAACAGTTATGGGAAATTTCAGAATAGAAACAATACACATATCTATTAAGCTATAGAATTCATTAATAACAAAATTTAAGTTCACGTAATTGTTCTATAAGTGAAAACATGACATAAAACATGAGTCACTGTAACATCACTTTCAGCCACGGAGAGTGAAAGAAAGGGGCTGTTCCCTACTTACATTTCATGCCAACTTTGGAAATAAAAAGTCGCTGTGAATGGTGTTGGCTTGAATATGGGATAGAAAAAAGTCTACTCTTAACAGAGAATATGGCCTTTTATGTTGAAATGCTGATGAATTCCCCATAAAATACAGATTAAATTTAATTTTTTTGAGTGGTATGTCACTGAGACAAGGGTGTTGAGGGAACTTCTAGATGAGTCTGCCTTTCAGGGAACATAAATATATTCTCTGTGCTTAAAATAAATGTGTTAAAATAACAAAAAGAGGTCTTAAAATTTAATACACTACAGGGCAAAGAGTAAGGGTTTATCCCCACAACACTTTCCTCCAAGAAGAAAGATGTTTCCAAAGATCCACATCCTTAACAGAGAAGCATAAATAGTAAATTTGTGTTCTTACTCCAGATCAGGTGCATGCTATTAATGGTAAGACACAGAATTCTTTTGATCCAACTGCCCTCAGTTTCCACATGATCTCAGTCTGGCTCAGGTGCTGCAGATCCCTGCTTTTTGTGTTCATTCACATTCAGCACAACTTTACCACCCCTAACCAAAATGCAATGTACAGGTACTCTGAATACACCATTCAGCAGTTTTTGCATAAAATTCCTTTTGATTCCATAGCAACACCATATTATAACCACACTGTGCATGGGATACACCCTTCTATTTACCCTAAATTCATTTTCAGATTGAAATGGTATCTTGTACTGCACATGTTTGCAGTGATTGAGCTTGTCCCAGGAATGTTTTTAATGACGAAGCATCTGGTCCTGCTTCCCATTCCCCAGCTCCTCAGAGCTGCCTGTCACACTGTGCATATGCATGAGGAAAAGCTTTGCAATGGCTGAGACTGCTGGAAAGATGTTCAGATGAGGATGTTCCTTTCATTAACCTACACTGATGAGGATGATACTGCCCATGTCATTTTGGTTATATGCTCTTAATGACACTGAATATTTAGTGAATCATCAGCTATAATAATGCTGAATGCAAGGACGTGGTTTGAATTCCTCTGTATTTAGAGCAGGGCTGCAGCCAGGTCTAAACAAGCTGTATCATTGCATGACTTAATGCACACACAGTTTGCCAAAATAATACTTGCTGCAGTAAAAGCAGAAACACAGTTCGCATTTTTGAACTATGAATGAAATGAAAGCACACAGAGGTTTCTCTGCTGTCTCTAAAAGGTCAAGATATTTTGACTTTGAACAAAAGATACTTGTAGGATTAAACATTTTAATATTAATTTTATTTTGGGGGATTGGTAACTTTCACTAGAAAGCTATTTTGCTGGTTTTCCTCCTGTGCAGCCTTGAACTAGAGACCTCATTCAGTATTCTCAGAAATCATTCTGAAATAAAGACCCCACATATGTTTAGAAATCCATACCACCTAGTGTGTGTATATATAGACACATATACACATATATATACACACATATATATACACACACATATATATATATATACTTCAGCGTATGTGTTTTTCTTGTGAAACATAAATTCTTGCTGTTCAAATTATCTTTCCACAATAGTGGCTCTTTTATATATTTATTAGCACTTGCCAGCACAGCTGGAATAAAAACTTAATGTATTTCAGAACCAGGAACCTGATCCTTGAATTTATTCCCAATTCATCACCAGTGTGTCAGATATTGTTAAAATGACCGAGTGTGAGATGTAAAAGCTGTGCATATCAGCAGTACAAGATTTTATTCCTTTATTTTTCTACCTTATCTCTCTTTTTTTTTTTCAATACTTTCTCCATGGCTTCACTGGTGTTTGGGGAAATCACCACCAGAGACAGAATCTCTTAGATTAGAGGAGATGAAGCAGCATTGCTCACCACAAGTTCAGTGACTCAGAGCTCAAGGTTAATGACTCCTGTTTTGGGAGCAAAGCAGGTTCTCTCCCTCTTTGCCCTTAGGTTTCTGGAAGGCAGATTGTTTCAAACAGATTAAGGAGGTGATGCAGCAGGATGTGGAATCTGTGTGTGATGGCTTGTGTTTTTAATGTTAAACGTAAAGCTGCACCTCTGCTTTGCACAAACCTTTCCAGACCAACATCAGAGCACAATCCTAAAAGATACCCCAGTGTTTCCCTTTTTTATTTTAACTCTCCCTGTACAGCAAGGTGTGCCAGAAACAGGCAGCATTTCCTTGAGCTCAAGTTTCTTCATCTGCTCTGTCTGCAAGTAAAATGTGATAAACAACACCCTTCAGTCATGCACTGCCAAACACAGGGACACAACAGATGAGCAACTGTACTATGTTTCATCAAATCAAAGTCTGTCCCAAAACTCTGTTTCCAGATTTGTCTAAAGCTTGGAAAGTTTGGAGAACGAGATATAAAAACAATAGTATTATAGGACTTCCCTGTTAGGTTTTTACCTGCACTGAACTGTTTCAATCACTTCTGCTTAAATAATGCATCATGAACTTGTTTTCCATGTTTATCAAATGGATTTTGAACTATTCAAGCTTTTGACATCCACATTATTCTATGACAGTGAATTAGAGAGTTAAATGTAGGCAGTGTACCCTTTTTTAAAATGATGTGAACTTATTTTAATTTAGAAACCTTGTCCACTACCTCTCAAAAGAAACCCTGTGGGCTGCTCTGCATGTCCTGCTAAAGAGGAGACATCTCAGAGCCACAGAGCAAGGCAGAAAGAGGCATCTCTGGATTGCTGCCTTGGAGTCCAGTGGCTGTACCTCGAAAAGAACAGCACTGCTCTTACTTTTAAAAGACCACATAAAGGCTTCTAGCCTCAATTTTTAGTTCTGAATTTACCATATATCATATGTTCCTAATTCTTCTCTAAGACATAGGGGTGAAACTTGGGACACCTTAATATATACATTTATATATGTGTGTTATTAAACACAACTGACTCTGCTCAGTTGTCACATCCATTTTTGTGTATTCTGAGCACCACAGTTCTGATTATGCATTGTTCAACACGTGTGTGGGTATCTAAATGTGGATTTTGCAGATAAAAGCAAAAAATTTAGATATTTTTAAAAAGTCCATCCAAACAAGGGAATAATTTTCCAGCTATTTTATCACTGCAGTGATGTGATCCCTCTGATCAACAATGCCGTGCTAAGTCACTCAATCCAAATAGAGCAATACACAAGTCAAAAGACTGAATTAAATGATATTGCTTCAGTTACAGTGCCCCAGTGTACACCTTTTATCCACATTGGGTGTGATGCAGCATCTATGGATCCATAGATGGGGTAACAGCAACAGTAAGAATGTTCTTACAGCATTCCTATTTCAAATGTCTTTTGCTATTTCTTTACAGTAACTCATCAGAGAGTATTTAATTATAATTTGATGTGGATTTCATTTCCCCTCTCATTAATTGACACATGATACTGCAATGTATTCACACAGCTATATCATTAATTTGGTTACTGAATTACATGGGATTAAAAATTTACAGATTTTTCTCTGATATCATCATGATGTCATATTTTACAATGCTGGTTGCCCATTCCAACACTACAATCAGTACAAAATTTACCATTTCTTAGCCTTGATGACTTTGAAACTCTTATAAAAGCATAACAGACCCTGGCAAAAAGACTGAATTCTATGCCTCAATTGGCAAAAGAACCCTTGCAACACAAAAGCAACAAACAAACAAACAAACAAACTAACAAACAAACAGACAAAAAAGCCTCACAAACAAAAAAAAATCCTTATAGAGACTGGATTCAAAACCCAAAACTGCAGACGTCCATTTCTCTTCAAAGTATGAGTTACCATGATCAGTGGTAAAAAGGTAATTCTGCAAGGGTAGACTTGGATATTGGGTTATATTTTCTTTTCACAGAATGCTCTTTATTTTCATACTTTTTTTTCCATTCCCATTTTTATGTATTTATCTGCATTCCTGGTCAGTTGAAATAACCATCAACTGTTATGCTTTTGGACTATAGGCACTGCTGCTTTATGCAAGGTATAAACTGCACTAGAAATGCATATTAATTACTAGAGGGAAATTTAGTGATCTTTTATCTGCTGGAATTAAATCTAGCTAGCAGTGTGCATTTAACACAGAAATTATCCTTACCTCAAAGCCTGCTTGCTCCACAGCCTAACCAAAAAAGCAATCTGTGTTCATGGGAACAGCCTGGAGTGGCTCCCACAGTCCAAAACGCGTTGTCAGATTTAACAGCGGTCCTTTCTGACACTTTTAACTTCATTTTTTTTTGCCAGAGTGGTTACTGAAGTGCCTTGCTGTGGGCTGCTGCAGAACTGAACTGGCCAGTTCTTGTCCCTGGCATGCGAAATTCAAGAGCCATTGTTTGTGTTCAAGCCAATATTCCAAAAGTTGAACATTTGTAGGAAAGGAGGGAGAACCTGAGTCTTTTCCTGGTCACCTTCAAAGTGATCCTCTTGCCTTGGGAGCACAGGCAGCACCAGCAATCCTCTCTTTGGCCCAGCTCTCTGTGTCACTAAACACCCTGCAGACAATGGGTGTGATGAACATCTGAGCTTCACTCTGGCCTTTGTCAGTGCAAGACTGAATTTCTGAATGATTTCAAAAGGAAAAAAAACAACAGCAGTTTAACTCAACACAGGGCACACTTGTCAGCTTTCAACCAGTACTTCCCACAAACTGGTGAAAACACAGTTTTTTACTTGCTAATTAAATGTCATGATTCTGCATATCATTCAGTAAATTGTTTGTGACCAAACCAGGGTTACAGACATTTCACCTGCTATCACTAAGTTAAAAATTGTGAATAATGTTTCAAAATTAAATTTTAATTTAATTTTGATACATGGCCATGCTCTGGAACTGAGTACCTTAGAACTGCAAGGCTGTCTAGAAACAACTGCTTAAACATACTGACCCTGCTTTCTCCTGGACATCTAATAATGAGGTAAATAGTAATGGGTAAATTACCAGTGATACTTATGAAAGTAAGAACAAACCTTTATAACGTAGACTTTTAAAAGACACCTGCTTCAAAATTACCATGCTAACACTGGGTTATTTTTTCATTCAAATAAATTTCGGATTATTATTTTATTTAAAAAATATAATTTCATGTTTGTTTGGGGTTTCATTCTTTAAGTTGGACATGAAATCATCTTTAGAGAAAGATGTTATCCTCATTAGTATATAAGTGAGTTTTTCCCACTCCACCTGTGGAATCAGTCAGTTTTTGTAGCTATATTCAGATTATTTTTGCTTGGATATGTAGATTTAAATCTACCAGCAGCAAGGTATCATATTTAATGTGTCTTACCAGTGACAAAAGAAAGGAGAAACACCTATAATTCATAATTTATCACTGAATCACTACCAAACCCTCTAAATTTAGGAGCACGTGGATGGGTCACAGCTCCCAGACATACAAAAAGGAAGTAAACCTGGGATTTATTTAAATTCTGTGCCTCAGTATCTTAACATTGCATTTATCTTTGAATTGTAGTGCCTTTGCAGTCCTACTGCAGAAAGTATTTCAGGTCTGCAGGGGTCTGTCTGCATAGAGGAAATCAGAAAATTTAAGTGCATCCTTAATTGTAATCAAGTGTAGCAAATAAGGGTTTCAGAACTTACCTGGAGAACATTGATGCTCCAAAGCAAGACTATTCTATTGATAAATAACGAAATAGGACAATAAACAAAGGTAAACCCAGAGAAAGGGAAACAGTGAAAGACACAGAGAAATTGTCTGCATTCACCTGGATTAGCTGTTCGGGAGTTTCCTGTCCCTTGGGTAGATGCCAACACAAATTCCACAAAAAGACTTCCCCATCCAGATCAAACATGAACTTGAGCCAAACACAGCTCCTTTTTTTCAGTGCATTCTAAACTTCAGCACTAAATTGTCCTAGTACCAAAACTCATCATGCAAGTGCATTGCATTCACCCTGGAGTGCTATTACAAACAGCTCTGCAGGTGATGAATTGTGCAGGATTTACATCTGGAGGGTGATGAGGATGCGCTCCCTGCATCCCATTCCACGGTCACAGGGATGTTCCCCACGCACTGCAGCTGCAGTGAAACCCCGCAGTGGCATCCTGCAGTGGCTCAGGAAGGGTTTGACAACCTGTCCTTCAGCTGAATATTCCAGTTTGGGGCTTATTTTTACCCCACAAATAAGCTCACCAAAATCCAGGAGCCTGCTATGACTCTTTGGCGCTGCAGAAATAAAGTGACTACATCTGAGGATGTTTGCTGACGAAAGCACAGAACAATACAGGAGCCTTTTATCTCAAGGAATTACAGATTCAGTTGTCTTCCTTGTTTTCTCTTTCCTCATATTTTTTTCAAGTAGCCAAACAGTTGAACAGTACAGGATTTTTCACTCTTTTCCCCCAGCACACAGTACATTACAGAGCACACAATAACCGGGTTTTTTTCACTAACTGGTGGATTTCTCTGCAGAGTTTCTCAGAATGAATTAAACCAAACCTCAGAGGGTGCTTCTATGATGAAAATTTTCAGCAGTCCTCACAGAGCAAAGCAGTTGCCTTCATGCATTAGAGTAGCACAGCATGGTAGTAAACAGGAGAAGTCCTCTTGTAAGTGGCAAAATAAAGTGTAAAATAGCCAAGAATGCCACAGAGCTCAGGCTGGAGGTCTTGGTGGGGGCTGCAGGTCAGTAGCAACCCCAAGATGCTTCTCACAGATGTCCTGCTAATGAGAACACTCAGCATTGCTCTCACCACAGAGCATCAGGCTCCCCAAAAGCTGACAGAGGCAGAAAATGCAATTAAGTCTGTGATTTAATGGTCTTCCTATGGCTTTTCTTTGATAAATCTGAAATTATACCCAACTATGGAACAAGTAAACAAAGCAAACCAAGAAATCAAAGTTATTCTCCTCTGAAGTTATTTCTCTCTGTGCACAACAGTGTTCACGTGCCTTCTGTTGTAGAACAATGATGGAAGTTCCTAATTCATATCTCATTCTTCACACAAACTTATTTTAAATAAGGATCTCTCTTTCATGCTAGTTACTTCTGTAATATTGGCTAATTTTTAAGTACAGTCATCCCTGCCTTGACAAGGGTCACATCTTGTGTATCACTGCTGTCATAATAAGTGAAACAGCTCTGTTTGCCATTCCAAAAAAAGGAATTGTTTGCAGTTTCATTGAGAAAAGAAATTCCTTTGCTAATTCCAAAAATCAGGCTTCGTTAAACTGAAGGAAAGATTCTGAAAAAGGTTTTGAAACACCCAGAGGAGATGTACTGTCACAGGTGCCGTGCTCATTTTAGGAAGTGGTGCTTACCAGTGCTGCTAAACAAGGGGTGAACAGGTGGTGAGCCTAAACCAGTGACTAATGCACAATGTAGGTGGAAAAAATAGAAAAGAAAAAGTTTGCTTCTTGTTTTGTTGCATCCATCAGAGGGGGAGCAGGAAAGGGGAGGAGGTGCTGGCTGTGCAGGTGTTAATTGCCATCCCAGTTTCAGGAATTCCCTGGAATGCTGCCCGTGCTCAGCCCCTGCTCCTGAGCCCAGCTCCCTGACCTCAGACAGCAGAGCTGATGCACAAACAGCAATGTCCAGGCACCCCTTACATTTAACATTAATATTGGAAGACTCCTGCCTGCCTGCTGCAAGGATGGACCTAGGGCAGGAATTTGCAAAGACAGGCAGTGCCTGGGGTTGAAGTCATTTCACTTGCTGATTATTCCCCTGGTAGTATTTTTCCTCTTGAGCAAAATTTCAAACAATTCAGCTCTGACACATTTTTAAAAATGCAGCAGTGGAGAGAACCATTGCTTTCTGTGGGCATCCTGTGTCCGCCTGTCATGATCATCAAGTGAACATGAACTTCTTGAAATAACAAAAATAACAACTATGTTTAATTGTTGGGAAGCTTTTTCTGACAAATTTTTCTGAAAAGATAGCACATTTCAGTTCCCTAATGATGCCAGTCTCCTTTTTACAAAAGTTGAGAGGCTGATGTTTTGTTTGTTTCTGAAAGATAAAAACCTGGATTTCTTTTACATTTGTACATATATGTATTTATATAAACATATATATATATATATATATATATATATATATATATATATATATA
>JAHLSL010000037.1:10758420-10799402 GCA_025920805.1 Petroica traversi
TTTTTTACTGAGTGTTGTTTAAAATCCAAGTTTTACAAATGTAAATAATTTCATTGTCCTTTATTTAAAAAATTAAAAATTATGCACTAATACTTCGATTAAAAGCTCTGCATTCTAGGGCTCAATAAAATTGTCAGTTCTGTAAATCAGTATTTCACCAGAAATTATTAAGAAAATTTATTCAAACTGGAAAAGGTTGGAAAATATATACTTGGCTGTCCTTAAAGAGAGGCCTTAAAGAAAACATTTAGCTAATCAGAACAGATTTTCAGGATATGAACATAAAGACCATTAGCAGGGAAAAAAATGAGCAAGAGAAGTAAAAGTTAAAAATCTCAATTCTGGCAATTTGGCTGAACTAAAGTGACTGATAATACAAAACAAAAATATAGCCTGCCTTTTATTCAGTTTTGAAATACCTGCAAAGGGCAGCCTGAAACTGAAAAATGGAGTAAGTGCAATGAGGCCTTTAGAATAATTATATGTTGTTAATTGAGGAATGTTAATCATGTCATATTAGGAAGGAGAGAGGGTTAAATTGGTAAAATTTCAATTCACTTAGGCCTTATCTCTTGTTGGAATGAACCAGATGATTAATCCTTAATATTCTTCAGGGATACAGAGAACATCAGCAATTAAATTAACAACTACAGAGTTTATGCTCAGAGATTCAAAAATGAAAGACAGAAACACTTTAATTTTTCACAAGTTGTTACCTTAATTATCTTCTTATTGCTTCTGTCTCTTTTCCCTCATTACAAAAACACACCCCTCAGTAGCCATGGATCCCTTTAATTTGCTGTAGCTCGGCAACTGGGTAAGGAACGTCATCAGAGCTGCAAAAGTCATAAATCTTACTTTGTGCATGCTCATTGCAAAGAAATCCTCCTTCTGCACCTTGTCCCTGCATTCCAGCTGCAAGTGCTGACAAATTTTTGTTTCCTTACATACTGCAGCGTCAAAAGTTGCTGGCAGAAAAGGAAGGCTTAGCACAGAGAGTGAAGTTTCTTTTAGGGAAATATAAAAGAAATACAGATATCTAAGCCAAATCAACAGTTGTTATGCAAAATTCAGCCAGCAATAGGAAGGTAAAGGGATGAGTTTCTTATGAAACAACCTAATTCTGCATCGTTAGTGTATTTTCAGATCATTTGTGAGAATTATCTACCACTAAGAGATCACAGACTAATGACTGAAGGTTTTCTGCTTGGAGAAGAAAACAACATACAAAATGGAGGACTTGAAAAGGTGTTTGTGATTCTTTCTCAAGAGTTGCATTGGAACATGTGGAATCTTGTTATCGATACTGGCCTGCTTCATGTATTGAATGATTTCAAATGTAATTGCTCCCACAAGCTGAATGCAAAAATCCATGCCCACAAAACACCAGGGCTTGACATTGTTATCACTAGGCATGCTTTCAAAATTATCCAAGTTTTAAAGTAAAATGTCATATCCCTGAAGGGTGCCCTTACAACAAATTATTAACGAAGCTCTATTGATCCTCACCCAAACAGCAAAATCTCAATAAATCTCCTCTGGACCTTTGCTGAAGCTGGAAAATGCATTACACCCCCCTACTGACCACAATTTTTATTATCGCTATTGTGTTTGCAGGGCAGTCAATTTTATACAGCATTACAAACTGCCAAGTGCTAAAGTGATTTCCTCTATTACTGAGGTCCATGTATTAAATTTAGTGAGGCACAATATCAGCCTTCAAATATTGCAGGGTTTAGAATTGAATGCAGCCGAGCCTAATGTTATCAACCTGACAAAAAAACACTGACATATTAAGTAGCAAATCATTTATTCATATTTGGGACTGGTTTTGTTTTTCTTTTCAGCTCTGTAGTTTTAGATTAGCCACAGTATTTCAAAATGGGACTGTGAAGTCCAAAGACACTGTGGAATAGATATTTCATCCTCTTATTATGCACTGTAGAAAAGAGAAATATGCCTCAATGACCTGTTATCACATAGAAATACATGCAAATTAATAAATTACTTTGCATAATGCAGGTTTAGGCTGCAAATACTATAACCCTTTAGAATGACTAGTCCTAAGAATTTCAGGTACCTTTTTATTACAGTCCAATTCAAAGCCTTAATGCTCAAAGTTTCATTTTGTGCTCCTTTTTTGGCCTGATCATTATTTTCCCTCCAGTCTGAAATATTCAAAGCTAGTGGATTTCTGAACTTGTAGATACTGTTTGAAACCTAATTCTCTCTGAAATATGCTTGTTGTAATGTACATATGGAAGAATTGATGAATCCAGAATAATCCAATACTCGTCCCTAATATTAATGATTGCTTACATCAATGGAAATAAAGCTTTCTATATTTTTTTGTCAATGGAAACCAAATTATCCTGAAACAAAATGAGAAGAGAAATCCAATATTTTGCTTGCTTGAAATAATCCAAATGATACTCTGTGCTAAAAGCTGAAGTCACAAGACTCTGAGTAAAAAGAAAAAAGAAAACAAAAGTGCATTGATACCTATTATTATACAGAATGCCAGCTTCCTACCTTTTATAAACGACTTTACATACTGACAGGTCTAATTGTGCAATTATTGAACTGCAAAAATTGCCATTAAAAATTGCTCACAGAGGATCCCTGGACAGAACTATCCATCCTCATGCAAAAACTCCAGGAAAGAAGTAACTTTCTCTCTGAAAATCTCTCTTTGATGTGCATTTTTCCCCAGCTGTGAAGACAGAAAGAAAATGCCGTCTACAGATTTGCACAACATTCCAAATGTGACAGAAATCTCCAAATAAAAGGATAGAATTTTCCTCCTTTTAAACCTTTCCAGGCTAAATCACACATCTGGGTTCACTGGGAAGAGCCCAGCAGTCTGCAGTGTTTTACTTTGGGTATTCCACTTCTGTAGCTAATTTTGCCCTAACACCCATGTTGGATACTCAACTGTCCAAATCAATCATTAAACAGTTTAACAATGTGCTTTATATTGTCACAAAGCTTCTACAACTGTCTCATAGGAGACAGCAGGACAAAAATATTGCTACCTTGATCTTTACAACGGAGTTGGAAAGCCAACTTTCTACTGGAAAGCCTAATTCAAACCCTGAATTGTGTGTCTGCTTTTTTCCCCTCAAGCCTTCCTAAAGAATTCCTGCAACACCAGTTGGCTGCAAACAAACAAATAAGCAAACAGATGAACGCTGAAAAACAAGCATTAAATATTTAAACTTGTGAGTATTGGCCTTTTGGAGTCAGACCCCAGGTGCTTTAGTTGCAAGCCCTTTTCTCAAAAGATAAAGCATTTAAGATAAGCTGACACTCAGACATCTCAGGCTCATACCCTGCCAGGGTTCCTCCCTGTCACCCAAAGAGATCAGATATTATTTTGCTAATTGGACTGAAAAATGTTCTTGGCATTCAGAGACTTCCCACACATTCACTGCTGACTCCTTGCACCACGTGGGTCTCTGAACGGCTTTATAGAAGTTTCTCTGTGTTCTGCAATCTCACCATAAATTGGACTCCCCTCACTCAACACCAACATTTAACTGTTAATAATTCTATCTCTTCAGTTCCATTGCAGAAATTCCACAGGAGAGGTGAGGAACAACACCCTTCATAGTTCTGTGAGTAGAGCTAATGACCCTACTTCTTTCATTCCTGAAATGTTAATTAGCCCATAAGTCTGACACTTGGCAATGAAATATTTATTTTCCTGGAGTACTAGGTACATGTAACTTAAGAATTACAAGTGGATCTGGATGTATTACTGAATATAAAAATCATTATTCTAAACCATGTTGCAATCTACAAGGGAGAAACAATATATTATTACAAAGGACTTCCTTATCACATGGGTGAGTACCATCCATTGTAAGCACTTTGCATTTTAAACTTTGGAAGAGCAGTCACTGTTGCTAGCAAGAGTTCTTAAAAAACAAACAAACAAACAAAAAAAAAACCCAACAAAATTTACATGCTTTAATTCCACCTTAAATTACATTTAATTTAGAGTCATCAAGGATATAACCAGTTTGAAAATATTTTCCCCCATTTGTGACCTGAGCTTCTCAGAGAGTAGCTTGGCATCCTGACAAAAAAAACTAGATACGAGTACCAAAATAATAGAATAATCATGTTGAACTCAAAGCACTGGAGATGACTCTGATAAACTGAAAAGGATGGGAGTAATCACCCAGCAGAATCTCAAAATCTGAGACAAAAATGACTACAACAAGGATGGAAGAACTGATTTGCAGCAAAAGTGTGGAGCAAGGATCAGGATTTCCCTTGGGTGAAAAGGGCCAGGTTAGGCAAGAGAACACAGGTTGAGGACACCTTTATTGATGAGCATAAATGCACACGTGATCAGCTCAGGCTGGACGTGCCCTGCTGTCCCCTCCCAGCCTGTGGCCATCTCCAGCAGCCACTCCTTGCAGGAGCCAGGGGGGCAAGAGAGGAACCCTTGGTGCTTTGCCTGCCCTGCTCAGCAGTGCCCAAAACAGGGCTTGGGATTAACTCTGTTCCTGCCTCACACCTAAACACAGCACCCCACAGGAGGACAGAAACTCCATCCCAGCCAGACCCACTACACAGATTTAAGCTTTTAATCTGAAATTCTCCCTGAATAGAGACAATGGAGATTTAAAGAAGTCAGTGACAAACTTCTTCAGTGTCATTTCCTCATGGGGTGTTCAGGAGTCAGCTCTCATGGCATGCAAGTGTCTATTGCTCACACATTTGGGTTCTTTAGGGCCACATGTTGGAGTTCAAAACCAGCAATTCCCAGTAAATGATCAGGGGTGAAAACAAAGAGTGATACTGTGCTGTGATCTGGTGACACTGAGAAATCATTCTCAGGCACCCTACAACTCCTTGGCTCCTCAGCCCAGCATTTTTTCCAATGCATAGTCATAATTGAGTGATAAACTATTAAGCAAAATTACTGTAATTTCTACAGTTGCCCTAATGAAATTCTAATAAAGTCTACTGTTTGAGATTATTCTGTTGAAGAGCAGCTCATCTGAAAAGCAACAGCATGGTGGCATTTACATGGAATAGTTCCAAATAAACAGAACTATTAACATGTATAAAATCTTTATGAAGACAAGATTCCCATACAGCAAATCAGGTACATAACAAATGATCCCACAGACCTGTCTTGATGTGGAAAATGGTGGGTTTGAATTGGACAAAGTCAGTGTAACACAACTGAAAGGACTGGTTAAAATAACACCAGCACATGTGAAGCTGTGTGTGCTGAGTCTTCTGTAAGGGAAGCTGCACTAAAGCACTTTGCCAGTTAAATAGTGTGCTTCTAAAAACATAGAAACAAGGTTGCTAAGTCAGATTTAGCTTATTTTAGTGTGATAACATTATTAAATTTGTTCCCTGATAAGGCATATCTCTAAAGTAAATTGGAGTCACTTCATTTAAAAGATGACTGAACTGTATTATTTCAGTATTATCATAGGAAAAAAAGAAATCTTCAGTGTGTAAAACACTGCTGCAAAACAGGAGTGAATATTAATATCCCCATGTCCAACAGAATAAGACATGAACATGAAGCTTTTCAGCAGAAAAGAGTCCAATTGAACATGTGGCTCACTTGTGTGTGGTTTTTATAGCTAGGAGATAAATTTGACTTGTCCATTTATAATTGCTTTTTATAAACCTATTTAAATTAAGAATTTGTTCACTGGCTGTGAACATCCATATATTAACCTAAAACAGGATTGTTATCTTTGCTTTCACAGTGTAGTTTTACATTAATATCATATGATAACCTTCTGAAATAAGAGACTAAATGTTTAACACACACATTAATAATGAAGAGTAAGAAACAGAAGTGCATGAGGAACTTTTAGAAGAGCCAGTAACACGTCAGTGAATCACACCACAGGATTCCTCACACATGAGTTGTACAATGAGATGTTTTATGCCACCTCAGCTAGGCCTGTATGTATTATTAAATTACCTTCCTAGTCTTTACAAGACTTAATTCCGTATTCCTCATTTGTCTCCAGCACATTTTTCCTATCACATTTGTAATTTTGTCTTCGTGTTAGATCAGCTTTCTTCCCTTGCTTGAGAGTAACCTCTTCTACTTGTCCTACTTCTTGTGAGGAACTATCCAATACATAAATTTAAAATTGCTTACTATTATTATTCTTACTATTATTATTACTATTATTATTACTATTCTGTTGCTGCCCACAGAGTCATCAAACATCTTGCCAGATGTGCAGGAAAAAAATAAAGTAACCAAAATACTGACACTTAACCATAAAATTCAAAGAATTGCAGCCAAGTCCCACGAGGAGGGTAAAACAGACCCTTTTCTAAATCAAGTTTTTATTGCCTTTTAGCCAAAATGAGCCCCCCAGAAAATAAAGTTTTTTTTACAAATAGCCTCTGCTGGAATTAATTTTTCTTATCTGAGAGGGTGGTGCCATCTATACTACAATCAAAGCACAGCAAAGTAAAGTCATTATTATTATTAACAGCATGACTGAGTTACTCCACATTCTGTGACAGCAAATAGGGTTTGAAACACACGAAGACAAAACAAAAATTCCCCCTGTGGGTTGCTTTAAAAGTAAAACCTTAGTGATGTCAAGAGGACACCATTTCTTCACATTTAACTGAAAAGGACAGTGACTGTTCTGATCCTAAATATTCTCCTTTCATTTCAGCCCCCTGACCTCTCTCTCCCTCATCTTCCTTCCGTCTCAGTGACATCTCTTGTTTTCTCCTTCTCCCTCCTCTGTTCCTGTCCTTGCTGGGGTGCTGCATTTCCCACTCAAGGCTGGAGTGTGAAGGTACAGCTGGACAAACTGAGGCCACTGAGTGTTCCCTCACAAAACAAACTCCCCTCAGCTTTCTCAACACTTCCCCTGGATAAAGAACGGGGGCAGAGAGTAAAAAATAAAACCTAGGCTTTGCATTGATAATTAGGAGTTCCTCATGCCTGAGTACTGAATACCTGAAAGAAAGAAGTGGTACCAAATTCCAGTTATAACTTAATGCAGCAGAATGGGATATACTGGTGCAATGTATCTCAGATTCTTCTACAAATTCCTAGCATTGACTTGGGATATTTTCTTAAAAATTCACAGCCTTAAAAACTCTTCAGCTTAGGTGATTCAGTTCTCCCACATGTGTGTTGAGTAAAAAACAACTGCTTTTAAAAAAATGGAATTATTTTTCTTATGTCACAGTTTTGAAGCAGTTCTGTAAGCTCTATTCAGTATCCATACCGTGATAAAAACTAGGGTTGCTAATTTTTAACTCAGCAGTACAAATAACATTGCCAGCTTAACATTAACACTGCAGTTACTCTCCAAATGGACTGTAGAAGAACCAATATATTAAACATTTCCATATTCCAATGTATATGCTTACCTATGTTCACCCTTGGAGGAAAAAAAAATCTACTGCACAATATTTCACCCTAAAGAATGTTGAAAATTTTAAAATTTAGTTGTTTTTTTAAATAAAAAAAAAACAACCCATACATTTGTTTTAAAAATACCAATTGAAACAAACCAGAGCTCATACAAACGAGGTCTCTGAATAAAAGTTTAAACTTCAAATTAAGGTAATTATAAATATTTGGTTTGATGTAATCTAAAGCCAGCTTTTAGGTTTCAAAAAGTCACCACTTAATCAAATCACATCTCACCAAACAGAGTTTTGGTCTTCACTTCCTATTTCATAACAGTGGATACTCTGCAAGAGCTCCAAGTGGAATATGTGGAAACATGACATTTCTCTTTGCTTCAGTGTTAGTTGGGGAAGCACAGATGAGCTCCACATTAACTGCAGCCACCAGCAGCTGCTTCACTGGAATTTCAATAGAAACCAAATTCCGAAAGCCCAAAGGACAGAGTTTCATTCATTGCTACAAATATTCTTAATAAAAGGAAGGTTACATTGTCATGATGGTTACACCACTCAAAACATGAAATGATCAGCATTTAAATAAAAAAGTACTACAGTCAAAGCATTTTTTGCTGATTTTCCAATGAATTAATGAACACTGCTGTGAATGGAAGGCTCAGTGGGGCAGACAGACTTTGCACAGAGCACACAGCAGCTCCAAAGGCAGAGAGCTCAGTTTTATCAAGTGTGCTCACTGCATCCTGCCTCACCACAGAGCTGCTGACAGCCCCAGGTTTGTAACACACAGGACTCAACTGAAACACAAATGTTCCAACGTGAACAATCCTTTGAACAACACCTAGACCATGATTTCTAATCTAAAACCATTGCTGGTTGGTCAATTTTCATTTTTGTAAAAAGACAAGCGGCACCTCATTTGAGGTAAAGGTTAATGTTAATTCCCAACTTGATAAAATGCATCCCTCTCTAACACAAACCAGTGCATGCTGGTGTCTAACAGTAGAGAGGAATGTTCACACACTCGAAAATAAATGGTTTTTGCATTTCAAGGTGACAAGTACAATGTCAGACACAATCAATCGATCACTGCATAATTATTATTGCAAATGATCCATATCCATGCTGCAAACCTTAAGGGGAATTTAATGAAGCAGGAAGCACATCAATAATAAGATCTACTCCAGTCTCTGTTAAATCTTGCAATTCACAAATATGTTGTCACATTTTATCCTTCCTTGAATTCCTGTAATTATATCTGAGGAGAAGCTCACTGAAAAGTAAAATTCTCTTTTTCCTTTTAAAAGGAATCCCTGTATATTATACGTACGTCACAAGAGATTAAATGTACGAAACTCTACCAACACAATCCCTGAAGAAAACTGGAAATGCCAATAAATCAGACTTAGTCTGATGTGTTTGGCTGACTTAAATCTGCATTGTGCCTATGGAGGAGCACACAGGGAGCACAGCAAGGGCGAGAAGGAGCTGGAGAGAGAAACCTCCATGTCACTCACTGCCTCGCTGGAGAAAGGGAGTTTAATTTGTGGTGATAGCAAATAGGGTTCTCGGTTTTGTTTCCCACTACCTGAATCAGAAATTAAATTGCCAAACTTAATTGGTAGAAATGGTAATTGGCAACTGAAGTAATTGGTAATTGGTAATTGACATAAATAATGTCATTTCTTCCAAGACGAGCCTGTTGTGTCTGTGACAGTGACCAGGAAGGGACCTCCCTGTTTTCCTTCTGTTTCACGAGCTTTCTCACTCCAGTTCTCCCATTCCTCCTCCCTCTCTGTCCCACTGAGGCAGAGAGTGAGAGGGAATTTGGCTGCTGGCTGGGCCCAACCCATGACACAACTGCCATCCTGATGGGGAAAAATACACTCAGAGTATTAGAAGCCCATATGAAAAGCAGTCATTTCTGCACAAATGTTGGACTTCAGCTGTTTGGCTGTAAGAACAGGTGGATTTCCATGCTAGGCTGTGACAAGGATCCAAACACAGATTCATCTCTTTGGCAAGGAGGGAATATCAATCCAGGAGCATAAGGGAAAAACGGAGCCATATGGAAAGACATCAAAAGAAGATGTGAACAGATACCCACACTACGATTTGTAAACATCCCCTTTTGATGATTAAACTGTGAGACACTCCAACTAGTTATAAAAGGGAGATCCAGCCTAGTGGCACTTGCACATTAAAGTGAAGAGATAAGTCAATCTTGGCTTGGGGACTGTGCCAGCTTCTCAAGCAGGCACACCTCACTGGAATAAACATCCAAAAGGATCAGATCATTAAATTAACCTCAAGACATGAACAAGAAAAAAATTTTCAGGACTTGCTCATTCTTCTGCCTCCCCAGCTAAGACCATCCCAACAGCAGATAAGGTTTTCCAGCTGAGGTAGATTAATCCCAGCAGATTGTCACAGAAGTGGTGCTCAGGAAGGATTTCACTAAGGGACAATAATCAATAATGGGACAATAGCAGGACTCTAAGCTGCTCACCCAGGCACACTTCCTACAGCCTTTGTTCACTTCTCACACACACCCCTGCACTGATCAAGACACCCACGCAGTTCATTCAAAGCTCTGATGGAAACCAGGGCCATTAGGAGGGACACGATGAAGATAAGGTTAATTGGACAAGTGTAACTCCTTGCTGAAAGCAAAGGGGGAGAGCAGATCTGGTAATCAAAGTATACAGAACATATAATGCAACGTCAGAAGAGAACAGAGCAAATCTGTCATGCTGCCTTACACAAAATGCATGGATTCTGCTGCAAGAATTAGTAATAATAATACAAATATTCTTGATGCTTAAACTCAGCTTATTCCTGCTTAAATTCAGTTTCATCAAATACTTATGTGTGTTTGGGCCTAAAGGAATTTACATTGCTTTTATAAACCAAAACTGTCTCGCTTGCCTACCTGCAGTGCTGGACCTAACAGAGCATCATCCTGATTTGTCCTATTCCCATTCTTACCCCACATAAATAACAAGATGGTGTTCTACAAAATACTGTAGAAGGGAAAGAAAAGCCTTCAAGAAATGAATGTACCCCAAAGGTTACTGTCAAATATTCTCAACTGAAATCACTTTTCGCTTCTGTTTCATTTCTTTTTTTCATACTAAAAAAGGTGATTTTGCTGAATGTCTTCATGCTTTGCATGCTAGTGTGACTTTTAGCTTTGCCATCACAACATGAATCATTATATATATGATTTTAAGCCAAATTATGTGTTCCAATAGATACATAAAGACAGCTACTGAGAATTGTCTGAGATTCTACCACAACTAATTGTAATCCTGTTTTTGTTCAACACCTCTGTCAGTCCTTTCATTTTAGCCATCAAGACCAGATGTATAAATTGCAATACTTTGTTATTCAAGTTTATTGAGTCAGATACCCCTGAAGATCCTTACTATTCACATCAGCATACTCTATTATGAAATAATTTTGTATTTTTCTGTGTTAATAATAAAGGGTACATATTTATTCAACATCAGCGGTCAGGCAGTCAGATACAGAGGATGGACCTACATGTTTTATTCAAGCTCTCAGTGGAAAGCAGAATGAGGATCACTATGACTCTGAAGATACCTGCAGCTTTTCAGCTAATATGTTTGATTTTTTCTTAACTAAAAGGATCTAAATACTTTGATTGCTCAATAATTCTATGTAATATAATCCATACAGCTGAAGTGTTCCACTGACAATACTTTCAGCACAGTCATTTATTCTTTCAGCTTGGCTCTGGATTTCACTGTCCACAGCTCTTGAAGCACAGTCAGAGGTGCATTTTATCTTATCTGAGGCGGGTTTGGAAAGTCCTCATTGAAGAGAGCTTAATGCACACAATTAATGCAAAACACACAGTAAGTAAAATTACTAAAAATACATGAGCATTGGATTTGATCCTTACGCCAATTTTTTTTAAAACCATAAGATTTGTTCCTTTATTTTATCGTTTTAGTCACCTTCACATCTGTTTAGGGTTCTCACCTCCTTAAGAAAAAAAGCCTGTTCAAAGCTGTCCTGCAGCACTGAGAGCACGAAGAACACGAGTCAGGCTGGAAATGCCACCCTGCTCCAAGCCAGGAGAAAGGCACACTCTGTGCCTGCACACATTTGGTAGGGCACACAAACATGCAGGCTCTGGTCAGCTGAATAAAATACCATCTGCTTCTGAATATGGGAGCTGACACAGACTCCTGTGAGTGTATTAGGATGTCTCTAAATAGGAGAAGCACCAGAAATGCGACCATAAAGGAGTTTAAACTCCTAAGTAACCAGATTAAATTTGTGCTAGAGTCTGTTACTTTCTTTTCCTCCAGACTTCTTCCCAGATGTTCACTTAAGGAACATTTTGCTAAATCAGACAAGTACAATTTTCTATCTTGGACTCAAAAGCTTTATTGTACAGAGTTGTCAAAACAGTGTCCTATTGCCAGAAGAAATTATCTTGTTGCTATTGCATACACATCTTTTTTTTCAATCTGTTACTCTGTATCTGCCTACTCCAGTTTGGGGGAAAAAACAAATTTCATTTGCTGACATGCTTTCTGCCTTGTTTGATCAAGTATCATTCTAAAGCTGCTACTGAAAAAAATCTCTGCTAAATATACATAAAATTTCTGACAACCCATTCCCTATTATTAAAAGGAACAGCAGTCTGACTAAGCAGACATTAATTAGATGTTTATAAAATTTATAAAACTCTATTATGGTGCATTAAGGTAATTTTAGTCTGGCATTGTAGCCTACAACAAAATGTGGAAAACTAATAATTTGTATTTTAAAAATGTATTTACCAATGATTTTGTTCCAGTTTTTCTTACAATAACATTTAATTGCATTTGACTTTTTCATAACCTGTAGTAACTTTAAACGCTCGACTTCTAACTCAGGAAGTGAAAATTGAACATGAGGTCGGTGAGAACTCAGAAATGGAAAACACCCAACCATGGAACTGTCTGCTTGGGAATCAAGCAGCTGCTTGTGCTGTCAAGTGGATAAATTTATTTTTCAAAATATGAAAAAGAGGAGGAGGAATAGTGTGCACAAAGAGGAGGTTTGGAAGATTGGGGACTCTGAAAGATCGGGAGCAGTCTCAGCTTTCAGCCATCAACTTTCATTTCACCCACCAAAAGTTGTGCAGCTTTAGCCAAGCCAAGCACGAGTCAGCAACTTCTGGGCCCTCTGAGTGGAAAAAACCCAAAACAAACATTTGTTACATCCTGAGAAAATCACATCGCCTTTGGAAGGCGAGGTACACAGGAAATGGGAATGATCATCTGCAGTGATGGAGAACACCTCGAGTCACTGCAATAATCTTATTTTGGGGAGCAAGGTGTGTTAAACTGCAGCAGCAGCAGATGTAAAAGGATCTATACCCCTCAGAGAGAATATATTCCCTTTCCTTCACTAGTTCCTAAATCAGTAATGCCTGAGAGCCTTCAAAGTTTCTTGGTCAGCGTGAACTCTGGTATTGATGAACTCTGACTCCTACAGCAAGGTGTCGACACAGAAAGTACCAGACCAAAAAAATATCTCCTTCGTCCAGGGAAGGAGGAAAATATAAATACAAACATCATTTATTTGCTTATGATGTCAACAAATATGGATTTCCCTTGACAGGGTTAACAGTACTAAAAACTTCTCTACTTTTTGAAATTTTGAAATAAGAATTTAAAAAACAGCAACTAATCAAGACTGTTCCGTTCAGCACACTGAATCAGTACCTGTAATCTGCATTCCTGCAGTGTTTCTAGTTAGTTAAACACCTTCAGTTTGCTCTCAATAAAAGGAACTTGATACTACTGATGACAGTAGAATTAAAAATAAAAATATATCAAACTCTTCCAGGATACTACTTAGTAAGACATTAGAAAATAGGAAGAAATCAAAATTTTCTTTTCCTTTGTAAATATCGCAAAATGTTTCTACATTATATATGAAATGAAACAACAGGTAAGCACTGCTACATGAATGAGTGAACAGTCCGAAAAAATCTCAGTCAATGTATTAAATTAATTTTAAGCCCTTTAAAAAGGGGACGACTACATTTTCACACAAGTTGGCTACTTTAAATTTTAATAATATTGCTGAGAAGCTTTTTATAATTGCATCAAATATTGATGTGATGACAGGAGAAAGCATTTCAAGTGCTGCTGAGAGTTTATACCTTGCACCTAATATATTAAAAGTCTCTTGTTTACCTACTGCATCTTTTACATATGATTCGTCTTAGGTACCTACGCATGCCTAGTTATTGTATAGAGTTAAAAAATCATACATTTCAGAGGAAAAAATTCTATTAATACAATGCCTCTATTTCCATTAAAAAGCACAAAGTAATAATGTTCTGCTATAATTAAAAAAAAAAAAAGTTCATTCTCTGCTTCTCCCTACTAATCTTGAGATTTTATACAAAATAATTTTGACTAGAAAAGTTCAGTTGAAAATGGGAAGAATGCTGAATACCCAGGTGTAGTAGTGCCAAAAGAGAGAGGGGCTGTTTAAAGAATTCTGCAAATCAGAAAACCAGAACAAAACACACATCATAAAATGCAAGTAAAAAGGACAAAATAAAAATGGAATGAACACACTTTCAAATGGAAAATATTAATTAATAGGACCTTTATATTAATTACTAGGAGCTTTGAAAACCAGGAAGTGGTACCATCAGAAACTGCTTAGTACTGTGTTTGTTTTGCTTAAAGCGTTTATATACACCTCTAAAAAGAATAACTAGAAAATTTCTTCAATAATATAAAATACAGCACACTGAAAGGGATAGAAATCTGCATAGCTACCTGCAAGAAAACGCATTTCACTAAATTTTCAAATTAACAATGATTGGGGAGGGAGAAGTTCCCTGATTTTTAAACCTTTTGAGCTTGTGCCACAGAGAAACAGAATAATTCACAACAATTCACAATAATGCATGTCCTTTCACCATTACAAACAAGGGTTTATCCTCAAATATTTACTGTGCATCTGTTTTGGACGAGGGCAGCTCTAACACCACACACAAACTGAATGAAAGACACACTGCTGCAACTGAGGGATCTGATTTATAACTCTAAAAACAGAATGAAATTAATCCTTGCAGCTTCAAGACAGAATGGTGCTAAGGGTTAAAAAGGAGCAGCAGTTGGGGTTGCAGTTAAATGCAGAGACACACTGGTGACAATTCAAGGGACTTGTACTACAGAACCCAGAAAAAAAGAAAAGGACAAAATCATAAGGCTCAGTGATTGGTGAGCTCCTGAAACGATAGCACAGGTCAAAGTACTGAAATAAGAAACTTAAAAGTCCACAGCAGCGCCTTCTGTACAGATGACAGAAGTTGCTAAGATATAGTGGAGGGTCAACAGAAATGAGATGAAAGCACAAGGGAAAATTTACAGCATGAACCACGAGCAATTTCAGAAGAGAAGGAGTGAATATTGATATTATTTCTGAGAGCTCAGTGTTGCTCCTCTGCAGCCTGTTTTGCCGAGGTGGCCCAGATTAGCTGCATGCCTGCCTATTTTTACATATATTTAAATTAAATAAATAAATAGATTGTCAAATGAGATTACTTTAAAATATTTTCCCAGAAGATGTTAAGGCTTTGAAGAGGAACACAGAAATGCTTTTAAGTATGCAGATTTGTTCACTGATTTCTTTGTGGTTTTTTTTTGCTAAGAAAAAAAAAAACGTTCTGTATCAAAACCTGGATGAATTCACAGGTTAATAGCTTTACTAATTCAAAACATACATGCCACAACACAACATTATTTTTAATCAGAAGGAAGGAATCAGAACAATGCTGAGTATAAAATCACAGAAACAGGAACATAATATCTATTTCTTTATCTGCAGTTGTCAATTGCCAGAAACTTCAAAAGCCAAGACAGACTGTGATAATTAGTATAAAAGCAACTGGGTAAAGTAACACACATTAGAAGTTTTAATCACATTAAGATTTTTTCATTTCTTACAAAGAAAGCACATTCTGAGCCACAAGTGATGCAGCATTCGCTTTGTAACTGAACCACACAATCGCAATATGTTCTACGGCAAGGAAAAGAAAGCAGTGCACTCTGCCACGAGCTGCAAATCCTGAAAATAAATTCCAGCTTCATGTTAATGACCCGGTTTGTTTAAACTGTGCCTGGAAATGCAAGCACATGTACTGCACCCAGCCACGCTCCCCTGCAGCACACACACAGCTCACACAGCACAAAACGCGCTGCAACTACAGCCTCAAATCCACACTCCCAAAGTCCATCCATTAACAAAAGATTGACATGGAGAGAGACACTACCTACCCACAAATACATCATCATCTTGAAAGAAATCAAGGGCTCTGTCAGCAAACAGAAGTCTCCTTACTTCACCAAGTATGTCTGGAAGGAAAACTGAAAACAGTGGGTAGAAAAATCTTGCCTTTTTCTGTCAAGTCCTCACAGTTTTCTTCTCATACAAGGTATTTTTTTTAGTTTGTTTATGAGAATAGCTTTCGTTCAGTGGCTCTTTCTGCGTGTGAAGTGACTTGCTTCAGGCTGTCTTTTTTCTTCCCTTTTTCTCCCTAACTCAGTCTGTCCTTTCTTTACTGTCAGGCTTGCTTAGGTAACAGTTCTTGGTGTATCTATTTAATGAGCAGGTCCGTGCACTAAAGGCAGCCAACTACACTGGAGAGGGGGGGGGGGGGCCAGAAAAAAAAAAAGTAATAATAAATAAATAAATGGGAATATACCACTTCCTGATTATTATTATGGGATCTACGGACGCCCCCTCTGTAGGAATTTATAGGAGGATTTCTGAGATGTCTTGAGGGAGGGGGGGAATCCTCAGAGTGACTCCGGTGGCTCTCGAGCCATTCCCTCTCCCTGCTGAAGGACCCAGCTCACAGATCCCGCGTCTGAGAAATTTTTAAACTCAAAGTAAAGCTCCTACAGAAAAGAAAGGAACATGTACTGCACCCTGCTTCTCCTTTATCTCTTTAAATGTACTTCAGATAAAAGCTGCATCCAGTCAGGTCAAGGCCTTTCCCAATCTTATTACGCTCACACAGGAGTGTTCAACACACTTTTCTACAGCCATCTACTGTCTCCACAGTGTTATTGCTGCTGCTGCTGCTGCCAGCACAAGAAACAGGGAATGCAAACACTAAATCAGACCAGAGCAAAAGTGTTCAAGCTAATTTGATTTATTTTTGGCAGGATTTTTTTTTTTCTTACCATAGGACATATTTTAAAATCAAAATTAGGACTGGGATTTGCGTATGTAACAAAGGTTAATAAAGAGGATTGCATCTTTTGCTGTTGTTTCTTTTGTTTGTTGTTGTTAAGTTGAAGGTACTTTATGCAAATGAGTGAGCAGGCAATGGACTCCATGTTTTTTTGATTGACACTGGACTTTTATCCTTTGCTACAAGAAAATTTTTTTAACTCATTTAACCCATCCCCTTAAAACACACAATATACTTAGTAAACTGATCAACAGAGTCCTCTGGGAGGAACAATTTTAAAATGTAAAGGGGACAAATCTGTTACTTTAAAGGCTGCATTATTGGATTTGAAAGTCATGCCCTGACCTTGTGAACTGGTGCCTGCCACACCCTGACCGTGTCACATTTTGGGTACTGATGTGAAGTGCCATTCACACAGTCTGTCTACCAAGTGCATCCACTGTCTATTATAAATCACTAATAACTAAAGAGCTGAGAGATAAAAATGGCCATGGGAATGAGATTAAAGAGAAATTTTGCCTTATTTTTGTGTTTGATTATTTATTCGTTATTGTTGGTCACAGACTTTGTACTTCTTAAAAAAAATCACCTAAAGACTCCAGTCCCTTTACATATTCAGCCTGACCATACAAGGTAAAATGTCACCTGAATAATTAAAATGCATTAGCTAAATTGCATAATCACTCACTGCACCAGGGCAGGTGGCAAATGGAGAGGCACCTGCTGAAAGAGCCCATAACGAGGAGACACAATGGCAAAGCAGGATTGGGGGAACAATCTAAAATCCAGAGCCCTTAACCAACTGGAATCTGCCACCAGGGTGAAGCCCAAATAAAAATAACTGCTGTGCCACTGTCAGTTCAGAGCTGATTTGACAGAAAAATGAAACAATCGATTCACATGGCGCTTCACGCTAAAACTTCAATAGAGAAGTTTATACAGGTAGAGAGATACAGGTATCCACATAGAGCTATTTATGTTTGAGGTGCAAAATAATAGTATTGGCCAGGTAAAATGTTGCTGCCTCTTTCAGTGGAGGCAAAAGGCAAAGATTTAACACACCAATTCCTAAAGTGATAATTTTTACTGTAATATGCAATGAAAACAACATTTGTATAAGTTTAGTGCAGTTTCATGAAATAAAACCACTTCCTTCACATAAACAGACTCCAAGAGGAAAAGAAAACCCTTTTGCTTGCAGTTTTGAGTTGTTGAAACCATCAGTCAGTTCAGCCACCAACACTCAACACTTTATCAGGCCCAACCCGGCCACCTTTAAGCTGTACACCTTCACCTCATTTAGTCTCCTGCATGGTGCACTGTGTTCTGTAGTCACTTACACTGTAACAAACCTGAAATATAATGTGGGAATGAATTACATTATGCTGGTTAGCCTGGAAATACATTTTCTGATAATGTATCTGAACATCTGCCAGACAGCAGTGCTTTCTATCCGTGCACCTCAACTGAACACAGGAGGCTTTAGAATTTTCAAAGACTGGTTAAAGATTTTATTAATGTGATAAAAGACTGTGCACAGCTATTGCCTATAAATCACTTCTGTATCAAAATTTTCCTGTTTAGGAGCACAGGCAGCAAATGAAACTTCAGGGAATGGTGTCCCAAGGCTTTCAACTACTCACTGCATTCTAAATTCTCTTCATTATTAAATTGGTTACTCAGTCAATTCTTCATATCTTATTCCTTCAAATGCTTCTAATACCACTCTACAAAACTACAAAACCATTCATTTGAAGTGTTTTGTTTTTCACACAGGTATTATTCAATACTTTGTTAGATCACTTGTAACTCCTGTGCAGGTAGCAAATCGTGGATAAAAACATGACTGAAAACAGGTATATGACCCTGGTTTTTGCACCTAAGGCTGAAGTTTAAACCAAATCCTCTTTGCTAAGGTCACTTCTTGCACGTTCTGGATTTGCAAACAGCATTAAAAAAGTAAATGCTGTTTTGGTACTGACCAAAAGGTACCAGAAGTACCAGAAGGTACTGACCACAATCATTTTAACAAAGGCTGGTCCAAGAGCGCTGACATCAGGTTCAGGTCAAAGGTAATTGAAATCAATGAGAACTTTGATGTTCTTTTAAATAACAGGCAGTCAGAAACTCTGTTACAAGTCTGGGTGTTTGCTGCCATCAGGGCCCAGTTCCTCTGATGCTCCCAAAGATGTTCTCAGGGGGCTCTTCCACAGGGACTCTCACAGATATTTTCAGCTTCAGCACCAGCATTTCTGTGAGTTCATACCACAGCTTGAACTTTTATAATCAATCAGGATATCAGATATTTTCCCTACAGAATCACGGGGGATTGCTGAGATACTCACAGTAGATAAAAATAGTTGGTAATCACAACAATGAAATAAGAAATTTTGCACTCAAAATTAATCATGATTATTTATATATGTGATCAGCACATTCTTAATGGCACCTAAGCAGTTCCCATTTCTAAAAAATCAAGCTCTAGATTCTAGGAGTTCCATTACCTTATTAAAGGGCCATAATTCATAGACATATCTTGGCGTATTTATTAATGGCACAGAAGATTGGAAATAGCACTGATATTGCTGCTTACTGCATTGGAAGATAAGAATATGCAGACTAAGTTCCTCCTAGTGCAGGGGATATAAGACTCCTAGGAACTGCAAGAATATCAAAACAAGCTCAGTGCTAAATTGTACAGTCTTTGTTTTATATGACCATATAGAAGGGTATCAAAGTCATTGATTTGACTAATGGACTGCAAAGACAAAACTTACTGACTTTTGTGAGTCTGTTTTCAACTAACACTCTGTTCTTCAGAATTTAAAGCAGAGGGATTTAATAATTCTTAAAAACCAAAAAGCCTAAAGGAGGGAGGGAGGGAGGGAATGTGATGGCAATGATTACACTGATGTTACTGGTCATGAACTGATTTCTTTTACCTAAACTTGCCCAAGAAAAGTTAACAATGATGCACATGATACACGAGCTGCAATAATGCTAAAAGCTCACATAATTTACATAGAATACAAAAAATAACTTGAAACATTTAGAGGGCTGGAAATATTTGTATTTATGCTTAATTTCCGCACCTTGAGAGCCTCATCTATCATGGCTGCATATGAAAGGAAAAGCTGCAAATTGTTAGGAGGTATGGAAACAAAATAAGCCCTTAATCTGTTCTCCAGTCACTGCAGTTTTAAGGGGGTGGTTTTTGCAGTACTTTTGCTTTTTGGATTTCAGCATAAATGCAGAAGAGCAACTGAAGTGCAACTTTATGTACAGCTCGGTTGGTTTATAAACTCTGTGTTTTCACCATACAGTTTTTGGGGTTTATTTTCCATTTTCAATTAATTTCTATTACTTTAGTCCTTCTGCTGCTTTTGATGCAAGAAATTGGTTTCTTTGCTCATTTGCTGAACAACGAGGTCAGAATATTGTCCCAGGAAAGCCTGAGGAGCAACCAGCCAACAATTTGGTCATTAGAGCTTAGCACAATTTCGAATCCCCAGTCAGGATTCCGGGCTGCTTGCAGAATTGTACTCAGTGCACAGTCCAAGGGGCACAAGCAGGATGGAGGCAGATGGGAGCTTCCTCACATCCCAGATCCCATGGCACAGGTATGGGATGCACACAGCTGATCATTTCCCACAGAACCAGGAACACAGAATTTTGTTTTCCCTTTTCTTAGCACAGCAAGGTGATGGGGGGGAAAAAACCCAAAAACAAACCATGAGGGGTCTGCCCCTTTTTCTGGTACAAAAACTTCATTTACAGTGTGTCTGCAAAAAAGTTTGTGTCTTATTTCTCCCAACACTCAAACATTCTATCCTGACAGGACTCAGGGTAACTCAGTGATTATTATTAGGCCAAATTATCAGTGATCATTGTTCAGTTGGTAACAGCTCAATCAATGCTTTATCCATAATTTCAGAGCCAGCTGCTCTATTGCTGCTGCTTCTTCACTCTTTTTGGTGAGAACAGACTGGGCCAACAGCTCTGCCAAAGAAAACCCTGGCAGCCACAGGAAAACCTCACATAATCTCTCCTGGTTTTAGGATGTCATAGCTGGACTCCAGGTTCATTCTGGTCAGGGAGGGCATTACTGTGGGCTGATGATGGACTTGATTTTACTTAAATAAACTCTATGAAAGAAAAGTACCAGAGGATTAGCACAAGGACAGCGGGATCAGAATTTACCAGCTACAAGAAAAGAGTTTTAACCAAATTTCCTGAAATGTTAGTACAGCTCTCCGATTTTCTTCTGGATAATGCCCAGGTGTGTGTGTAGATCTTCCCCTTGACTTTGGATACTCTGCTTATTCAGATCACAAAAAGAAACAAATTGTTTCAGCACGTCATCATTCACACCTGAGCAAAGCAAGCTGGATATCAAATATTGAGTACTGGTAACAAGTGACTTTCAATTCATCTGTTCCTTGAGAACTTAGATTGGTTGAATAAAATGGAATGAATTGAGTATCTCAGGATACTCTGGAGCAGAAAAAAGAAACTAATGTCATCAGAAAAATTACCTCCAGGCAAATGTTTGCTTAGCTTTAGTCAACATCTTCTTTCCAGTGCCCATAAAATCTCTGATTCAAGAGAGCAAAAAGACAACTCACAATCTTATAATGCATTTTTAAAACCTGGCAGAGGGTATTTCCATCTTCACAGTAGGACACATAATTATATTCTCCTTAGAACAGGCTAATCTGAAACCAGCTATTGCTGACTATTATCTATTTATTGAAGCATAGGGGAAAAAAATCCCTTTTTAAGATACTACACTCAAATTAGCTTTGGGTAAATATCTGCTCCCCAGTAGTGGAGCCAGCTAATGCCATTTCTCAGGTAACATCAGCCCCTTGCTCTGCTGGCAGAGCCATCAATCAGCTCTGGTGCATGGACCTGATGGGCTGGGAGAGGGATGGCACTCAGATAAATAAATAAAAGTTGCCACACTTGCACCATAAATCAATACAAAGTTGTCTCTAGGACTTCTTTAGGTAATGGCAACTATTCTAAGGTAAGATTTTGTTTTAAAAAGGAGAGTAGGGGTTAACATTTGGTAATCATCAGTAATATGATAAAAGGTTCCTATTACCAATGACTTAAGGACTTCTTCCCTGTAATTTTCAGTTTATGAGTATATAAATTGCTTTGTTATTTAGTGCAGGCTCCTTAAATCCTGAAGTCTTTATGCACTGGATGATAACAAATGGATCAGTTTTACCACTTATAATAGTTCAGTAAATCATGGAACAGCCTACCTTTCAGCAAAGCCATCATACAGAACTTATCACAGCAAACCTATCAGCTGCTATTTCTGACTATATATCTGACAAAACTAATTCATGCTCTGTCTCCTCGTCTGGCTTGTTTTTTAACAAGGTGAGAACAGCCTCGTAACTGAGGGTGGGTTATATCAGTGTTTTGATTTTGTGAGGGACAGGCAAACCCACAGGGTGAGCAGAGCACCCCTCTGCTGCTCCCAGAGCTGAGGCAGCACCACTGCACAACAGCCCAGGAATAAAAACGGGGAAAAATCTGCTCCTCTGCCACCTGAAATGCCAGGAACCGCACCAGAACCAATTAGGCTGCCCAGTTTTGCTCACAGTATCAGAAAGGCTTCTGCAGCAGTGCCCTGGGGAAAGTATTGGCCCTCTCCAGGAAGGACAAGTGACAAACAAGGAGACACAGGGATAGGGCTTGAGGGAGACACTGTAGGGGCAAGGCTTGGAATGGAAAACTACAAAACTAATCCTGGCTATTCAGAGAGAAAATGGGGAAACGGAGTTACATAAGAGGATTGAGATATCTACAAAAAGCTGGTGCTACAGGTGCTAATCACTCCTAGTATATTAACAGAGCACAAGAACAGCCCTGAGTTAACTCCATTAACAAAACAGCTGAGTTTGGCATTTCTGAGACAATTGGTGTCTCATGATTGCTGTCTCATTAAAGCTGGGGTTTTTTTATACCACAACACAACTGCAGAGTGTAAAACCCTACACAGCTGCTGGGGTACTTCTTGCTCAAGCAGTGGCTGTGTTTAACAGTCAGGGAGCTCACACTTCACACACTGAATTCTGCAGCCAGGCACACAAAGTGGTTTGGCAGTGGCATCAGTCTGCAAATAACAACTGACTTCAGAATCTTCTCCTGCTCCTCATTCTCAAGGAAATCAGAGACTGTTTGAGGAGCTCTAATGGCACCAAGCATCGAGAAAAGGAAGCCCTGATGCTGCTCTTTAATAAATCAATGCCTCTTTGGCTGCCTTCCAGACCACAAAAACACTTTGGGCATCTTTGTCTGTCTTTCATTTTGTGACTTGTAGGACCCTCTCCATCATCTTGATGTCTGCAGATTTTCTCCATAGCCCCTTTTTCTTTTTCTTTTTTTTTTTGGCTTCTACCATGAGACTCACAGAACAGTCTCCTTTAATAGGTGTCAGACTATATTTTTCCAGAAACCCTTGATATTTGTGCATTAAAGACAAATAAGTAGTGAGACAATAATTAAGGCTGTATCAGTGCTTTCCTGAAGCATGCAATGTGCTGTTTGGACATGGCCGAACAGCTCTGATTTTCAGAAGTGGCCTCAAACTATTTTGACATCACTTCAAAAATACTAGGAGATTTCTGTCCATTAGTCCAAACTTTGAGAGGGAGCGTGTCAGGACACAAAAGGAGATGGAGAGTGCCTTCTGGGAGTCTGGCAGGGGAATATCTTCCTGGCATCTTGGAGTACAACACATCTGTGAATGTGTGTGAAAGCAGCTATCCATGGCCTGCTCTTGTTCACACTGGAAGCCTAAAAGCACAAAGACTCATTTCTAGGATTTCTTTAAACAGGACATGGTTGGTTTTGAAGAACAGGTGTTTCTAGAAGAAAGCTAAATGCAGCATGATTCGAAAGGAGTTTTTGTAGCTGAGTAGCTGCCCATCCACACTGCAGATAAATGCACAGAGCGCTGCTCCAAGGGACACTCTGGACAGGAGATTGTGCTACCACTTTATACCAGCACAACACCCCTTTCAACATCCTCCTCACAGTAGGAATAATTTTTTCCTGGTTTTAAACAATGTTGCGAGTATCCAGCTTGTTGCAAGAGGTTGTATTCAGAATAGTTTTTCCTGCATGTTTCAAGCATTAAAAAGCAGGTCAGTGTTCTGTTCTAGACCCACCTGCACAGGCACCAGCAGGCAATAATCAAACCAGCCTGGGAGTACTTCTGATTGCCCACTGCCTTCCAGTACTATCAGCAATTCCTTCAGCAAAGTGAAGCTGGATTCCCTGACTATTCATTCTCCCAATTAAAAAGTTCACTTCTCACACAGCTCTTTAGCCTGAAATCAAGATACTCCCTGCATTGTCTCCCCTTCCACGAGCTGCCCGTCCTTTCTATTATTAAATTGATTGTACATTAGAGAGGCTGTGTTTACCTCAGACACTCTCCATTAAAAGGGATCCAGCCTGTACACTAAATATTTAATTGGTGTTCTGAGATGCTCGGAATCTATGTATTTTCTATTTTCCTAGGGGGTTCATGGCTCACGTCAGTTGGATACTTCTTTCCCAGCAACAGAATGCAAAATTAACTATTCCAACAGCAAATGCACAGGTACTGCCACTGGAAAAAATAATCATACCCTGTTCTGAAGACAGTTACATTCTGGAAATATATTTTTCTCTCTCCAACCAAAACGTAGATTCTGCTACAGGCTGATAATACTTTTCTTTTCCCTGCTCAGAGGGGAAATTCTCCAGAAGCATCACCAGGAGTGATTGTTCCCCCTTTTACTTTCCATCTTTCATCAGAGACAAATCACCAACATCCTGATGCAGCCCAGGGTTACTGCTCAGTTCTGAAACTCTGCCTGTGACAAAAGGTTGGTGGCACTGGGACTGGGACTAAAAGAGCATCAGCAAGTGGCAGAGCAAACATCTGCTGCTCTTGTGTTCAGAATCACCCCACAGGTGAGGGAAAGGATCAGTCCTGTGAGCACAGAGCTGGTAACAGTCTCCATCTCCCTTCTCCCTGGGACTGCATCAGACTCAGCTGGGCTCCACTCACAGAGTAATTGCAAAGTGCTGATCAAAGGCAACTGCTTTTCTCTGAGCAAGACCTTGCTAAAGCATCTTTGCAAACTGATCATTACAAGCAAGTGATATTAAAGCATTTCAAAAGATACTTTCAAATTAAATTATAACTACAATTAGATTTTAAATATTTGTATTAGAAGAAGCAGGAGTGTAAATGAGGTATGAGATATCCTTGAGTTGGAAGCTTAGCAATTGAGCCAAAACTAAAAAAATAAAAAAAAACAAAACTACCTTTTCAAAGGCATCTTTACCGAACACACTGGTAGGATTTTCTTTGGGCACTGTGGCAATATCAAATGAAAATTCCTGGGAGATTTCATTCCAAAAAAATGGGAAATGCCAGTGAAGAGTGTCAAGAAAAAAAGAACAAAGGGGCAGTTAAATTATCAAAAGGCTGGATTTTTTTTTTCCCAGTGCCTACAGGTTTTAGGTGCAAATGTATGTGCACAAAACCATGTGCCTGGAATTGTCAGCAAGCAGGATGTTTACAATGCCTTTATGTGATGCAGATTGGTTATCTGCATCACATAAAGGCACTCACCATCATTGGATCATGAAAAATTGTGGGAATAAAGCAGGAGATTAATGCAATCTACCTTAAAATTCCCAGGCAGTGTGTTAAGTAAAAAAAGGTACACCAGATATCAAGGATGGATCTGAACCATAAAGTATTTGGGGCAAAGGCAATATCTTACTCAGTGCCTGTAATTTATGGTGCTATATAAATGATTTTAACAATGAAGAAAACAGTTGAAGAAAGCAATAGTTCAGAGGGGAAAAAAAGAAAAAGGAGAAATGAGCTGATAGCATATGAAGCAATCTATAGCATGTAGGGAAACCCAACCAAAAGGTAATAAAACTATTCATTATGTGCTCTTTGGAGGGCAGCTGCTCTCAAGTAGCAAAGTGACCTTGAGATGAACACCACTTTTTTACTTTCAGTGTTGTACTCAAAGAGATCTTAAGAATCCACAGGCAGAGATAACTACAGCATGAAAGAGAATTGCTGGAAATGGAACTTGTGAGCACTGAGTGCATCTGTATTTTTGCCCATCACCTATGAATCACAGTCTACCTGGCATTTGATTGCATACCTGGGATACATCTGTAGCCACTCCTTCACATGAAGGGCTCCAATTTCTGCAATTAGTGGAGCACAGGAAATGCCTGTGATCTGATGTACTTTGGTTTTACATCTCCCTCTCCCTGTCTAAGCCACACTGTCTTTAAAGATAACAGAGGTGATCAAAGCTTCAAAATACACAACAGCACACAGATGTGGAGGGAAAAACATTCCTGAAACAAGGTCAGCTTCTCCCAGGGGTGAGAGACAACAAAGATGCTACAAATCAGCAGAGGATTTTTACCTCTCTCAACTTCCTGTCTGATAAAATGGGTTCTCCAGACACTGTGCTGCAAATATAAAAATACCAACTCAGGATTTCTTCCATCTCTGTCAGTCTGTCTCCCAGTACCTGCTGATATTGGTGATTGCCTCAGCCAGGGCAGGACCTTGCACCTGGCGTTGTTCAGCCCCATGAGGTTCACCTGGTTCCACCTCTCCAGGCCCACGCAGGGAAAAGTGCAAAACTCTGCACAGTACACTTTTTTTCTCAACAATTTTTTGCTGCAAGACTTTGTGAAGAGAAAAAAAATACATGCATTTTTTAAAATTCTGTACTTCAACTGTCTTCTAACAACAGGTATAGCTCCCTGCTTGAGCCCAAAACTTCAATATGGCACAAAATTACTGTCAGCTTGATAAAACACGGATTTTGTTTGTTTGTTGTAGCTCCTTTTTATTTCTCTATTCTGCCTCCTGGGGACTACATAGAGGTTTTTTGGGGTTTTGTATCAATAAAGCCATTTCTGATGGACACAAAGACTTGGGTTTCAGGACAAGTTGAGATTTTGCTGCAGAATAGAACAGAGCACAGTTACAGTTTAGTTATTCTTACTGTTAAAAATGTCGAGACTAAGAACAAATACAGACTTGTAAAATCCTGGCCTATCCAAAGAACAGATTTCACCCTTTATCCAACACTGTGGAGCATGCGCACATCAACCCCAAGTAAGCAGGACTGGATCTGTAGCTGTATTTATATATATGTATAATACAGATACATATTTGTATGTATCTATTTACATATTAATATTGATTCAAGCATTTCTGGGTTTTTTTTACAATGAATTTATTTTTCCTTGTAATTTTGGTGCTTTGAAAAATTTTGGGAGCTACCTAAAAAAGCATAATGAAATGTGTTTGTAGAGCAACATACCTGACCAGTTTAAACAAGTGAGGTTTAGAAAGATTTTACAGAACAGAAAAAGACCATTAACCTCAATACAAGGACATGATCTTCATATCAAAATCAATATTCCTTCATTCTCTTTACTTGAAAAAAGTACTGGTACAAGAAGTCAATGTAGCTCAGTTACTGTATGTCCCTATAACACCGCATTGTTTGAATTGTTCATGTAAATTGGTTTGGGTTCTTTTCAGTTCTTACCATATTTTCAAAGTCTTTTTATTCCCTTTAAAAATCTTGTTCCTCAGTTAGGGCTTTTTTTTTTTTGTTTTGTTTCGTTTTTGTTTTGGTTTATTTTTATGTATGAGTAAATGAGAATAGAAATCCACCAGGCAGAAGGACCAAAGAGCGTGTTAAAAATCCAGCCCAACTACCTGCAACTGAAAAGCCTGCCTTGCGATTTCACTTTTTTTCACCCAAGTGGACA
Source organism: Petroica traversi (assembly GCA_025920805.1). Lineage (NCBI taxonomy): Eukaryota > Metazoa > Chordata > Aves > Passeriformes > Petroicidae > Petroica > Petroica traversi. The sequence goes on from JAHLSL010000037.1 coordinate 10,785,905, forward strand.
AAAAAAAAAAAAAAAAAAAAAGGAAGTAAATAGTTCTAGCCAACCGCAGTACCTATGCAAAACCACACGGCCCCCACACAAGCCAGAAAGGCCTTGTAGAAACACCCAGGGAGAAAAAAAAAAAAAAAAAAAAAAAGAAAGACTAAAACTTGCACAAAAACCAAATCAACCAAGAAAAAACAAACAAAAAAAAACCCCGAACAAACAGAAAAAAACCAAAAAAACCCCAAAACCAAACAAAATCCAAATAAACAAAAAAAAAGTCCCACACACAACCAAACCCAAAACCCCCTCCAAACTAGAGAGTGTTTCCTGCTTGAATGGTGTGTGACACCAAAGAGACCATGATCTTTGCTAGTCAAATTGCCTCAGCAACAGCAGAGGTTGAAATAATAAGCCAGGATAGTATAAACACTGTTAAAGCTGTGCACTCAAAGGTCTGCTTTCCTGATGATCAAAGAGAAACTACAAAAGCTGTGTGAAAAAAAAGCTCCCTCTCAACAAACACAAACTAAGCAAGAAAACCTTTCTTCTTTTCTAGGACAGCATCCCTGATCACAGCGAGTGTTCTGCAGCAGGAGCTGTGTGCAGGCACTGCAGAAAACCTGAACCAAAAGTTGCTGTTCTGAGAGCAGAAGCTGCTCCTAAATCCAGTGTGGGTGCAGGACTGGGCATTGCTTGTGATTGTGCAGCAGGAGGAAGAAAGCAGGATATTGAAATAATGTTGGGTACTGTTTCAGCAGCCCTTAAACTGTCCAAACATATTTCCTGCCATCCCTTCACAGGTTTACCACTTCCTGAACCCTCATTACCCTCAGTGAACTATTCCCTGAACAGGTTTTCTGTGCACATCTATGAGTTTAAACACACGACAAGAGTTGCTGAATTCCATACAGAGTGCTGCAGCCCTAAATGGAATCTGGCACCCAAACTGGACAGGTATTTTGTGCAAGCATTGCTTCAGCCTCACCAAAAATTCCTGCAACCCTTCTGTTCCAGCAATCATGAAGCACCACACAGAGAAAATACTTGACTGTGCAAAAATCAAAGTTGAATTCAAAAGAAAGTGGCACTTGAACAGCAGAAAAGCCTCTGCCTGCTGTTCTTGGAGAGAGATGCCAAAACAACATCAGGACAGGAATGGAAAGTTTTCTGAATAGCACTGTACCAAGAGCAGGGTCAGGACAATACCTAAAGGCCTCTTAACTATTCCTGAAAGAATTCAAAGAAACCTGGGGGTGCCACCACTGTTGAACGAAGCTCTGCAAAGACTTTATTATCTTGATCCAAGGGCCCTATTAGCAGTCAGCATTTGAAGAGAACAGAATCCTTGTGGTGAGAGGCCGTGGCACTTGAAACATAAACCTCGACAGTTTTCATTACCCTGACATTGTTTTTAATTGCAATATTATTAAACAACAAATTGGAGGCTCCTAAAATTTAGCAGAACTGCCAAGCAAGATCGCAATTGAAATTTACATTTCTCTAGTTGCCTTTTTTTTTTTTTTGGCACACATTTGTTTCAAGTGAAGTAAAAATTTAAATGAAATCACATCTCTACAATTAACCCTTCTCCCCAGTTGTTTTTAGATCTTATTTCCAGGATTTTATTTTTTTTTTACAGAGCTGTGATGTAAATTACTCTTTATGGAACCACTGGGAATACAGTTGGTAAGACAGTGAGTGAGAATATTCCAGTTTCATTCCAAGTCAATATGTAACACAAATCAGGAACCAATGCCACACCTTCTTATAGATCTCACCTACCTGTATCTCCCCACTACACCTACAGGGGTGATGACACACACAGCTCACTGCAAGAATAACTGCAGAGACTTTGAGCCTTTAGCATCACTTTAAGCCACTTGTCTGGCACATCAAATGCAGCACATGTGAATTGCTAAGGAAAGGATGAGTAGTAAACACTGCATTGATCCAACTCTATTGTTTATCTCAGCTTTTCCCTTTGAACCCTTTTTCCTCTGAGGGACATCTAATACTCAGTAGTTCCAGATTACTCTTCCAGGCAAAACACCCACATGCTGTTCACAAATGCAGACCAAGGGATTTTCAGAGTGAAGGCAAAAAGTGAAATTTTTCTTACTGGCCAGAACCAGGTGCCCTGTTTTGCAGAAATGCTACGAATTACAGGTTGCTGCCTGGTAACAAGACATCACTGACTCACAGAACAAGCTCATTCCCATTTCTTTGCCTCCTGTCCAGAGTGGGAAGAGGTGGATGGAGAGCAGAGGCTCTTGGCCATCCACTACAGATGTTCTGCCCTGCTCTCACCCTAAGCCATTTTAGAAAACCCTGGAGAGTAATATCTACTAAACAAATCACTTCCACTCTGATTCACTTCCTCTCTCCAGTTCTTAGTTTGTTTTTGCTTGGCTCAAACAGACTAAAAAATTAGCACCTATCACTGAATCACAATTTACCTCCTCAGTGCAGCAGAGGAACACTGGGCACAAAAAATGTCAATGGATGATCCTTGTATCACTGGAGAAAGCTAATGCCACAACAATGAGCTTCAAAAATTCTTTTTAGAAAAGTTTCTAAAACCCTCATCAATACAGCTCAGCACATTAAGAACCTGATAACTAATGCACTGAACAGAGACACAAATAAAGCTAAATACTGCAGGATCAGTGTTGTCTAAAACTGATGCTGAGCATCAGTGCATTTGCTTTTGTTTTCTCTCTAGCTGGCATAGCTTTAATACATTTTTGGCCGCATGTAGCACTTTATTTCATTTACCATATAAGGGACAAGACAAATAGAACAATATTGAATGCAAAACTTCTGTCTCCTTGAAAATTAGAGCACTATAAAAATACAAAAGCTGATTTTAAATACAAGATGATAGTAAGAGCCTGCCCTGCCCGTATTTCAGGCCAGAGAAGGAACTGTGGCTGCATATAATGCATCTTGATAATAAGCACATGCGAAAGAAGCTGTTAATTAGAGCAACAACTGGGTCACTTAAAATTTCAGATCAAGGAAGCTAATCACACCATTTACCATTAGCCCTCATTGGTATTCACAGGAACATTAATAAAGCCTCCTCACATTAGAGTTTGAAATTACTCTCTGCCCACCTTGGAGAGCTGGTCTGGCGTTGCTGCACCAGGACCAAAAGCATTCACTTCTACAGCCCAACCCACGCCACTACAGATACAGGAGTTCATTTGAAACAGTTACACTGAATTAATCATGCAAAATAATAAATTGTGAGTTGAAGGTTGGGCAAAGCTCAGTGAGCTTTAAGCTGGCCTGTGCATTTAAGTCATGTCCTTAGGCTATGATAAAAAAATAACATCCCAGGTTCAAGCCAGACCAGCAAGGAAGGTTCAGTGGGAACAGCAGACAGACTTGTGAGCTGTCACTGTCCTTATTTATAGCTTTATGTACTCCAAATAATTTCTTCTTGGGCCTCATACCCCAATTTCCTTCGCAGCCTTAAATAACCTGGACCATGCATGTTGCAAAGTCTGTTTTTCAGACTGAAATATCAGCAGAAAAGCACTTTAAAGGATTTTTGAGCATGCTGTGAGTTCTGTGTCTTTCCAGGTCATTTCTAATGCATCAGAATGCCAACCACATGCAGCCTCTCCTGAGCAGCAAGGGGCAGCAGGAGAGAGCCAGAGGAGAGGATAGGGTGTGGCTGCCCAAAAAGAGATTTAGAAACCAGGAGTGGGCAACACAAAACACAGTGGAGGGGAGTAAAGAGCATCATGATTTTCTTTAAAGGAAATACTGGTGCAGTACAGTGTTTGAAGGGAGGAGGGGACAGCAATACTGATGAGTCCATTTACCTTTAAAAACACACTGGTTTTTGTAGTACAGCTCAATTTAAGTGGCACCAGATTAGAAAGCAAAAAGACATTAAGAAACACAAAAATAATTAATATTCAAGGCAGCATGTTGTCATGAAAATCACTGCCTAGAGAAAGCAAAATTTGAAAAATGGCATTTTTGGAAACCAAATGTAAATTTACCAAAATTCAGTTATGTTATGTTTCCAAATGGAATAAAAAGCCCCAACCAGCCTTGTTAAAGATAAAATTTCCATAGTTTTCTGTAGGATTTCTCATTTAAATAATTAATATAAAGACATTAATGTCTAGCTGAGGAGTGTACCAGGTTGGCAGGGTAAATAAGTTACACACTTGTGGTTGTTGTGGAGTTCAAATATTGAGTAGAAGAGGGTTAAAATACATTAATTCCTTAATTATTAGGATTATCCCTCATTTTAAATGTAATGTATAATGGCCAGAGGCTCTAGTACGGATGAGTTTCATTACTCCAAATGTTTTATTTCAGAACAGGGATGCTCTGCTTTGCATTTAGAATTTACAAGGTAGTGAAACAGATAAGAGGTAAGAAATGTCTGAAGAAATTATTTTAGTCAAACTTGGATATTTCTTTCTATAGCCACACAATGACTAATTGTTTATTTACACTATCATGCCTTTAACAAGCCTTTCTTTAAAACTTTTTTATGACTCCTAGACTAAGGAATTGCTACAGAATCAAAAAAGGAGAGTGGAAGATATTTTCATCTTGGACTTAGCAAGGAAGTGGGAGATATATATTCTGTATTGTATGATTAGATGATCTACTGATAATTTGGCTTTAACAGGTTTAACTAACAACAGGATGTTGGCATTTAATTGTTTTAATACTTTTTCCTTGTTCTATTTCAGTTCTTTCAGCTGGGATGAAGTACTATTTTTTTTTTTTTGTGAAGAGACTGCCTCAAATCCAAGTATTGTCACAAACCCCAAAAGAAAATACTTCAGGCCTGCATAACCTAATTGAGCCAATTTTAAATATTATTTAAACAGCATTGCTCAGTTAGGGAGCCACCCTGAAAGTGGCAGAATGGTCAAGTGAGACCCTCGGAGCATTCAAAGTGCAACACGGGCACCCAGCACATTGAAATTGCGTGACCTTTTGTCACAGCAGATGAGCTGTGAAAGCCATGGCACAGGGGCAGGGATCACACTGCAAACTGTGTTTTGTGTAGCAGGAACATCGCAGGAGTTGTGGAAGAAGGTGTACCTAAATTCAGCAGGTTACAGACATGGTTTTGTCTTTAGGTGTCACGTTTTGCTCTGACACAAAGGCATCCTGAGCTCATTATCAGACATAAATGTGTGATACTGGAGTAGAAAGGTACATGGAGGTTTCACTGCATCACGTTTTATCCCCTGCATTGAAAAAGCACACATATTTACTTGAAGAAAGAGCTGGTGGCCTCCTCACATTATATTTGAAAACAATGTTTTCCTTCATTCAAGGGAGAAAATAAAAACAACAGAAAGAAATGAAAACTTTCTTTGTTCTCAAGGCACTGCTACCTCTTGAAAAGCTTGTCCTTCAGGTACTATTGCAATATTTTAGCTTTGACAGCTGCTCTGCTGAGACATGACTGCTGATAAAACAAAGCTTTGTCACTCCAGCTCCAGCACAGTGCAATGCAGTCACATGCCAGCACGAAACGAATCGAGGACAATATGTGATGCATTGTTCTTGCATAACTTGTTTACCGAAAATCCCATTACAGGTGTGGTGAGGACCAGCTGAAGCATCTTGATATGTTGATGGACTTAATCTAAAGAATGGCTGGATGGACAAGAACACTGCACAATGTACTTTAAGACAAGTATATTCTTTATACTTGCAATTCATGCAGGCACTGCTGATGCTTAGCAAACAAAAAAAAAAAAAGAAAACCTGCTTTTTCTATATTATTATCTATTAATATTTCCAACAGTATTTTTGTTTGTATAAAAACATACCCTTCCTTCAGGCCTGCCTCTCCTTCTCTACTTGTACGTGGAATTTCAAGTAAATACTCATCATGTGCTATCCATAAATGTAGGTCTATTAAGCAACACTCAGATGACCAAAAAGCTTTTGGTTTGTTGGGATTTTTTGGTTTTGTTTTTTGGGTTTTATTTTTAGATAATGAAGGCTCTTATACTTTCCCAAAAAAATATTAGAATCAGTCAAGAAATATTGCAGTGGAAAAGCATCTCCAGGGATCTGTAGCATTTAAAGGGAGAAGAGACTTAAAGCTGTTTAACATGGTCACTTTAATTTAGGAAAAGGGGAAAATGAAAGAGAGGTCAGCAGCCTGGGCTCAGGAACTCCATCTCCTTACAGATTGTACACAACCAGCAGACACAACTGAAACAACCAGCTCCTCACACCCCTGGCACTGATTCCTCTCTGAAAATCCACAGACTACAAAAATCCACAGGACAGCATTGTTTTGTTGGAAACAACCCCGGAGTGGAGCAGGTCTGGGGAGCTCAGTGACCTCTGGCACTGCTAAAGCTGCACAGGGAGCACAGGAGGAGCTCATGGAGTGTCAGGGGTCCCATGGAAAGGCACTTACTGCCAAATCTCAGGAAAAAAAAACAAAACTGGATCTATCTAGCTCCTTGATACTGAGACATGTACAATATTTACCAACAAGCAAGAAATGAACTAAATATGCTCCTCGTAAATTAAGTAATCCATCTGTCAATAGCACAGACTGGATTCTGCTTATGTTTTAAAGAAACAGAACATTTTGCATATCATTGCACTTACCCTTAGCTGTTCTCTTTCACAACTCATCTGTTGTTTTGAACTCTACAAGGAGAAAAAAGAAAAAAAAAAAGCCAAAATAACTTTGAAAGCATAACATTCTTGCCACAACAAAGCTGCTAAGTCTGCCTATCTTACACATATAAATATTGGAAATGCAGCCATTTATCTAAACAAGATATTGTCCTGTGCATCCCAACAGAATCACTACTACTACAAAAAAATATTATCCACTTATACTTTAAATTTACAAAGGTCAAAATGAAATACCAGAACCCACAACAAATCTGAAGTAGAAAAGAATATTTTTTAGATTTTGAACACCTCATTGGCAATACAGTTCAGGAGGAAGCTTTTCTCCTTTCATGTTCTATCACAAGGCTGTTGTATTTGTGAATATCCCACTGCTCTGATACTGTGATATATTCACAGCACAGCTCAGGAATAAAGATACAGAAACTTCAAATAAATTATAAAATGCACTCCTATGAAAACTCCTGTTCTAATCTGGTGTAAAAGTCACTCTGAAGATTATTTGATTCCACAGCATTTTTTTTTTTCCATACTGCTGTGTTTGTGCTCTGCCTGGTTTACAAGAACCACTGTGTGAGTGTGAGAGCTGCTGGCTGGGCAAGACCTCACTGATACCTTGGAGAGGCTCCCTAGAACAGAGGCTGGGCAGAGTTAGAGAATAAAGTGGGAATTTATTAAAGGCCTTTAACAGATACACCCTGGGCAGTCAGAGCCTCCCAGAGGCTGCACCCAAGATGGGCCATGGTCAAGAGTTTTAAAGACAGAGATAAGTTTGGTCTATTGTATATCAGGGGTTAATCCTCCAATTACAGTTCCAGGTGATGAGGCCACATTCCCTCAGCTTGCTCCCCCCAATTCACTTTTGTGTCCTTGGATCTCAGACCCAGAGGAATTGTTCTGTCTGACCAAAGTGTGAAACAGTAGCTAACCCTTTATCTGGAGTTTAGAGCTCTGCACTAATGCAGTGCAGGATTTGAAAAATATAAAGGCTCAAATCTTAAGGCATCATCACTCCCTGTGACAGCAGACACAGGGCAGTGCCAGTGGCAGAACAACCTGGGACATCCCAACTCTGCCAGAAGGAAGAGGCTCCTCCAGGAAAAGTTCTGGAAACAACAAGAGCCCTGAAATGCCCATTTCCCAGTCTCCTTTCCAGTTCCCAGACTCCTTTCCAGCTCCCTGGTGTCTAACTCAGCCACGCACCAGGACCTCTGGAACCAAACTCTCAAAGCTTTGCTCAGGAAGGCACTCAGGTGTTGATTTGTCCGTGTGGAGAGAGCGTTTTTATGTCTGGTTGGGTTTTGTTTTGTTTTTTTAAAAAATAATTTTAGAATCATTAGGAAGCATAATTAGCCTTGAAAGTGTCATCACTGTCAGTTCTGTCATTAGTGTAGATGGCAAACAATCCATAAAACATGACATTGGATGCAGTGTTTCTGAGGATATGTCCAAATGTTCGGAATACACTTATCACTGCTCTGTACATAGAAACAACCAATACCAATGAGGACAAAAATGACATCTTCTCAGTCAAAGTTAGGTTACTACAAACAAAATAAAACTGCCTGATTTTCATCACAGGAGGAGTCCCAAAAAGTACATTACAGACTCAGCTTCCTAGTTGTATGGCAGAAGTTTCACAGCAAAGTCCCTGTATGAAAACACAAACCTAACAGGAACAAATGCTCTTTGAAGTTCCTAGCCGGGAATAAAAAGGAAAGGAATTCAGCACAGGTCTAATTACAATTCCCCTAAGGAGTCAAATTAAGCACAGCTGAAGTGACTGTCACTTGCAGACTAATGATTGCACTTCTCAAAGTTCATGACTTCACACCATTTATGAGTCACTTTAAAGGTTATGTTAGCCTGCATTGTAAGTGTGCTTGCATAAGTCTCAAGAGTTAATTTGAGATCTGAATTCCACATGAACCTCTTCACCTTGATTAAAAATAAATAGAATAGAATATTTCTGTTGGAAGGGACCTACAGTGATCATCTAGTCCAAGTCAGAAGTTGGGGTTGTTTTGTTCATGGCCTTTTTTTCTATTTAGGTTTTCTGTGTTAGATTTTAACCTCCATTGGTGGGATGGAGGGGGGAAGTCTGGAATGCAAGAAAGGTGAAATTTATGCAATAACAAGCAAAAAAGTGCAGCAAATACTTGTAGAGTGGAGCAAGGGTTGTAGTTATAGACTATTTAAGCAGATAGTTAATTCTGTGTTTAGTTAGTAGCTATCTGCTACTGTAATTTGCAACACAAAATACCTAACATGTCAGACCCCAGAAAAATTGTATTTAAGAGGTGAAAGAAGTACTTATGAACAGTGGGAGAATACCATGGAGAGGAAAAGAGTGAATAAGAAGATGACCACAACTTAACCTCCAACAGCTCCTCCATGTCTGGCAGTGAAACCAACAGAAAAAAAAAAATATATATATATATATATATATATATATTTACCTAGCTTTTATATGACCGTGAGAACACTATTTTAAAGTATTTTTTGATTCAACCACCCACATGACACTCTGTTTACTCTGACAGGAAATAAAACAACAGGGGCAGCGTGCAGGACACACCAATGGGGGTAATTTCCTTGGTTCAAAGTTAGCAAATGGTTGATTCCAAACTGTGTTTTAGCTACAACAACAAAATGCATTTCAGAGCTGGCTTCACTCAGTGTGAGCATCCACCTGGACAGCTCCCTCATCATCCTTCATTCTAGGAGCTTTCCAGAAAAAAAGCAGCAAGGCTTAGTGACAAGGCATTATTAGGATGAGATTAAAAGGAAAAGAAAAATAAACACACCAAACTTACCTTAATGAAAAAAACCATAAAATTCATATTTTAAACACAGATGCCATCTGCCTGTCTGGCCCTCTATTTGTCAGTTCAAGTTTATTAAAATACATCTGGGAAAGGCTCATTTGAACACAAACAGCTCTCTGAGTGTTTCACCAGTGCCAAATTTGCTCTCTCATTTTGTCTTTTTTGCTATCTGTGCCAATTTAAGAGAAACATCCTGGCAGTACTGAGCACTTAAGGGAAAACATAAATAATGCATTTACAATATGTAAACCTGTACAGATAAATGAGAAAAACTGAAAGCCATAACATATTTAATTAATGATCAAGAGACCCTAGAAGCAAACCTTGTGCACATCCTGCAATTTTAAATACGTTGCTTCTCAATCCTAAATTTACTTTGTTATGGCTCTAGATTGAACCATATGCAATTAACCTTATTTATTTTCATTTAAGACTGGTCAGTATGCTGAGTGTCATTGTGTAAAGCTCTCACATGCTATGAGTTTGGTGGAAGAATGCCTAAAAGATTCATTCTCTTAAAGAATTTCATCAAGGAAAAATTTCCAAAGAACTACAGGCTTCTTTATAGGACAGAAGTCTTAAAAGACACTTGAGCTGTCATGGTCCATCCTCTGAAACCCAAAAAAGACCTTTTGGAAATACTGTGCAACCTGCTGGTGTCACTCCCCAGTGAGTTCAGGACTGGAATGGGGAAGTCTGTTTGGTTTTAAATAACCAAACGTATCAGGTGGGAGACTGAATATCTGTTAAATGTCTCTATCGCTTATCCACTCTTCATAAGGATGCACAAGCCCTGAGGAAACTGGAAACCAAACAGAAAATGGGACCCAACTCTGCAAAAATGGACAGATTGAGAGAGCAACAGCATCACTGCAGGTGGTAAGGAATAGCAACAGTCCACCTGGGAAGGCTTTTAGCTGTCAAGGTTGTTAAATGTCATTTTAAAGGAAGGGCTTAGGTGATTAGGAAAAGAGAACAATAGAAAGGCAATAAGGTTATTTACAGAAAGTGTCTGCTTAAATGAAAAGAGCGTTTCTGCTACAGTACAACATTCCCAAGTATTGGGTTTACATTTTCAAATTCAAAATGTTTTCATGATTGAGGTTCTTTGAAATGGAGCACAGTCTCTGTGGTTGAAAAATAACAGGTGAACAACTAATGTCTTTTATCTTCTAGATATTTTAACATAACTAAACATGTGTGGTAAATGAAAGGCCCCCAGATATTGCTGCATTTCTTTTTCCACCTCAAAAAGTGCAAATATGATGAGCAGAATTTCAATAATATGCCTGTTTTTATTATTACAGTCAGTATCTACACATGAACTGTGTGAGAGCCAGGTGAGAAAGGCTGGGCACTGAGCAGTCACAGTGCCTTTACCAGAACCAATCTCCAGCTGGGGACTGCTCATCATCTCATTGAGAAATTTCCCTCATTCACACATGGACTCAACTGCTGAAATCAAGGCATGGATCATCCTCTCGCAGTTGGAGCAGTTGTGTTTCACCAGACACTTTGAGCCAGTCCATACCATTCTATACTATCTGCAAAATCCATCTGCCAGTGCTTTCTCTCATCAGACACTCATCCGAATGGAAAAGTCTTCTGTCAGAAATTAAATGCTTGGGTTTTTTCCTTGCCAGAGGATGTTACACAGAAAGGCTGTGCTTCACAAGGACACGCACCGTGCACTGCTGTGTTTCATCTGCAGTCACTTTCCTGGCATCTTTTTACTACTTATTAGTGTGCATTATCTCATTGCCCCACAGAATTCAGAAGAAATGATACTCCAAGTTATTTAATATGTGGAGAGAGTGTGGGCTTGTATATAAATGTATAAATAATATTGTGTATTAATCTAAATCCGCTCTCAGTAGTACATATGAAACCCCAAAACACAAATGAAGAAACAACATCTATCCCAAGAGCTCACAGTTCCACAAAGTAGAGCCCAAGGTGCTCAAACACAGAGGACTCATTAAAAATGCTGGTAATTGCATAAACATACAGGATGAACTGAACTGGAAATGGGGGTTTAAGAGCCTTTGGTAGTAACTTACAGCAACATCTAGAAGCTTTCAAACATAACATCAGTATTTCTTCCTTAAGGAGAAACTGGGATCGTCCTTTTCCTCTACAAGATGCCCAGATATTCATGGCCGTGTCTCCTGAAAGCCCCCAGATGTTGAGGACAGTCTAACAAGGTGATAACGTACTGCAACCCATCGAGTTTGTGTTCCATTGTGTTTCTAACACAAAGCACTACAGCATGTATATGTCTATGCATATGCAAATTCTTTCCAGAACAAGAGCCTCGGGTTTCTCTTGGCTAGGTATGTGTGTTTGCATGCACAGAATTTTAATTTCCTGGGGTTTTATTACCACCATCATTTATTGTGCTCCAGCAGGGGCTGCAGGGACTGATTTATTCTCCAACGCCCTTGGCTGGGTATTGTATATCGACTGGTGCTGCTGTCATAAATATATTTGGGTGAAGAACTGTCTCCAATTCCGTGGGTAATACTAAGCAGAGTTAAGGTTTCAAGTGTCACATACAAGTGGGTTTATTTCTACTGGAAGAAACAGGCAATTATTATGGCCCATTGAGCTCAGATTAAGCATTTCCATCGAAAAAAGAAAAAGAGCCTGGTGCTACAATCCTTGTAAAGCTGTAAATGCAAATGGGGACCATCTCATCATCCATAAAAAATAATCTATAGTTTTATAGGCTTTTCTCCCTCTCCTTTTCTTTTTGCCCTCAAATTAGCAACATAGTCCAAACAGGATCATTTTATTGAGACAAGGAAAAGTAGAAAATTGCCAAAAATAAAAGAGAAACTATTTTAAAGATTTTTACATTAAAACAGTTTGCAGGCAATTATTTCCTTTTGCAAAATGGCTCCTTTAACCAACTGAGAAAGCTTAAAGTCAAATTTTCACCTTTCCTAAGCTGTAGGGTGAGACATGTTCCTTCAACAAGATTTTCTAAATTGTTTGACCATCATGGTCACCCGGAAAACGGGAGTTTGGGGTTTTTCCTTTGGGTTTCTTTTTTCCTTTAATTTTTGGTTTCTTTGTTTTCTAAGAGCCTTCCTTAGCTGCATGCCCAAAGCATGCTGCAGATCCCAAAGACAGATACGTGACCAAATTTGCCTCTGGCTCCCTGAGAGTATGCAAGGAAACTTGAGGTGCTGCAGCATTATCTGGAAGTTCTTCCCTTCCCAACATCCCTGTGAGTAAAACCCCTGCAGGATGGCACAACAGCAGCCAGCACTGCAGCTTTCCCTGCTCAGATCCTGTGACACTGTTAATTCCCTGGTTTTCAAGCACAGCTTGGGAACTGTGGGTCTTTGCCATGACCTTGTGAAAAGTACGGTGCAGACAAAGACAGTGCTGGGTTTAATTTGGATCCACACTCTGTGACCAAGCCTTGGACATTAAGGCTCTGAAAACTACCTTAGAGGACTTGAACAGAAATTAGCAAAGTGGCCTTGAAGAAAATTTTTGCAGGTACTATTCCAGAGAAATGCCTGTGTGGGAAAGCCTCAAGATGAAATTCTGGGTGTATGCTCTGCATGGAGCAATCCCATGAGAAACTTGATCTATGGCTAGTATTCAAATTCAAACTCCTTTTATACATAAAGAACTGGCCAGAGTGCATTTTATTTAATTTCCCTGCACAGAAAAGATTATAGGGAATAATCTGAAGGCAAAGGCAATGCACTACAAAGAATAAATGGACACTATGAAAAACATAATTAAGAATACTGAGATGCTAAAGCAGCAAGCAGAATAGAATTAAAGTCTGTTATCTTCCAATGTAAACAGGCCCAAACCAAACCTGGCATATTACAGGCATTACCCTGTTCACTGCAGCACAAATAATTCTCGTTTCATAAGCATATCATTATTACAGAACTTACTCTTGTACAATCTTGCACCTTTGAGGAAAAGGATTCTACATTTCTTAAAGTCTCTAAGGGAATAAAAATAAAATAAAATAAAATAAAATAAAATAAAATAAAATAAAATAA
>JAHLSL010000037.1:10799412-10870108 GCA_025920805.1 Petroica traversi
AAAATAAAATAAAATAAAATAAAATAAAATAAAATAAAATAAAATAAGCAGATAATGCCATGAATACCAATTAAGTGATAAACTCTGAAGCTAGTGTAAATAGAGAGAAAGGAACTAGAGATGCTAATTAGTAACCGAGTATCAGGTACTGCTGAATTCTGAGGGTCTGCATTACCCAAACAAGGCAATAAATCTGATGTGGTGCACAATAAGTTTTTTGAAGTAAAGACCATGAACAGAGATGACAACCAAAAATGATAAGCCGAGAATGTGCAGTAAAATTAAAACAATTAAAACAGGGTATAAGTAATAACTCCATTTTATACAGAGTTTTTTCTAGAAAATAACTAGGAGCCTGTTAAGGTGGCAGCTATTCCAGCTGCAGGGAACAACTCAGACACTTCAGGGCTGAGGAGGGAACAGCAGCCTGACAATGAGGATATCACTGGAGACAGGCATGGATTTCCAGACAATTACCAAAGCCAGTTATGTTACAAATTGCTGCTATAGACACGGCCTGCGTGCTATCAGCAAACATCTGCAAGCCTGCTCGCTGTGCTTGAGAGCTGATAAAAATAAGTCAGGTTCATTCAGTCACCGATGCTTGACAAATTGCAAAAAACCCAAAACACAGCTTTTATCTGGCAGATCCCCGTTATTGGCTGGAGAGGTCATTACAGGAGGAGCTGGTCTGAGAAAGCAGATATTGCCAGGTCAGCAAGAAGCCAGTGAACTGACAGATATCCAGACTTTCATTTGTCCCCTTCCTCAGAGTTGCCTTTTCTCCATTAAAACATTAATCTTCAGGTTGCCATAAAGTGAAAGGCTGTGAGTGTGTATAGGTATATTTATATATGTAAAATAGTTTATTTTATATGAAATGATCCAAAGCATAGCAAATGGTCATTCTACAGTATTAACCTCACAGATTAACCAACAGTAATTTGATCTGCAAAACTTGTATTCAACTGCAGATAAAAAAAGGAAGACCTTAGAATGTTTAATATTAACAACCATTTATATTCTAGGATAGTTTTTAAACTGATAGATAATGAATAGCCTCCTATTATAGTGTAATTTAGTTGGTTAATCAAGCTATTGACTTCTTTTTTCCTTTGTTTTGTTTTTGGTTTGGGTTTTATTTCTTTATAGACACATAGAATAGACATGTACTTATATATATATATATTCTTTCAATTAAAATTTGAATGCAAAAAAGAGGTAAACACCATGAAATGCATTAAAATGACAGTCTGTTCTCATGTACCACTCTACCTAAAACTTAACATTTTGGTGGACAACTTTATTCCTAATGAAACACACACATGCTGCTTGTCTTTAACTCCTGGGAAAGAATTTCAAGGACCTGAATGCAAGATGAAAGTTGGTCATAAGTATCCACACACATTTTCAATAGGACAATAGGGGTAATTGAAGGCATTAAAGACATTTAGATACCTTCTGTTTTGCGCTGGAAATGCAAAAGTTAAATTCTGTGCTCACACACACAAATCACAACACAAGTGTTGTGCCCTTTGCCACACTTATCAGGGGTTTTCTACTATGAATCTTTTGAGAGAAGCAGAGGTTGCCTTTGATGCACTAATTTATCAAGTTGTGGACTCTGCAGGTGAGATTCTTTCTCTAAAGCACAGCAAAGATATGAAGGAATTATGCTTTCATTAAGTTTAGAGAGAGAACTTCACACCCTACGTGTGATGCTCAGTAAATACGCCCAAAATCGGGAGTTTGTTTCCTTGGGTTTTTAATCAATGAATGAATTAGTCCCAGAGGGAAAATCACATCTGTCCCCCTGCACTGGGTCTGTTCTTGCCCTCACAGCACCAGGGTTCACTCCCCTCTCCTCACACAGCTCCTCTGGCCATTTCTGTCCCTGCAAGAAGCTTGAGTCAGCAGAAAGAGCAGGCAGAAATTTAATGAGCTCTAGGACCAAGCCTGCCATAAGGAGCTTTTTACATAGTTTTTTACAACTTGGATAATGTTCCTCAGTGGAACTATAGGTTGTACAAGCAGGCAGAATGTTTGGCTCTCAGAGCCACAAACCAATCACTTTGGAAAGCTGTTGATACTCACCCGTACCCTATGTAAAAAATCCTGTTTTGTTCTGATTTGTACAGTAAATCTTACTTCCCAAAGGCAGGACTTTGCCCTTGCTTGCAGCAACAGAACTGCAGAGGAACTCTACTGAAATGAGTAGCTTAGGTTTTGGGATTTAAAGAAGAATGAAAGTCATCTGGCAGTCATCTGAACAATAAATCCTGTTCCTTGCATTTACAAAATTGCTCATTGAGTCACTGTGTCTCTGAGTAACCCAGAGATGTGGCAAAACCGTGCAAGTGTTTCTGGTGCTTACACCAAAGGATCATTCTGTAGTTTTTCAGGGTCAGTAAGAAATCACAGGTGTGATTTTGGACTGGATGACCTAATAAAGATCCCCAACAACTCAATGCATCCTATGACTCTAAACAAGCAATACAAGCATAGCCAGTAAAGCACAGCCCCTGCAGAGTGAGCAGTCACACCCACAGGTGCAGTAAAGCTGTCCCAGAGCTGGCTGTGACTGCACCCTGTCACTGTCCCACATCAGAACTGCACAGGGATGCTTCACACCTTCTTCACTTACAGCCACACACAGAGCTGAATGTCCTTGCTCAGCTTAGGAGCTGCACCTTGAAGGAATAGTTTTCTGAACAGTCTGAATTCTTTTCCTGCATGGGGAGATGCACCTTTCACACCCTGGCAGTATTTAACTGACCTCCCCATTTGCCCACAGCTACCAAGTGAAAAAGCTCGTGACAAAGCCAGAGTTTCTTGGAGTTTGCAGCATTGGCATCCTGAGAGGAAAGTGTTTAATTCTGCACAAAATAGCCACAGCCAATAACCACACTGGGAAGGCAGGGCAGAGTACCTTAATCTCCTCTCCTAAACAGCTTAACTAACTATAGAAGATGCAGTGCCTCGCATTCAATAACTGCTCAGTGCTTTGACTTGTTCCAGGAAGGCATTACAGAGACTGTCAATAAACTTTAATTAGCAATATATTTTTAGTGGCAGTGCTACAGCTTGCTGCAGTGAAACATTTCTCCCAAGAATTTCTAAAGCTTTCCTAAAAGAAATCTTGACGCTTAATAATGAAAGACATTTAGAGATTGCCATATAACAGCATCCATTAGGGCACTGTATTGCTCTCACTCAGAAGTGGTAAGGTTACCTTGAACAAGTAAGTCTCATTTAAAATATTCTTTGCTTTTCTGTTAAGAAAATGAACAATCAGTGGTGAAAATCAGGGGCAGCTGACAAAGTTAAACACACTCTTTCACCTTTTAATGAGACCACAGCAATGGCCTTACTGTCCTAAAAATAGCAAAGGAGAGGGAAACATTTGAAACCTGTGTATGTGTGTGCACCTGCATGAACAGCCAGGCTCATTTTGCAAACCAAATGTCACATTCTTTAATGACCCCCACGATAACAAGCTTGAAATTGTACCTTCAATTGTGTAGAAGTTTAGTTATTTCTAAACCTTTAGAAATAACTGTATGCCGTCCTCATGCACACAAATGCTGCTCCCAGCACCTCCAAAAAGCTTTGTCATGAGCTAGGATGAGGTGAGGTAAACCTGAAACCCTGTCCCTTGAAAGGGCAGAGAGAAATCTTCTGCTATATAAACATGAAATATCTAAATATCATCTCTTTTTGAAATAAATGTAGCCTCTTCTCCACATAACTATACATATCTTCACTTTTCTGCCACACCTTAGCCCAGATGGGAAGTCTGGGCTGAGGAAAGTCATCAAGGACAAAGAATTCCATCTCCAAGTGTTCTCACATTTATCTAAAGCTCTGTGTACAATGGAGATGGAGAGGGACGCATCTCTCCTACCTGCATTTCCATTACAGGAGGGAACATGCCAAATCACAATATTAATGACATTCCAACGTCACATAACAATACACATGATCAATATAATAACTGCATACCCCATTCAGAAGGAACATTTCACCTTTGTTTGCATGCAGGTGACACTGCCAGTGAGGTGGCCCAGCCTGTGGGTTCACACACCATGGCTGCAGCCTCAAGCAAGGGGTCATTTACTCTCTGTTTTTCATTCATTTCATTTCCAGCATTTGGAACAATCCTGTGCTGCTTTTACACCTCAATTTCTAGAGCTTCCTACACTAAACTTTGCCATGAGATAAACGTGCAATACTACAAGAAGAATTTTGACCTGCATATGATTTCTTTTTGCCCTCCCAGAGTGCTGTATTAACACCCACGAAGAAGCAAAGGGAAGCCAAGGCCCCAAGGTGAGCCCCACACCTGCAGGAGTGTGCACATTACCTGGAAGGTGTCAGGTCAGGCAGCTCAAACTGAAATCCACCCCAGTTCAGGCAGCTTGCTGGGACCTCAAACAACTCCTTCCACTCCAGGAGGAATAATCAAAACACCAGCAGAAATCATCTGGAGCTCCTCAAAGCTCTGCCTCGGGAAGAACTGAGAACAGGAGAATTGACAGGAGCAGGACCAGCACTGAGATATTCTCTGTG
This sequence comes from Petroica traversi, assembly GCA_025920805.1. Lineage (NCBI taxonomy): Eukaryota > Metazoa > Chordata > Aves > Passeriformes > Petroicidae > Petroica > Petroica traversi. The sequence continues at coordinate 10,803,982 of JAHLSL010000037.1, forward strand.
GTTATTCAGATTAATCACAATCTGGTCCAGTGGACCCAAGATCCAAACAAACTCATTATTTCTAGGCTAGGGAGCCTTCAGGTGCGCCACATTTTTGAGCCTGGGATTAGTTTATGAGATAAAATGATTTTTGGTGCTATGATGCAGAAGCCATTCTGCTCTGCTAACTACCTGAAACACTGAGATCAATTTTGAGAGTAAAACATCAATTACCTCACTTACTGAGACAGGATAAGCAGCAATTAAAAGGGTAGGGAATGCTGCTCTGCATGAGGTTACTTGTCTGGTTTTTCAGTGCATCACAGCAATTGTTTTGATTTCTAATTGTGTCTAGAGATTGGAATTCAGGCCTTGTGCACCTCAGTGTGCATATTCTGAGACAGGGGTGTCTCATTACTTAGATAAAAATTCCTAATGTGTCTCAAACAGGCACACACCACTACAAAAACAATTACTTTCCATTGTGAAAAGATACTTTTGCTGAAGAATTATGACCTGGGCTCAGCTACACTGCAATACCCATCACAGGCAAATAAGTCTAAACTATGGCATTTCTGATATTTAACACCCACTCTTACATAAGGAAATAAGTCCTGCAGGTACTAAGAGAACTCAGTCTTGTTTTTGCTTCCTGCATGGCATGAAGGTCTCTGAACTTGGAAAGTTTAGAAAGGCCATGGGATAGTCCTGGAAGCCTGGAAACAACAAGGAAATGTCCAACACAGGATGGAGAGAGTTGCTGTTTCCCAGCTCCAAGCAGCACTGACAAACTGGGCACAGGTCACAAGCAGCCAGAGCTTCACACAGCTCCAGAGACAGCAAAATCTCATTTAAGTGAGCAAACAGGCAGCTTAGAAGGCATCCTTACACTCCTAGAACTGCATACAAACCCTGTGATAGACCTTTGTTCATCAGATTTACCAGATCAGCATTGGAAGGTTCTGCTTAGTAATGCCCCAGTAATTTCTCCTAACTCTTTCCCCTCTCCTTTGGCTGCTCAGCTGCTTCTGTGATGGGATTTTTAGGGAGCTGAGCCCTCCAAGCAACCCAGGCACCTGGCTTGGGTTGCCAGAGCCTGTAGCTGTTGACTGCCAAAGAACACTGAGAGCTGGACACCTCAGCTCACAGAGGGTCAGTGGCTCTAAAGCATCCACTGGGTAAAGCTCCTTAAATAAAGTTCCCCTTTTAAAAGTGTAATTAAAAAAACCCCAAAATTTCCATTTTAAATAAAGACAAAAATCTTCACTGTAAATAAAGACAAAAGTCTGATCTACAACATTAGATTTTCCCCCAAATTGGATATTTTTCTCCCGATTTTTTTATTCTTTTTTTTTTCCTTTCCCCCAGTCTGAGCTCTCACTGTAACTCTGTCTGGTTGTTGACAAAGATAAAGCCTTTTTGGAAAAATGGGAAACCTCCTCCTAGACTCCAACCTTGGCAAGTGTGCAGAGTGTGACAGGTTACAGATGCAGACTGGCAAGAGAGCCACACTCCTCGCTCAGTGCACGCTGCCCAGCCTAGTCAGGGGCAATAACTCATTAAAACGAGTACAGCATTCTTTACTAAATAAAGCCAGACTTAAAATACATCATGGAGATGTCTTGTTGCTTGTTTTTTGGGTTTTTTCTCCCCCCAAAGCCTTTCATTTGATTCCTGAAATGCTGTAATTATTGTATGTACATTTAGCAACCTGGAGAACTTGGAACTAACAACACTGCAAAGAAAGGGGAAATAACCACCCAGAAACTTCCACCTGCCCCAGTCTGATAGATATCAATCATGAGAACTCTTTTTACCTGAAGGGAACTAAAAAATACCTTGATCTTATGAAAACAACAATTTGTGAGCATCTATTAAACAGGTATTTTTCATTTCTTGCATATTTTATAGCGGGTCTCAGTGCCGCTTCATTCCTGGAGCTGAATCTCCTGAGTAAGCAGTATTTGACATATCTTACAGTGTGTGTGTGTGTGGTTTGCATTCTAAGGCTGGGGCCAACATTGATTTTATTTCCTCTTAGTATTTTATAGTTATTAGACTGCAACAAATTTTTGCTAAGTATGGATTTAAATATGGAATCCAAGATGCGTCCGTACTGTGCCATAAATTTAGTATATTTGTGATTTTAATTTTTTAAATTAATTTTTGGCTGCTCCAGTGAGAGGGGAGATAACTGTGTGCATGGTTTATGTAGCAGCCCCTCTGGAAAGCCAGGGGAGACTTTGAAACACTGGAAACAGCCATGGGCTGCTGGTCTGGCCTCGCCTTGCACCTCACCAGCTGTTTTCTTTTTGCTTTACAAAGAACTGTGTTGCCACCATCTGTCTTCAGGAGAAAAGAAACTGAAAACACACACACACACAAAAAGAAATCCCCAAAACCAAACTAAAGAAAAAACTGTAAAACCAAACTACCAAGAAAGAAAGAAAAAGCGAAAATATTTTTCTCAAAGCGAGTCAATAGCATAAACAAAATGGTGGATGGGGATATGGGAAAGGATTGAGATCCAAGTCCAAAGGCATTATAAAAGAAAATGGATTGAGTGAAACACAAAATAAAGCAAGGAAGGAGTTTGCCTGCATTTTAAATAGCTGGGCTTTTGTTATCTAAATATCCATCTCCATGAGAAATAAACTTGGCATTTCACAGGGAGAGTGGGGAAGGAAGACAAGTCACTTTTGGTTTTATTTGATAGTTCTGAACTAATTATATAAGAAATATGTCTATAATCATGTCTTTTTGAGAAGAAAATAAGTTCAGCAGCTATCTAGGTATTAGGAAAAAAAACATCTTAAAGGTTTCATACATTCTTGTTGTACATGTCATGTTCCAGCTCCAGTAATGTGGACTGCCTGGGGCCAGAGAGCAAGAGAAGAACTATTCTTCATTACTAGGTTATATAAAATCCCTCTCTGATATCTGGAATTATTTTCTAAAAATGAAAAAGAATACTGCAATCCATTTTCACTGCATTTTACTCCTTGTAGTGCTCAATAACCAAGTTTCAAAACCCATTTTTCCTCTGTTGTTCAGAAGAACACACAAACAGTGATTGCCAGGCAGGTAAGAAATTCCCCTTCCTGCTGAGCCTGGGTACTCAGCTCTCACCAAGCTGAACAAGCCCACACTGGATCAGGACAGCACAGACTGAATCTTCCTAAAAGCAGTAAATAATCTCCTGGATGAACTGCTGGCACCCTGTCACCCCCAATGAGAGCTGCACTGATTTTAGGGGCAATGCCAAGCACTGGCTTCTAGCAGGGCTGGAGTTGATTTCACCCCAGTACCAAGTGCTCAGTGCTTGGTCCCTTCTCCCCTAAGGACACTCTCAGCTCACACTCCAGAGCAGCTCAGAGCATGCAGAGCTGCACAAACCCACCCATGGCAGCTCCCTTCCCTGCTGCAGCAGCTGAGAAACGCCTTGAGCTCAGCTTCTGCTGGATGGGAAAAAGAGCACTGAATTTCAAATATTAATGTGTTATTGCTGACATGCTCGACATGGTTCCCCAGTATTCACAGATTTCTAAAAGCTGATATTCTGCCCCTGTGACTGCCACTAAAATATAGCCTCGTGTATGTTGAAATACAGTATTATCATGCACAATACCAGTGGAAAAAGGTATCTTAAACGCTTATGTTCAGGTCTAAGGGCATCCCACAACACAACTAAATAGTACAAAACCCCCACAAATATTTACTGAGCTTAAGAACCAGGGCCTGTTTCAAGATGAGAGCAATTCTGATGTTAAATAACAAAAAAACTTGGACTATCAATCAACAACCCATCCAGTGGTACCCAGCAGTACCTGCCACTTGGCCTCAGCTGTAAAAGAAAGAAGCAGATTGTCAGCAGAACTGAAGATCATTATGATGACTTTTATTGCTCTGGAAATATTTGGGGAAAAAAAAAAAGTACCAACTTTTTCTTTTTTTTACCTTGCAAGAGTCTGTATTTAAGAGACAAATGTGGCAAATCATAGGAGTGGAAAAAAGAGGGAACATTCTGCTTTCCTTTAATATCTAGATCATGTTAATTGATCCCAGTAGAGTCCCTCATTGCCAAACTACTGCAATTAGCTCACCGATTTCTGTATTTGTATGATCTTGCTTCTGCTAATTACAGATGAAACAATCCTTTGGAGGAGGTTAAAATTCCCCTCTCTTTTCCTGGGGAAAAGCATTAACACCTTTTCAAGCACTTCCAAGTTTGTGAGACCTTCCAGGGTCACCATCTGCATCACAAGTTTTATTTCAAGAGCTCAACACGGGAATTAGCAAAGGCAACGATGGTGTGCAAGGCAAGCAGAGGCAGCAGCACCTTGTCAGTGCAGTTCCATGGAACAACAAGATTCCCATGGAAAAAGAAGGGTTCTTCTCCTGCCTTTTACACACATATACATATAGATATAGATGTATATATATATCTATACATATATTTTTTTTAAAACGAAACTTTACTTATATGTGAAGAATGAAAAATAATAAATAAAAACCCCAAACCAACAAAATACCACCAAAAAAAACCCACAAAACCAAAACGTGAATAACAGAGGCTTTAAGATACTTCATATTGTGGGTACCACAAATAAGCACTGAATCACAGGATGATTTGGGTTGGAAGGGACCTCAAAGCTCATCCAGCGCCGCCCCTGCCATGGGCAGGGACACCTTTCACTGTCCCAGGCTGCTCCAAGCCCTGTCCAACCTGGCTTTGGACACTGCCAGGGATCCAGGGGCAGCCAGAGCTTCTCTGGGCACCCTGAGCCAGGGCCTGCCCACCCTCACAGGGAACAATTTCTTCCTAAATTCTGACCCAGCTGTGCCCTCTGATGGTTTAAAGCCATTCCAGCTTGTCCTGCATACACACCCATGAAATGATATTAAACTGCTAACAGCCAAGTTAAGCCTTCTCAGAAGTTCCTCTGTTTATGAAGATACCGCGTTGTAACTCCACAGATGACTGGTGGCATCTAACAACTTATTTGAGAGAAAAAGAAAACATTAAAAAAAAGCATTGCTGGAGTCAGTTTGTTTCAACCAATGCCTTCAGGGTATCCATTACTACTTCAGTCTTAACAAAGTGTCTTCATTTTCTGTAACATTGAGGTGTTTGGGCTTTTTGCCTCAAATAACCACAGTATTCTCAAAGAGAGGAGGGAAAATATCTGAACTCTTTCATTTACACTTTACAGAATTATTCATAGCAGCTTGCAAGTCTACTGGGATTATTCAAAACTTGAAAAGAAACCCAATATTTCTATTCTAATATTGCATGTACAGCTCTCCAGCAATTATAAAACACACTGCTCAGTACTTTCTTTAACATAGGCTGGCTTGAAATTAATTGTTCTGGAAAGAAGTAAGTAGATCTCATTTACTGCCGGAACATAATTTGAATACAGTTTTCATGTATTAAAATTATTCCCTGGTGGCCAAAAGAAATGAACAAAGTCTCGGGGAAGGCAAGGGTTTGTTCCACAGCAATTAGCTCCCATCACAGAGCCTGAACTCGCCTTCTCTTTATTATTACTCCAATGATGGGAGGTGTAAAGAGAACTGTTAACACTTTTCACAATCCAAAATAGGCTTAGAAAATACACACTGTACCAGGCCATCCCTCACAAAGAGAGATGCTATTAACACCCAGGCTGCTGCTATTACATTCACAACTTGGTCAACTTATATTTTGGTTTTGCTGCAGTATTTTTAAAGGAAAAAAAAACCCTGAAGAACATGAATTCTATTTTCTACCTGCAAAGAAACAGAAAGATAGTCTTTGCTCTCAGCTTGCCTAAGCAGCCTGAAAACCATTTCAGGACTGATTGATCACTTATTAATCTCGTATTTAATTAAAATTTTCTATTGAAAATGAACACTTTGGAATACTTAACTCCTCAATTTAATCTCTGCATTTGCATTGTTACCATGGTCTTGTTTTTTTTTTGTCCCTTTAGTGCCTACAGGTATGATCAAAGTTAGGGAGGAAGAAAAGCCCCATACAAACACTGGCTAATCATTCCCCCACAACATCAAGAAAATGACACTTCACACTGCACTAGAAGGGAAACAGAAGATGTGAGCTCAGCCTTGCATTAAGCTGAGCTGGCTGGACAATTCCTGCACACACATGCCCAGCTGGATGCTCCAGAGTAAAAGATGCTTCAGCAAGGCCATGCAGAGCTCCCAAGCTGTCCTGGCACTGGTTACCAGCCCACTTTAACAGGAAAGGGAATATTTTTGGTTTTGCTTGCTATTTTTTTAAATAATTGACCCCAAGCTTCTCTGCCTCAACAACTTCTTCAAAGGAAAAAAGCCCAGTGAGAGCAGGAGAGTGGTTTTGTTCATTAAAAAAACCCTAGATTTGCTCATAGAAATAGAGCTGGGTTCTATTAAAGAGTTTCAAGACCTGTGAAGTGTCAAAATCTCAGTGCAATTCATGCACAAACACTTGTGTCTGAAAAGTGACAAATTTCTACAGTCGGAACATAAAAATCCCCATCCAGAACTGGAATTGAAGCAGTCAATGACTTCCAGAAGGCAAAGCAGAGTGATCCACAGACAGGTCCAGGTGCTTCCTCAATGACTTCCAGTGGTGAGGCAGCCATCCATTTCCCCCCTGGGATTGCTGAAACCCACAGAAACAACAGCCCTGGGATGCCCTGAATGCTGAGCAGCTCCAAGATGGGTCATTTGTCCCCTCCTCCCCGGCAAAAATAAACAATTGAGAAATACTGCTGACAAGGGAGAAGGTGAAAAAAACAGTCACAGCTCCTCTGCAGCTCCCAGTGGTCCTTCCCAAGCACAGCAGGAAGAACCCAGACCCCCAGGGAGAGGCAGGAGAGCAGGAGAGCCTTCCCTAAACAGCCACTGCCAAGGGGCTCCTGCATGGACCCTGCAGCCTCCTGACACCCTCCACACAAATCTGGGTCTTAAAAAGTCAAGCCAACAGCAAAGTTGAGTCCAAATGACAATGAGCAGACTCCTAGAGATAAACTTTGTGATAAAAATTAAGTATTAGTATTAAAGTAATGGTAGAAAAGTCAATACTTTAATACGAAGTGAAAGACTTAGTCCGTAATGTGACCAATGCTGTATTTTGGAGACGATTCAGGTTGGTTTTATAATAAGTAGATCTTAATAATAATAAGTGGATCTTAACTGTAGCCACAGGTCTGGCTGAACTCATATTACTAAAAATCTATTCTTCTTCTGATCAATACCTAACTCTGAGCAGACTGAAATTAATAACCATAGGCAAAAGTTAACTAAATTTGAATTCTCCAAGGGTCTGTTTGAGGTATTATTTTTCCCATCAGGTCTTTAAGCCTTTCTAAAATCAGCACAGGTGGCTGGTGCCTCACAACTCAGCAATGGTCCCTTCTCTCCATGGCCAACAGCAAGAGACCAGTGACCCATGTCCAAATGCCCACAGTGAACTGGAGATCTCACACACATCTTAATATTCATAGTTTGCTTTGATTAAAACACACAGTTTCCCATGAATTTAAGGATTACCTTTTACACCCTGGCCGAGCTGCAGAGTTTGAGTGCCACTTAACGTGGTGTTTAATCAGGAAAACGACTGCGGCGCTGCCCGATTAGGCTGCCTCCAGTGCTGCCTGCTCGATTCTTCCCCATAATTGCAGGATATACTTTATTGTGACAGGGGCCCAAGCAGTGGAATTCCAATATGCCATCCATCAGGTTCTCCATTATTGGATTAGCTGGACGTGGCATCATTACCGCTGCACTTTCATGCCTATCATTGATCGCGGCGTTCCTTCTATTCCACAATTAATGCAAGTCAGCTGGATTGATCAATCTTCTGATGAGTTTGAGCCACAGTCAATATATTCTTATGGCTCTGTGCTACTGATCTGTATGTTTTATAGCTGTGCCTAAGGATTTGTCATTCTGGCTACACATTTTCTTGGTGTATTTTTTTTTTTTCCTTTAGATACCCCTGCTCCCACCTTGCTGCCTAAACCACAAAGTCTTTATGAATGACTCGCGTCACGTGAAAAAAGATGGGGGCCAAGGAAGTAACTAAATTCATCACTGGAAAGTATTTTCTTTGCAAAAAAATAAATAAATCACACTCTTGGGTTGGCTCAGTAACAGTCAGTCTGAGTGCTGAAAACACTGAGCTTCCAAGGAATTGCAGAGATTTCACGTGACTGGAAGTATTTCCATTCCTTGTTTAGACTGACTGCAGGTTCATGAGATGTTGAAATATGTTAACAACTCCATTGTTAATATTTTTCCAATATCGTGATAGCGCTAATTGTTTTTGAAACCTTACTGTTCTTCCAGAGGGTAAAGAAGTGTGCAGGAAAATCTCTCTTCACAGCAAGAGGGAGAAATAAATGATGGAGCATTAGAAGAAACAGGGAACCACAATATTTGCTTTACACCACTCTTCTGCTACCCTGTGTCACAAACACTGCTAAGCTATTTCTGAAAATTTTCTTCACAGAGGACAATAGAGTTACTGTCATTTTCTAATAAAACACAGACTATACACAAAAGTGCAATAATGCACTTATGAATATTCTTTGTAAATGAAAACACACACACACACATTAAAAAAATACAATCAAACAAACCAGAAATTAAAAACCCTAACAAAAAAAAAAAATCAGCAAAATAAACCAATCTGATACTTGCAAGAGCAATGTTAACGCTGTTTCACCGTCATAGTCCCATTTCCATTCATCTACATCCCAGCCTGATCTCCCTTATAAGAAGTCTCAGTTAACAAAAGCTGCCAAATTTAAATACAGAAAAATGAACTGAGAGATGGGCAAGGACTAAAGGATGTTAATGAACATATTCAAAGTAGAGTTTGGACTTTCTGGACTGGCATGCACACACAAGGCCCTCATTAAATGAAGAATAATTGCTTTTTTTTCATCACTCTTTCTCACCTGGTTGCCAAAGCCAGGACTGGTGAGAACTGCAAGGTATTAGCAGTGACAATTACACTGTGATTTTGTGACAGTGATACCACATCTTTAAATACCTTGTTTTGTCTTGAGGAATCTAAATTTATGGATAAAATCCACTTATAGCTGAAATATTTTTACAATTTCTTCCAATTCAAAAAGCTAAACAACCCCTGAACCATTTTTTTCTGTAAGCCCTGAAAATACCACCAACACAAGAAGAGAAAGAAACACACTGTCTGACAGGTGGAAATGCTCTGTTAAATATAAAATGAGTTTTATTCAAAGCGAGTAATGTGTTCCCTTAAACATCCTGGCTTTGAAGAGAGCAGGCATTTCAGATTATCCATACATAATTCAGTCCCACTGAAAGGGCTCTACCTAAACAATTTTCCATTACATTCCCAGGAAATTTGGAATATGAAAGACAAAACTTGTGCCTTAAACAGGGATAATGTAATACAACATTGAGCTGTTAGAGAGCTTTCAAAAGCACTTTGAAAGCAAGGAGCAATCCTTCCCCATCAGTGGCAGGCAGACAAGGATCACTGCTGCAATCACTGCTTTTCTCTGGCAGGAATAACATGGACTCAGAAACACACCAAATCATTTGAAGTCTATTTAAGTCTTAAATTAGTTCATGAATCTATATTTAGGCTGCCTACATATATGGCCTGGATTTAGAAATGCAAAGCGCAGCAGATCTTAGCAAGTCACTGTACCTAAATGTGCTCACATCTTTCAAGAATCAGGCCATTATATTTAGATGCCTAATTATGGGTGTGAGATTTGAACAAACTTAGCCTAGAGAATTTTAGCCTAGATAAGTGCATATTACATCACAAAGGTTTTGAAGTTGCTTTGAGATATGATACACTATGGCAGGGAGCTCATATTCATATAAAAGTGAAAAAAAAATCTGACAATTATAAATATATTATAATTTAATATGTTGGGTGCTTGTGAAAAAAAAAACAAACAAACCACGACTATTTTCCTTCTGCTAAAAAGATTACAGTATTTATGGCTGCAAAGGGAAACAAATTAATATTCTATTTATTCCTATTACCAGAAGATTTACATTAAGCACAGAAACTTTTCTGTTTCAGGAAAGTTGTCAATGAGATATCAAATAAAGACACTCCTAAAAATAAAGTAATAATTATGCTGTGCATGCAAATAATTTTTAATATCTCAGATATCTTGGGTTTTATTTTACATTCCACTATATTTCAAAGGATATTGGACAGCAAGCCCAAAGATTGCAACTAAAACATAAATAATGAATTTTTAAATTGTAACTACAAATCCACTCTTAGAGGACAGCAAGTCTGGTTTTTTTGGTTTTTTTTTTTTTGTTTTTGTTGTTGTTTGTTTGTCTCTTGGTTTGGAGGGGTTTTTTTATTTTCAAGAAGGAATCAGCTGCTTTCTTTTCTCTGTATAGTCACCAAATGACTCAGTCTGCTGGGAAAAAGGGATATTAAAATGTTTTGGTTCTGACATTGGTGTAGCCTACTGGCCTTTCAAACAGAATCATCTGTTTTTCTGAAATAATTCCCTTTCTAGGAAATGATGGCTCCACTTTGGCCTGTGGTACTGCAGAAATCCCTCTAAGTTTGCTGCCACAGAAAAGCTCAACTTGTTAAAACTCTCCATGAGCACCAGGGGAGGCTGCGCCCAACTCCTCACCCAGACACAAAAATCACTGAGGGCCAGGTGGGCTTAAAAACAGAGCAGGAATGCAAAACTTGTGTGTCTTTCCCTGTCTAATTTTGTGAATCACTTATGCAAATGTATTTATGTTTTCAGGAACATAATAGGAAAAAAAATCCACCCAGAATACTAAATTTTTAACCTTGTCCATTGACCGTATTTGGGATGTATTCGCCCAGTTAACCTCACTGCAGTAAAACAGGGGAGGGCATCAGGAATTTAGATGGATGTGAATTCAAAGTAATTTCCAGGAAAACACTGCATGGCTAAACAAACTAAAATTCCATCCTCAATTACTCTATCTGTAAAAACCCTAAAAATAATCATTTCATATAGCCATACTGCCTTTTACAGCAAAACAAACAAAACATATATTTTTGCTTTCAAATTTTGCACAGAAATCACAGAAAAAAAGAACCCTACAGGCATTAAGTACAAAAGAAACAACCCCCTCCCTGGGCCTAATTTTGTGGAGTTTTAGATCTTGCATAGGCAAAAGGCACTGTCAGAATACACACACAGGCAGCTCAGATAACAGGATACACACACCCACCCTCTGTTTCTGCCTCCTCAAACAAACAAACCTTCATTACTTTCTCAAAGGAAATGGCAGGTAATTTATGAGGTAATGCACATAAATGCTCCAAGCACGAGAAAACACAGCTTTCAAATAATGCAAAGAAACTTATGTCTCTGAGGACTCTAAAGGTATTGCCAAGTTCTCTGGTGCAGGGGTGTAGTAGAAATACTATAAAATGCAGTGGAAAGCGTTAAGCAACACATACTTCCTGCTGAATTATAGATGCAATCAAAATGAGCAAATACACAACATCACTCTTCACCATGCTTGTCTTCCTAGAGAATTTAAGCTGAAGCTCCAGCTTTTGTGTTCCCTGGGTTTTATGCCCTCTCCATTGTTTACCTAAGAGATTCTGAGCTTCATAACATGGCATAGCACATCATAAAAAAGGTATAAACCTGGACATTTCTCTTGAAAGTCATATATCAAGTTTCCACCAACGCCAGCCCTAGGAATTGATTTTTATTCCAGCTTATATGTATATTTCACTGCTTATGTTTCAACACCATGTTAAATATTTACTTAGCATCTTTCTAAAGACAAAGCCGGTGTGATTAAATCAGAGAGCAGAATTCTGTTATGGAAATTGTAATCATTACAGCTTGACCTAAAACTGCTAATGCAGGCTTTTCTGTCGTCTAATTTTGCAGAGAGAGAAGCAGCTTCCTGTGGCTCACTGATCCTGACAATACCCTTAGACCAATTCCCATGATTCCCTCATCATGGGCAGATATCATTTCAACAGATGTCAAGAACAGCTAAGTGCACTTAGGCCTATTTGTTAAATTCCTAGGGGGAGGTAGATTGGCGAAATTCATCCTGTAATTAAACCACATATTTCTTTCAAGCTGCCTCTTCCCTCTTCCCTTCATAATCCCTCTGCCTTGCATCAAATCATTGAGGCACTTATTGGCCACAATCAATACAATATGAGATCCATTAATTGAGTCCCTGGGAGCTTTGCTGGGAAGAGGCAGCGTGGCTGTGCCAGCATTCCCAGGCATTCCTGAGAGCCCCCGAGCGGATTTATGGCAATTCCAGCCCCCGTGCCCACAGCCCTGGGCTGCAGCCAGACCCACAAGGATGGGTGGGAACGGGAAACACTGAGTGCAGCCCCTAATGCAGCCCCTAATGCACAGCCCCGTCCCTGCACGCAGAACTGCAGCAATCAAACTCCAGCTTCCCATTTGCTCTGTGCCCCTCTGCAGAAATGGAAAGTGGAATTGGAGAGAAATACCAACAAGACATCTCACTGAGAGATGGACTTCAAACATCTTCCACTTACATCTTCCTTCTTGCATTTTAACACATCTTCCTCTTGCTGAATATGGTCGAATTTGGCCGGGTTTTGGCTTTATTCTCATAAAGGGATGAAACCATCCACTTAGTTTTTTAGAAAGAGGATATACACAGAATTCTAAAATCGGCCTATGTTGCATTATATATTTATAAGCAAATATATCAGCCGGTCCCTAACATGTAACTGTGAAACTGAGGGCTTGGAAGTGTCAACAAGAAACCATATTAAAGGCTTCATAAACCCCAAGCATGTAACACGCTGGGGAGCTATCAATATGTGCACCAAACAGTGTGTCATTTGCAATTAAAATTGTATTTGTACAGAAACAAGGACTAAAATTGGTACATGCACAGATTGCTAATGTGGTAGGCTAACTTGGGAAGGGAAGGAAAAAAAAAACTTCTAAGGCTTAATTGGATTATTTTGCTGCAACTGCAAAAACAATCTATCGGAAAAACAAAAACTCCATACACTATTATATGTATTTAATTTTTAAAGCAGTGAACTAATTAGAAAGTATATTTGTCCATTTTATAATAGATACAATTTATAACTTTCAGATTAGCAAATCCTAATTTCAGGGATGTTCTGTTGTCAGTTTGAGCTCATTTTCTGTGGCAGCACAAGGAAAAGCAGTGCTGGGGCGTGGCTGGAGTTGGCTCAGCCCCTGAGGATGCTGGAGAACACGGGGGCAGCTGCAGGCAGGGAGAGAGGAGAGGATGAAGTTGGGAGAAAGCCCAAGCAGATCCAGCAGCACTGATGTTTCACAAGCTCTGCCATGGCCTGTCTGGGAGCACTCTTTGAGATCCCTAAAGATTTTCTTCCCACCTTGCATGGTTTCACTAAGATTTTAAAGGACCGCACCCTTCACTTCCTTTTTCATTTCTATTTTATGCTGGGTTTTTTCTAGGGGTGAGAGTGATTGTTTTATTATCTAAATTGAGTGGGGGAAACAGTGTTACTTCCCAGGCTCTCAGTAGCTCTGTAATATATCATGGTTAGAACCATCTTCGCACATACAGGAATCTTTTCATCTATGCGGATAAACAAAAAAGTTAAAGGCATCATGAGGTCATCATTCTGTACTGCAGAAAAACTGGTAAAATCAAGGCAAAAAAAACCCAAAACACTTCAAGTGTTTTAAGGGATTTGTGCTCCTTTATAAGGTATTTTTTCTCTTTGACTAAGGGTACCTTCTAGTTGAAATTGGTAATATCAGTTACAGGTTCAGCACTAAAAAAACTGGAGAAAAGACAACCATTCATTTATATCCAATAATCCTTCAAGTTTACAAGGTAAACTTGAGTGGAGTCTCGTCTTTCTAATAAGAGACAAAAGCTCAAAGCACTGCCATTTATACTGGTGACTCTCACTCAGAGCCAGTTCCCAGAAATTCATTTTGGACTTTGTACCTTTGCCTTTTCAGGACAAGATTCTTATCTTTCAACTGCACAACCTCACAAGAGACTCAGCCACCTTCTTCACCTGGTGCCTGCCCTTGCTCAGAGACTGCAGCCTCTGATAATCCCCGCTGAAACTCAATTTTTTTTTTTTTTTTTGTGGGGGAGACACAGTTTGAAAAGCATTATCTACTCCCCATTCACCTCTAATAAACAGAGAATTTCAAAAACATGACTCTCATAAATTACCTCTACTGTCCCATCAGATTAGGCAGGAACCTTCCGATTTATCAAAAATTTGTGGGAAAGACAAATCCTTCTCTTACCAAAAAAACCAACTAAACAAACCAACCAAAACAAACAAAAAACTAAAAACAAACAAAAAACTCAAAACAAACAAAAAACTCAAAACAAACTAAAAAGAAATTAAAAAAAACCTGTTGAAAAAAGGAATGTAGTGCATACTTTCAACATAGAAACACACTGCCTTAACCTCACACCCCTGAGAGCTACAATTAAGCACTCTAGAAATTAAGAAATTATTAGGAAAAATACGTTATCATTCAGGCAAATACTTTTATTATACTTTAATTCATTAGAAATATTTTTAAATCCTCCCAGGGGAAAGAGTACAGTTTAAAATTGCTTATATCTTTCTTAAAAGCTGAAGTAAGCTTTCCTATTTCATCTTTTATAATCTTACTTTAAAGTTTTGAAAACTGCTGACTTGGTACTGCAAAACAGATAATTATTCCAAATAGGGTTTTTTTGGGGGGGGGGGGGTAGGGTATTTTCTAGGCATGCCTAATTGTTGTCTGCCCTTTTATATTTTATTTCTGGATGTCACTGAGATTTGCAAACAAACAAAAATCCAACACAAGAAAACCCACACTGGATACACTTGCTTAATGACGATAATTAGGTTCCCACTAATTCCTAGAGCTGTCACTGTAGGCTGGGCAGGTAAATAACAAAGGCAGGGAGCTTTAGATCAAAAATAATTAGTCTGAGTTTGTTTTTCGGTCTTTTTTTTTAGTATTTCTTTAAGGACAACAGCTTCATTCCATATGTCTTTTTTTTTTTTCCTCCCCAGGTAGCCATTTCATAATTACAGCAGGACTGACTGAGACAGCTCCTCCATTTGAAGGAAACTTCTGCTTTCCCATTCCCACCCTCTGAACTGTTCCTAATTTTAGACTCCCTGGTTTGTAGGAGGAATGAGCATTCCCCTGAGAGCTCTCCCATTCGCAGCAATTTGTGGGGACATTTTTGGGTTTGTTTACTATTTCCTGCAGGATTTGTTTTCCATTTAGTTCTAGAGTCTTCCCCTGGACACGAGTGCAGATTCAGAATTTGCAACATCCTGTTGTAAGACCTACATATGGCATCTGTAAGATGCTTATTAAGGTGTTTCACACTAAATATATATCCAGCATTCAAGCAAAAGGAACTAACCCAAGCATGGATTCAAAGAGATCCTCCTTATGAGTATTTAACTTTGCCATTTATTTTTATATTTTACCTCTGGTGTGAACATTTCTCAAAAACAATGACACTTATTTGCTAAAAATTGCTTTAGTACTATATAAAGAAGCAAAACCAAGTCATAGAATGTGAAGTTTCAGCCATTATCAACTTTTAGTCATTATTAAGCATAACTATTCCAGTAGGGCAGCACAGACAGAAAAAAGAAAATTTGTCTCCAACTAAGATAGGAGGCCAGGAAATGTAATAGCTCATTAGAAAAATAAGTAATTTTTTTAAAATATTGCAAAACACTGAAGTGACACATGGTGAAAACAGCAAAAGTATTGAGAAATGCAAGAGTTTTCTGCAAACTCTTTCTTTTATTTTGTTTCAATTACCTCCTCTTCCAGCTATAATCAGGTATAACAACAACTTGCTTCTTTACAATAATTACATTCTAACTGTGTGATTGCAATAGCCTGAGGCTTAGATTTGGTAGCACCTACAGATTATTCTATTTTATAACTATTATTAAAAGCAAATGAAGGAAAACTAGAAGAATAAGATTAGCATTATATGAAAACCCACTGCACTAGAATTCCTCATTAGGAAAATAAACAGTTTTCTCCTTAGAACAACAAAGTTAGCAAAATGACGCTGAAGTTACAAAAGTACCATTTCAGACTTGTTAACAGAACAGGTTTTGTGCTACTATTTAATTTTATTCTAACATTGCATTTCATTATAAAAACTGAGAACATACTGCCCATTTACTGTCTTTCTGTGAAAACTGTTCAGACTTGCTTTGTTTATAGAAATTGTGGCTTTCTTCCACAAATGGAAAGCGGAAATGCTGATCCCCGTTAATGCAGCCCTGTGCATAGGGTAACAGGACAGACACCCAGAGCTCATTCTGAACTCTTCAGCCTTTGCAGCTCCCAGAGACACCATGAAACCATGGGCTGGTGTCCTGATTAAAATGATCCCCTTTCCCTTTCTTTGATTTCAAGAAATCCCTCTCTCAGGCCCCTGTTTATAATGTAAGATTAGAATGTAAGATTTTTCCCTCTCTTCACTTTCTGACACCAGTTTCCTTTCTTTCCACTCCTCCATGACCACTCTGCTCGCCTCTGTCATTGCTGTGTAAAATACCCTCTTTCAGCCTGCTGGGCGCAGAGTCCACAACGATATCCAGGGGTTTTCCTGGGACAGCTCCCAGTGAGCCCTCCCAAGCAGTCCATCTCCTTAAGGAACTGTGGATGACAAAGCCCCCAGTGAATGTTTGGTAAGCCAAGGCTAAAGGCCAGCTCTCCATGCTCACCCAGTCCCTTACCCACTTTCTGTGCCATCAGCCAGGCAGCTGATAATGACTCCAGTTGTAATTGCCCTCTCTCATTATCTCTGTCAGCTTCTCCTCTGCCATCAGCTCTTCCTAGGGGCTCTAAGAGGTGCCTGTCCTTGCTTTCCCACTCTTCTCCCTACACATCTTATCTTTGGCCATTTCTCTCCTCCTAAAATATTTTCATATGACTTATAGGGTCAGCTCCCTAATGCGGACATTTGGAATGAAATCTTGTCTTTGTCAAATCTCCTCATGGATATCTAACAGCAGCTTCAAGTTCAAAGCACAACTTTATTTCTCTTATTGCCCATCAGCTTCCAGGCCCTCCCTTTTCAACTTCCCATAGATTCATCATCTTGAGCTCATGGAAAATCCTGCAGATTTTTGCTGTGTAACATTTCAAAGATCTAGCACTTCATATCCAGCTCAAGAAATTAAATTCTCGCTTCACCACCACTTCACAATTAACTTCATTTTTTTCCCTACCTTGGCTCTACTCACAACCTTTCAGACTGCTGCTGCCAGAGCAACTTTATGAAATTGTTGTTCAGACCCTTTCAGCCACCTTTTTACATCATCCCCCTCTATCCCCTCAAACATTCCTACCTCTTTCCACCTCTCTCATGAACAGAAGCAGCAGGATGCCACTGAAGTATTCCTTATTCCTTTAGAAAGTGATGTAACACTTTATAAGAGACATCAGTGGTATCACTGCAGTTATGGAGAAAGGTTATAGTATAGCCAAAGTAGAGCCTGGTAACCCCTTTTTTAACATCTAGAAAACAATGCCAGATTCCACAGTTCTTCACTGATCTGTCTTCTCTTTCCTAACATCTCCCTTTCCTAACATTCACACTTTTTTCTCTTTTCACAGAATCACAGAATTAACTAGGTTGGAAAAGAATTTTGAGATCATCAAGTCCAACCTTTTCCCTTCTTATTTCCTATTCTTAAATTCTTCAAAATGGTTTAAGCTCCCCTCTTCATAGCTGAAAACATGACACCAATTAATTTGCTTGTAAAACTGAGATTTTGGGCAAGATGAGGAAAAAAAATACAAAGGTATGGCACTCTAAAAGCTTTAAATGTTACAGTCAGGATCATTTGTATCATTTTTGTTGACTCTTGTCCTTTTTGTAATGTATTGTTTTGTCAGCTTGTAAATTACTGATTTTAATCCATCACGCCAGGCAGGTCCACAATCAATTGGAAGGTACAAGAGAAAAAAGGTAGCTCTTAATCATTATTAGTTCTTTGTTCAGGAGAACTCTGCTTTAACTTTTGATCCATGTACTTCAGACAACGTAAAATCTATTTGTTTGAGTTTAATCTTAATCAGTGCTTTGTCTGGTAATTAGCCAAGGAGGATCACAGCATTCTGGGGTAAGTTCTAATGGCTCTCACAAAAGAAAGAAAGATCACCTCACTCAGGATGATGTTTCACACTGTGTTATTTGAGACACAAAATAAATATAGATATATGTGTAAAACATGCATAGAATACATCCTACTTTTTCTCTCAAGAAAAATACCTTTATCTGAAAAAAAAGTAAGAGAAAACTTTTTTTTTTCTGCCGTGCCTCCTACCTGGGCCGCTGAGTAACTTCTGACTTGCAGAGGTAACAACACTTCAAACAAATTTCTTGATGTACAAACATTATTCACTGCTTTGAAGAGAAGTGCAAAACTCTGGAAGTGTGTAAGCACATGTAACATGCACCAGATTTATTAATGAGGAAAAGGTTCTCCAATCAAAAGGAAGAGTGACCCAGCTTTGGAGACAGCCGGGGACATTTGTGATTTTTCTTGGCTGACATCTCTGCTCCAGTTCTCAGATACAAAAATCCATTTAACCCTAATCTATGGCAAGAGCCTGTCAGCCTGATTCAGGGCCAGATTCACCTGGACACCCCAAAACCACCAGGAAAACTCAGTCTGTGGGGGCAGAGGTGGAATCAGGAGCCTGTGGTGAAAAGGAGTTGGATTGTTGTGGCTTGATTTTGCACACTTTTCTCATAAGGGTGAGACATTGCCCTCCTGGGTTTGGGGATTTTGTCGGTCCTGGTCAGGCTGGGACACCCAGCTGGAAGAGCCTGGAGCTAATCCAACTCCCAGTAAAACTCCTTACCTTTAAAAATGAACAAGGCACAGGGAAGCTGTGCCTGAGCTGTGCTCAGTTTATCACAAAGGCTGGTTTGCTCCGAGTTCTTTCAGCACAACAAAACTTTAAGAACTTGAACTTTGGGGGCAAAATGGAGCCCTAATAAAGGCAGTGGCAGATCCTTTATTAACCAAAGCACAGCAAGCCCATCAGGTCCCAGGATGAGGTGGTTCAGGGGCACTGTCAGCTCCCTCCTACTGTGCACTTGCACTTAATGACATTGTTCCCTGCAACGCCTTTGGGAACATAAACTCATTTTATGGCTAACAAAGGGAGCATTTTTTAAAACATGACTGCATTATTGTAAAATAATAGTATCTAGTATCAGAGAGTTGAGAAAAAGTAATTTTAAAGTTATACCACCACTTTAAATTCTTTTCTGTCACTGTGTACTACTTGGTTATGTTTCATCTCTCAAGGTATAACAAACAGCAATGCTTGAAAACAGGGTTAAACACCTGCAGGATGGAACTTTATAGCATTAGCCCTGATTATAAACATAAAGGTAAGTGATGCATTGTAATAGAATCATCTTATGGCCCAGGTTAAGACTGTAAAATGTAAAGCTTCACACTGTGCTCACCGTGTTCAGTTAAAAGCAGAAAAAAAGAGTGTTGCATTTTCCCCACGCTCAGCACAACTGCCATCCCTTCTCACAGGGTTTTCTAATCCTTTCTGGCACCTGAGGCATCTGAACAGTTGGTGGGAAGAAGTGAAACTGTGACGAAGTGAGTCTCATTTCAGATTTACAGTCCAATCACTCACAAAACCTGCCAATTCACTTTATGGCATGCACTGTGAAAATTCATTATTTAATATGAACCTAAAAAAATCTATTGGTGCACTACAGCAGCTTGACTTTGAATTATAAAGGAACGAGTACCTCAGTATGTGGTGTCTTTAGGCTTGTAGTGAGATAGAGCAGAATATACTTAAAATGTCCTTTGTATGTTCCACTCAAGCACAACATTTGTTCAGCCAACAAACTGCTCTATTTCAACATTTTCCTGTGTATTTTTATCTGACTGCTATATATGCATAAATTTACATAGTCATGTATGTCTTAGGTGGTAAAAAGTACAACAGAAATGATCAGTCCTTGGTTAGAAATCATTTTGATTTAAAATATTTTCATTTAAAAAAAAATAATGAAAGACATTTCAGCACACTGGTTTTCAGATAATGGAAGTAATAACTACTCAAACCAGCTTAACTCACTGAATACCTTTGTTATTTTATAGCCACATGACTGAGGGAAAAAATACACTTTAGGTTCTCCTGACTGTGTGAGGTGATACTGCTTCTACCTTAGAGCTCCCAGCTCCTCACTCTCCTCCCCAGTCTGCTTAGGTCTGAAAAGGGCAATTTCTCCATGCTACAGACCTGCCAAATGCCAAGACAGTAACTGAGAAAAAATTAATGGACACTAAAAACGAACTCCAGGATGTCTCAGGGTGTTTTCACTTGTGCCCAGCCCTGTTGACTCACACTGCAGAATCCAAACTGCACCATCTCTGTGCCTCTGAACAGCACAATAAAGTGAGCAGGACTGGGCCATTCATCTCTGTAACAGCAACAGCAGCAGGCTCAGAGCTCTCCAAAGCCACCCTTGGTTTGCTGCTGGTGCTCCCAAAGCACAGCCCCACCTGGGCAGGCTGCACTCACCCCCAGCTCCTCTCTGCTTCACAGAACATCAAAGCTGCAGCACTTCTGCAGTTTGCAAAATGCCAGATAGCATCAGTGACGTGCTGAGATGGATTGACTAATGACTGCATTTACAGCTGATGGCTGTTTTAAAGTTACACTCCCATTTTTCTTTATTATACTTTAATGCTACAAACATATACAATTAAAATTTTGCAATTATTTATCGTAACTAAATTAAAACACTCAAAATAAACCTCAGATGGGCCGTAAGTTCTGCAGGTTTTTTCTTTCCCCCTTTATGTTTAATTCATTCTCTTTAATTCCTTACTTCTTATAGCAGCAGTTTGATATAATAAAGCATAGTTTGTAAAAGCCATTAAGGGGAAGCTTGCTAGTAGCAATCCTATTAAGTTACCTCATCAAGTGATGTGCTGTAAGATTCTCACATCAACTTTCTTCAGCTTTTCATTGCAGCATTTATAAGTGGCTGAGATTCCTAAAGAGTTTTGTTGAAATTATGAGCAAAAATGTCTTAATGGAGCATAGAAGGGTAGAAGCAATGTAAAAAAAATCAAGTTCAATACAAAAGAATTTTTGAAAAATTGGTTAATGCCAACAATATTTTAGCAGCATTAATTAAAAGAAGGGTAATTCAAGAGTCCAGAATGAGGATGCCCTGTCTCAGTTCTGTTAGCTCGTTTCTGGAAAGGTAAATTGACAATCCCTCCCCTGGCACCCACAATGCGATCTCACCATGAACGTTCCCTCTGAGCACAGAGGAGGCACTTTGGGAATTCCAAACCCAAACCCAGCACACTTCACACATTCATCACGGGCATCACATCTTTTTGAGTTTCAAACAAGCCTAACTCTAAAATGCTGAGAAGAAACATTCATCCAAAAGCTGAATACAAGATAAAATACAGCTCATGTGACACATCAGGCAACATCTTACTTTTTCTTAAATAAACTTATGGTTAATAGTTACACAGCTACTGTATTCCTAAGCCAGTATCAAATTTCCTTAAAAAAATGTTTGGTCTATTGAACGATGACATTTCTAATTAAAATTAGTATGAAATGATCAATAAAAGCTGAATAGAATTTTTTTTCTTTTCTAGCCATCTTCTCCAAGATCAAGTCACAATACCCATTCAGCATTTCATTATTTTCAACTGTATTACACACCAGCCTTTACTATTAATATTTCCCTTTCAAGATCTTTCAGGATATATATTTTTCTTCTGTTTGGCAAGTATCCAATACTTTTGGTTCAAAATAAATAAAGCCACAGCACAAACTTCTTGTATACATTACTTTTCTACAAACCCCAATGTTTCATTTTACTTCTCTATCAAATTCTAAATATTTTGACTCTTGCAGGGTTATTTTTTCTCTTTTCATCACAGCCAAGGCTTTTAAGATGAAGAAATCCAATTGCCAGAATTCCTTACCAGGTAAAGGTAACCTGTCTGCAAAGTTATAAAGTGCAAGACAATTATAGCAATGGTTTGCCAGCTGTTGTTTCTTATTAAAATAACCATTTATTCAGACTCTCTTTCTGAGCTCCAGAAAGAACCCCTCAGCACACAGCTCCCAGCTGGACTGTGGATGAACGTGTACCTGCAGCCCTCAGGGCATTCTGTACACACCGAATTCACTGTTCTGCAGGACTGACACAAGTGTTTCTACTTCAACACTTTCCCATTGTGTTGATATTTAATTGACCAGTGAAGTAATTACGTCCTCCAGAAAGAAATCAATTTAGTTCCCCATATTTTCCTTCCTTTCTTTTGTTGCAGCCAGTGCAATACAGATGGCCAATGTAGTTTCTAATTCTTCCTGTTCAGTTCCTCAGGTGTACAAAAAAGGTATTTCTTGCCCAAATTGCAGTTTCCTGTTTCCCATGTTACACCCCATCAGTTAGTTGTGCTCCTGCTGCCTATTTCTCCTTGTTATTGGACTCAGGAAACAATATTTTTTCCCACATTGGTTTCTGTTCAGCATTAATAGCCTGCGTCAAAAGGAAATGTTTAAAATCCAAAAGCAGCAGTCTATGCAAGCTCATCTTCTCACAAATATCACATAATTATTAGCAACATATGATATTGTTTTCAGTAAGTGCATTCCTTCCTTTGTCCAACAAGCCTGGAAGTGTTTCTGGTACCCCCAGCCCGGGTAATCCACAGCACAAAAACGCTGCAGAATTCTTTCTTAACTCTACTGTTTTCACAAGGGCATACGTTACCATGTTTTATAAACCAACTTTATTTTATTGCATGGATTCAGATAAAAACTATAAAGCAGGTTTTATATCACTTTCAGCTTCGGACCATTCATCAGTTTTCCATGACAAAGCCACAGCGAAATCAATATCCTTGTAAAGCCAAGCTGTCAGAAGTTACTAGACTATTTCCAAAGGCAATTCCAATGAGACAGACTAGGAGATGTTTTCAATACATTTCATACAAGATTGCATGATAATTTTAGTGGGACCAAAGGAAACAATACAACAGGTACTGTTTGGAGCTTTGACATTTTAAATTGCGAGCCCAATTGATTTTTACAAGATACCAGAGACAAAAATGCCACTTCTGGAAAATTTATACCCAAACATTCATCCTCAGAACTTAAGAGCAATAGTGCTGTCAAGCAGCAAGGAAAGGAGATAGTCTTTAGCCACAAAGCCACATAAAAATTTACCTATATGTGTATGAGCATGTCTGTACTAATACATAAATATATTAAATATTTAATAATGTATATTTAATATACACACATGTATGGCTGTATAGAAGCATAGCCACCTCACTGCATTAATTTTGCCCTTCTACTGATTTACAGTTTTATTTCTTACAGAAGACTGCCAATTATGATTAAAACTCCCCTTATAATTAATTCAAAATTTTATTAAATCCAGCTTTTATAACTTTAAATATAATAATGCCAGCCAAGCCAGGGCAAAGAATATGTCTAGTCATTAATTCTACTTGTATCATTTCTCATTCCTCAAAAAAATGGCAATAAAAGGATCCCTCCTTAGAAATCAGCCTGGCCATGGCCATCCTCATCTCCATAATAGCACTATTTCCAATTCACGCCTCATTTTCATTAATGTTTCTAGCCATAAATTTTTAAGCATATGATAAAAAATTTCTGAAGCGGCATAAAACTAACATGAAGAGGGAGTTCATTAGTATGTGACCCTAATTAGAAATTCCATATTAACTTCCCATTTCTACGTGTGCATATCCAGCAGCAGCAGGCCTAATACGCTGTGTACCAATTGTACATTTGTTTTAGGAGCTCTTTTTTTCCCCCATCCCTTCCTCGTTTTTATTTTCACACAATTTCTATGTTTCCCCCGCTATTGAATAAGTCAACAGACAACTGTATCACAGCAGCACCTTTTGTGTCACAAATTATCCTGGAGAATTGTAAGAAGCTACCAGCCCAATGCTTTATTAATGATACCAGATCATAAAAAGAAAGGGGAAATTGCTGACTCCAACTCTTTTCTAATGTTGGGTGATAAAAATGCTACTTCAGGATTCAGGAGGTTAAGTTCTAATGTGTATTTTGAATAGAGTATGCTGAAATAATTGCCTCATAAAGCAATGCATTGACCAGCCTGCTAATGGCTGTATAGTGCAAAACTCAGCAAAGAGTGCCAAGCTTACTGGAAAAAATGCTGTGGTACTACTTTTTGTAGCTTTCCATATTAAGTTAACTTTACCCTTTTCCACTTTTTTTTTTTGGTTTTTAATCCTGCCAAAAGGAAACCCTCCCACCTAAACTCCTGTCTGCGGTGTGAGGAGAAATTTAAAATACAGACCCCAAAAAGCAAACACCCAAGTGAATTTGAACACAACAGTAAGAAATCACAATCACATTTGAGTCACATGAACCCAATCACTCTTTTTTGTTGTTGTTTTTCTGCTAGTTTCAGTTTGGTATCAAGCCAGTAGCCAAACTGAAAGCAAAGCAATAATTGCCTTCTAAAATATGGATGGATTTCCAGCTTATAAACTTTTCATTAGCAGGAATCTGTCTGATAAAGCAGAGTCCTTCCTGACAGTGCACACCGTAGGCATCAAAACAGCAGAGAAGTGCTTCAAGCCTGTCCCTGCTTATAAAATACCCATAACAATTAAATAAATCAAAAAGAGGTCAATATACATGCAGAAGCACACAATACTCCACATGCTGTAGCCAGAATTAAGAGAAAAATCCCATTAGAACCTCCTGGAAGGTACCACCAAGAGCCCAGGGTTCACAGCAAGCTGAGAAGGCTCCAAACGTGTGTTTTACAGACCAAGGAGTCTGGGGAGTGTTGGGAGATGCCCACAGCACACCAGAGTTCAGGAGGAAATAAAAGAATGTGATGAGTCAAAGTTGATCCTAGGTAATTATCTGAGGGAATTATCATCATTTGAGAGATCTAAGGTGTCTTTATCCCTGGGTATTGAGTGAATAAAAAAAACCAAAACACATCTGTTTACATCTGCACTCCTAGGATAATGTTTTTATCCAGTGACCATTTTCTCATCAGTGAAGCTCCAAGGACTCAACTGCCACGTTCTCAGCTTGCAGCTCTCCTGCAGGCAGTGGCTTGAGAATGGATTTGTTTTAATCACTTGGGCTGTACCTCATGAGACACACCCTGTCCAGAGCCCAGCACAACTTCCCAGCCACCTCATTGCCCTCCCAGGCACCTGGGGAGCTCTGCCATCACCTCCCAACCTCTCCCTGGGTCACAGCCCTGTTTTAACAGAGGCCACCTGATACTCAGGTGAAAAAACGGTAAATTCACACAGGATACCCAGAGCTTACATTCTGATGCCAAGAAACAAGGCAATTTTAGGGAAAAGTTCTCAGTGTGAGCATTTACTGTCCTACAAAAGGCTAATAAAACCTGAATTATCATTTTTGTACTGATTAAAACTCAAAGCCATATCCCTACATTTTAACTTTTTCTTCCTGGGTGTAGGCAGAGCTTCAAGGTACACTCAAATGTTTTAGTATTGACTGCTTTGTTTCCATCTGCTAGTTTTAGTTTTGCTTTGTTAGGGTTTGTTTTTTTTTAATGTACCTGAATTCAGGGGGTTATCAATAATTTCGAGTTGAGAAACAACAGATGAAAGCACATCACAAGTTCAATGATAAAACTCCTTTTGGTTTCCAAGTTGTCTGTATTAACAGTTAGATAATTAACAAGTTGGATAACGAGTTAGAGAAAATGTTGATAACTACCAGGAATATCTAAGAACTTCACACAAAAGATACTCTGAGCTTGGATGTGTTGGGGTATCAGTACACAGAATTGTAAGATGATGATCAGAGTGGAATGAAAACTTTCTTAACCTGTATATTAGTCAAAAAACCCCAAACTATAAATTACAATGAAAAGTTTCACTAAATAATAATATACACCAACAGCAGTGTACAGAAATAAACCTACAGTGAAGGCACTGAGTTTTAAAAAGTCCTTGGTTTTGTCTCAATTGACAGATGTGCAATTTTAAAATACATATCATTCACCAAAAAAAAAAGGTGACATCCCTCTACATTATAAAAACTAATGGATCAGAACACTGATTACTGGGATAATAAATCAGCTTTTGAGATCTTAAGATGTCATAAACCAAGCATCACACACTGTGGATATGAGATGTATTACCATGACCATTTGATTGATTTATTGTTAGTTTTGCAATCAGTCTTTTCAACCTTTTTTTTTTAACCTATTATCACGAGTGAACAAATATATTAAAAGCCCTTTGAGTGCACTGTGTATCAATAGTTTCATCTTTTTAAACAAGATTTATTGCAAACAGCAATTAAAGATTCAGCTTTATTTTTAAAAGTGCATTTATACCTTCTTTTAAGGAAACACAAACCAAAATAAAAGCAAACCAGAATGGCCTTTCCAGATTGCTGCCTTATATGAAAATTCATAGGCACCTAAAATTCCTGATTCATTTTTAAGGTAAAAATGAAAATTATTTTCAGTATTTCTATCCTCTCCCCCTCCTCCACACACATACATACTACTTCCCCCATGGGAAATAGTAAAAAAGAACTATTAGTTATTACTATAAGTAGTAGTCAAAATCCTGTCAAAAAGCAATTTTGATAGATTGCTATTTGAATAAAAATAAGACAGGCATTGTATTTATATGACAAGTATAGATGTGAGATTAAATGATATTATGAAACTTCAGAATAATCTTTTTTAATTATCTCTGTTTGGATCAAGCACATTAAGCTGAGACAAGCCCAAGTTAGCTCCAATTCATACAACTTAGCAACAACCTGACCCACTTGAAATTTCTTTTCTAAGACTTGGCTGGCTTAGCCAAAGCTAAGGCACACATCTTATTATAATGGGCCAGAACATCAATCAAGGCTTATTTTTACTCCTTTGCTGCTATTCTGAGTTCTTTTAGAAACTTATTTCAATTTAGTTATTCATATATGTGTTTTCATTGAACTTTGCTACCTTTACTCATTTTCTACAAAAACAACAGGAAATAAGAAGCATGGAAAACTCTGGCATTTAGCAAAGGGCTACAGTTTGGAACTAATATTTACCTTTATTATATTTACAACAAATGACATCTCCATGCCAGCCTACCATTTCTTTATGCACCTACCTCTGACTCCTCAACAACAGGCTTTCAGCAGAGCTCAAATAAACGAAATAACAACTAAAAGAGCAATCAGAGAGATTGAACCAGGTGGATTTGAATGTGAACATGACACCTCCAGCTGGGTGCCTCAATCCCCTCAGCTGCTCTGGGCATTTACTTAGCCCTGGGTTTGAACTCTTTATCTTTCCATCAAAAAAAAAATCAACAGACAAAAAGCATTCCAGCCAGGTGCAGATGGGCAAGAAACTCATCTGAGGTACCAGAGTGAAGGCTGAGCTCCAGGGAACCCCTCACTACATTTATTAAGTCAAATCATGTCCAGGAGGGGACATTTAGGGAATTTTCTAAGAGGGGGTTTCAGTTTAGCCTACACAAGGATTTCTCAGCTACTGGTTGCATTTTGGTCTCAAGAATCACAGCCCCACACAATAATTCAGGCTGGATTCCAAGCAGAAAGTCCTGGCTGAAGCACAGTCATATGTGAGCTCACACCACTGGGTTCGATGCAGCTGCTCTTTGCTAACCTCCAAGAGGGGAGATCACACAGCTGCCTCTCCAAGGAAACTGCTCTAAAGCTTGAATACTCCCAGGAAAAGCTTCTCCGGTTTGAACCTCCCTTGTTTAGACTTGTATTTCTCATCCTTTTGCCATGGATCTCTGTGCAGAGAGGCTCTGCCTTCTCCATCTCCTCACAGGTACCCAGGGCTGCTCTTTGCTACCCCAGGCTCTGCTCTCCCAGCTGAACAAGCCCTGTTCCTTTAGGGTCTCATCCCAGGCTGTGCTGCATTCCTGACCATACTGAGGGACCTCCTGCACAGCTGTTAACTGTTGTTATAGTTCTGAGGGGCTAATAAGGGATAATCATTCCCAATCTCCTTTAAAGCAAAGCTCCTGGGCTGCCAGGTGCCAGCTTGTCCCACTCCAACCTCTTTATTGCTGCAGCTGTTTTTGTCTGTGGGCACCAAGGGGGGTGCAGGGCAATATCCCAAAAGAGACTCTCAAAGAGGGGCCAGGCAGTTTTGCCAGCAGAGTGGCCAAGATGGAAAAAGGACTTTAAACCAGGAAAGGGCAGGAGGAGAGTCAGCAGCAGCCCTGTGGAGGGGGGTGAGGAGCAAAGGGAACACAAAATCAGCTGGACAAGACTTGCATCCTCCAGCATATCCATGTACTGTAGGGAAGTACCACAAAGCAAAATTCTGGGCAAAGTAGGAAGGCAGAAGCAATCCAGGAGGTTCCTGGATGTGGAGTGCACTGATGAACAAATTCCTGCTGCTGCAGCCTGGGTGAGGGGAGGGAGTACCCTGAGCAAGGGGATTGGTGACACAAAACTGGGAGGAGGGGCTGAGATGCCAGAGGATCATGCTGGCATCCAGAAATTCCAGAAATCCATCAATTTCTTTACTGTGAGGGGCACTGACCACAGGAGCAGCGTGCCCAGACAGGGCGTGAAATATTCCTCACTCAAAATAAGCTGCACTATAAGGAGCAGCCTACTCCAGGATAACCCTACTTGAGCAGGAGACCTGCAGACATTCAATCCTAAAGTTTGGCCCAGAAATACTATGTGCTTTCCCCAATTTTCCACAAAAATGCCACATACAAAATGCAGCCTTGTTATAGAGGTAGTGTGTTCTAACTCAGATATTTGTTTCTAAATTATTTTGTTGAATGCAAAACTTAAACCAGAGAAGATTGCTGGGAACTTCTATAATCCGTTTTGCTATATTTTTCCTGCATTTATTTGTCTATATTCTTTGCATAACCTACTTGTACAGTGAGATAAACAAACCAAGACAGGTGCCTACAATATTATGAATTATATTTCTACTACCTCTTGATTGTGTTGAGTCTTGATTTCACCTCACTGGTGTGTATTCCACTGAAGTTGGTTCTGGAAATCTTAAGAATACTGGAAACATTTCACATTTTTGCTTTCAAGAATAATAGTATCAAATACAATGCAAGTCACACAGGTACAGAGGCACAGAAAGAAATTATTTATGCCTATATATATATGCTATATATACAAATATATATATATATATATATCTATTTATAAGGAACCTCATTTGTAATCTACTTCTGTGGCATGGTGCATGAGTACTGTAGCATTGCGTGGGGAGAAAGGCTAAAAAATAGCAGTACAGCAAGAAAAGGAGGGGAAAGAAAAGTCAAGCAACTTGAGAGAAAAGCTGAGTCCCCTTTCTCTAGGAGAATCACACTTATTGACTTGGCTTCAGAAAATAAACTTGACCTGACAAGAACCTGACCATTCCTAACTCCCAGTCATGCAAACAAATCATGGTTCTAACCCGGCATAAAGCTGAAAGCTTCATTCTGTGTCAGTTCTTTTGAGTTATTTAGAGCTAAAAGAAACAGGCTGAACTGGAAGCTATATTTAGGAAAAGCTGGGAATTTTAAAAATAGGACTCAGACATGAATTTGCAGTGCCATTAAGCTGCTAGTTCAAGGTGTCTGTGTATGACATATTGACAACTTTTTTCTGGTTGGATATTTATCTTTTGCCTCCTCCCCCCTCACAGTTTTTTGTTTTGTTTTTTATTAACATACATCTTTCTCTACTGCTTCCTCACTAGCACTGATAGCTGCAGCTACTTCATAAATTCCATTGCTGCCTGCTGCCATGGGACGTGGTCATGCAGAAAATATTTCATAGGGGAAAGTGTTAGCTAGCTAGAGGCAGTATTGT
The DNA here is from genome assembly GCA_025920805.1 of Petroica traversi. NCBI lineage: Eukaryota > Metazoa > Chordata > Aves > Passeriformes > Petroicidae > Petroica > Petroica traversi. The sequence goes on from JAHLSL010000037.1 coordinate 10,833,900, forward strand.
CGATCATTACTGGGAGCTGCAGCCACTGGGATGTGACTGTGTATTCATTTCATGCATTATAACACCTAATGTACATGACAAAATGTTGAATATTAAGTTAATTCACAAACTAGAGGAGCTGCTGTTGTTGAAGCTGTACAGAAAATACATGTTGTTATTCCTTCTCCTTTTCCAGTGCTTTCTAGCAACTAGAAAATAGTTTGGTTTCAAAACTGTTTAATTTCACCATGTATTTTACCTCGATTTAGTTCATTAAAGTTTGAGCAATGCTTTGATGTCCTTTGCTGGAAGCTGCCAGGCAATTTTACTATTGTCTCTACATGCTCCTGCCCCTGCAGAAATTCATGATGACAAAATCTGCCCTTAAGTGTTTTGTACAGAGCAAAATTTTCAATATATTAGAAGTTAATTTAATTGACACGATCCAGAGACAAATAACAAAAATAAAAATAATGCCTACAAATTTATATCGTTGTTATTGTTATTACCAGGAACCAAATGGTTAAAAGCTAAGAAATAGGTGAGGCAGATCATGCATTTGTACAAAAAATTCCTATTCTAGGAGTTTGAACATAGCCACAAACCCAGGCAGGCTAATAAGCTACTGCAAAGGGGAAAATGCAGAGTGGAGCACAGAGAGGAGCTACCAACCTTACAAGAACTCTTTTTTCCAAGTTCCTCATTCCAAATCAGGGACAAACAGGTTACCTTGGCCTCAGACAGCCCTGCAATAAATCTGAGCAGGAGGAACCTACTACCAGAGGAAAGCAATTAAATTCTTTTCTCCTGCCATGGTTTCCACAAGAGCACAAGAGGATGTTTCTCTTGAGTGGTGAGGAAATGCAGCAAAGAACCCACAGAGCCATTTTCAGACTGAGGTGTGATCACTCTGTACCCCCTGAACAGAACCTTCATGCTCAGGATGATCAGAGAGAAGGAAACCAGGTTTCCATTAATTAATTCAGCAGCTCCTGTGCAGCCACAGGAACCCTTAGATTCTTCCTTCTTCATTCCACACCAATGCCTGAAGTACTGAGATACAAAGATAAGAACAAAAATATTCTGAAGAAATAAGCCTTTTTTTTTTTTTTTTGGAACTCCCTCTTTTGTGTAAGAATATTGCCAGGTGACAGCTGTTTAACTGACGTGGTGGGAATTAGGGGTGAGTGTGATGAGTGAAATTATACACAAAGTTTGCTATTTGCCCCATTTAGATCCACCTCCTGTTCCCACTCAAGTTATCCACTCACTGGTGTGAGTAACAACTGCAACTTCCTACTATCACCCACAGTTCCACAGCTCTCCCCAGAGGAAACCAATAAACAGAATTTTAAAAAAACCTGATGTACAAACTGTGCATTGTGGAACATTTTATCCATCAGTGAAAGAAATGTCTCATTGGGGAAACAGAGCAGGGCACAGCACTAAACATAATCTGACCAAACAAAGGGAAGATCTTTGAAATTTATCCTTTGACTTCTTACACACCCTCAAAGTCACACTGGTAGTCCACAGATGTTAAAAAGTCGGTTATTTTAAATATATTACAGTTCCTCCAGGATCCTATGGCAGTAATAACAAGCAGCCAAGGCCTCGATACAAATAATTGTGCAAAGTTTAAAATGAAGACAGCTTGGGCAATCCTGGCCTCCTGATAATGTGACGAGTGACACAAACACCAGGGAAGGACTGCAGCTGTGAGAACACTCACGGGAGTGAACCTCCACTGACCTTGAAAGGTGCTCATTTTAATGTGGAAGATATAATACACTTTTCAGGGTAGGTCTTAATTTTAAAAGAACTGAGGTAAAACTGCTGTGACAGACTGGGTGTTGCTGTTCCCAGTCCATGTTACTCTGCAAAGAGCCGTGGGATGAGGTGAAAATGCTCTGCAGAAAAGCAAAGAGGGGCCCTTCCTTTGGGAATTCCCAGGAGTGCTCACTGGGGAGGTTCAGCATGGCCAGCACTGGGTGACAGAGGGGAACTCCTGCTCAGAGCCAGGAGAAACACAGGGATGAGCAGGGGGCAGTCAGAAGCAGCTCTGAACACAGAGAACCTCGTTGGGCCAAAGGGAATTTGTTAGAGCTGGTTACAACTAGATCAGCCACCAGCTGAAATCAGATCTGTCATAAGAACCTGCCTCCATGGCACAGCAGGCAGGACAAGGGCTGCAGATAAATCCCTTTTATTTATTACTTATTTGCCCTGTCTTCTGTTCAAAACCCTAAGTATTCCGGTTTTAATTCTAGCATAACCTGTCATTTAAAATATGCAAAAAGCCTTTCAGCTTCCTTTGGGGAGTATTTTATTAAGAGGAGGTCTATTTAAATCCACTTAAAAGATCCAGCTGACTCAGGGTCTCATTATGTAAGTGTGTGATCATATTACTGCCACCCAAAAAGGAGCAAAATAGAATGGGAAACATTGGGCTGCCATCATTTATTGTAACACTGAGGGCTACATGCAGTATCCGAACAGATTAATTAATTAATTTTCAAGTAAGCTGGACAATTTTCACTCTAATGTATAAATTCTATCTTCAAACACTGTTAAGAATTTAGTGAATAAAGCAAAATGAGAATCTTGCTTTGCTCTTTCCAAGCAAAGCAAGCAAAAACCCTAGAAAGAGTGACCTGCCCACCAGAAACCTGAAACTGCTTCACCCTTCTGGAGAAACCCCCCTGGCTACAGAAGAAGGAAATTTCACCCTGCCCCGGCTAGGAAACATAGAACAAAATTCTGCTGCAAATGTAGCATAAACCATATTGAAATGCCATTGAAAAAAGCTTGACTTTTATACTTCTAGTATTGCTACCAGGCTTTGGAAAAGAAAAATGGTTCTTGCAACACAGCACCAACATTTTTGAAAGAGTTAGTCTTGCTGACTTCATGCTAGTTTTATATACCAGTCTAGGACAGGGTTTTCCAACTTTACATGCATATTTCTTTCTGAGAGTTGTCACCACCAAATTAAAATTTTCAACATAATTAATAATATTATTATTATAGAGTATGTTGCATTTCAGTTAAATACAAGGCTAACTTTTTCCTTTGGGCCAACACCTCATTCCCTGCTAATTTAGGCTGTCCCCTGAAAGAAGAACTTAATCCTGTTGAATCCAGGGGAGGCATTTTGGGATGAAAGCATTACCTGAGCAGGTGTGACAGCTCAGCCTGGCTGCACAGGGGCTGCCAAGGAGCTTCTCAGGCTCCAAGGACACAAGTGAGGGGAAAATCTCAGTACAATCAGCTCCTCCTTGTTCCTGTGCTTTCCTACCTGCCCCATTTGGCTCTGGAACAACCTGCAGCAGCCAGAGAAAATTCATCCTGAGCAGGAAGTGTCTCTCTTCAAATCTCTGAAAAGCCCCTTAATGTTCTCCTGAATAATTTAATGAAGGTTTTGGTTTTGTTTGTTTGTTTCTCTCTTTCTTTCTTTCTTTGTGTTTTTTCTGGTTTTATAAAATACAGAGAAGAAATCATTCTTGCTTACTTAGAAAATAACTTTTTAGGCCAAAAATGGGGGTTTGAAATCCAAATCTTAGAACTCCTTTTAAGCTGAAACCTGGAGCAGAAGTTCCTGTCACTGCACTCCCACCTGTCTTGCAATTTATATTATGACTGGTATAAAGGGCATTTGCTGTAGAAATAATCATTGAAAACTAAGAACAGTAATGGGGTAGCAGATTTTAACTGCTTGACTAAGTTAAATTTTGTGTTTTCTATGGAGCAATAGTAATTTGGAGGCTCAGTATGGTGTCTTCTACTGAGAAATCCCAGAGCCAGAATGTTTCTTTTCCAGCACTTTTCAAGAGAGTGGAGCAGGAACTCCCACACCTCTCACTACCCTGGGGGCACAAATTATTGTTTTCCTCTTAATAGACAGAAAAACATAGAATATGAAATGTGTCTCCAAAAACTTACTTGCAAATGTTAATATGCCCATTTGCAAATTCAAGCAGCACTGAAGTTGAACTAGGAAAATATTGCCAAGTTAACAAACGTTTGGTACATATTATAACCTATTAAACAAATGAGACTTTTTCAACAAATATTCTTTTAAATATATATATATATATGTATAGGCATATGGAGACATGGAGTAACTTTTTTTTTGAAATCTAGGTTAGAAAAACAAGAGCCTGAACTTTTCATGTTGGAATTAAACCACTGTTTAATGAGTAAATCCTTTGAACACTAGAGTAGAGCTACAGGAAGTCCCCTGAAACAATAATTTGTGACTATTTTTCTCTGCACTTCATAAATAATGAATAGTTAAAAAGAAAAACAACCCACTGGTATCACATTTTTTTTCATGCACTGGTTATGCAAGCAGGCTACAAGATCCTTTTGAGGAAAAAATGTATCATTTTGACACCTTGCAGTCATTCTCCCTCACAACTGGATTTTTAAGCCTTATGGGGAAAAACCCAAAACATAACATGTTTTGCAAGTAAGTAAAAGTTTATGAAACTGTTTGGAATACAAAATCATTATTCTTTTAATCTAACATCATAAAAATGTTTCTTCTCATAAGTAATGAGCTATTTATATTTTCTTTTTATTATAAATTTCTACTCAGAGCACTTATCCACAATGTGGCAAAGTAATTTAGTATGTTTCTATAAATAATGATGAGTGACTTAATTTTTTTTTAAAATACTGTAAAAGAGAAACTGTCTCACCCACACTTAATTCCCAAATGTGAAAACCAATTTTCCTGAAAATCTGTACTTTTCTCTTTTTTCTAAATGGAAAAACCTTGGGAAACAAGGTCATTAAAAAGTGAATATAAAACTATTAGATATATTTGCCTTACACTTCATGTGTTCCAAGCAGGTAATTTGGATAATCTTTCAATAATTGCAATGCACTTCTACCAAAAGAGTTTCTATTAACTCCATCCCATTACTTATTTTAAAGAATATACCACGCTGAAGTATAAAATGGGACAACACAAAAATCCCAAGAGGTTAATAGAGAAAAGGAGGATATCAGGAATGCCACTGTTCTTGGTGGGAAGCAGCCACAATGCTGAGCCTCACCTCTTTCTCCCTGTGCAAACTCTGCCAGTGGATGTAGCTCTGATTCCATGTCCAAAGCCAGGGTCAGACAAAATGACACCACAATTGAGTGGCACTTCCTTGGTGGCTGGAGCTTCCTTGGGCAACCCCCACCAAAATACCACAGGTTAAATTGTAAAATCTGCTGAGATCAGTCCACCAGTAATGATTGAGAAATGAACAGTTTTGGAAAGTTGGAACCCAAGCCCCTTTATTTTCTTTCCCCAGTACTTGGTGAGGATGTCTAAACAAATTCTTGGTGTGTGGATCCTCCCCTCAGTGCTTCCTATCACAGCTCAAAATCCCCTCACTGCCCCAAACCCTGCTGGTGCCCAAGTGCTGGATTCCACTGAGATCCATGGAAGGATCCATCAGGGCTGAAATCATGGCTCTGTCTCAGGAATTTCCATATCTAGGACTTGGAGCTGATGTCAAAGCTGAAATTTCCCCTCAGGAATGAGACACAGGTCCACACACTCTGGGATGTCACTGAAAGCCAGGCTGTCACTAGAGCCCCCAACAACCAGCCTCAAATTACGTATGGAGAAAGAAATTCAGTCTCATCTATGTCCATTATTTGCCATCATCCCCTGCCTTGGTGACATTGGGAAAACAGTTTAAATTCTCAGCTGGGAAATAACCTTAGTTATATTAAAGTCTATGTGTGGTTATGTAGTTTCATAATAGAACATCTACACTTGCATTTTCCAAAGCAACTGAAAAAAAAAATACCACCATTCTCCAGATACATAAGGAATGAACACCTTTGCAATGTGCTAAGTTGAAATTTAAATTAAATTTTTAAAAATACAGTGGAAAGAGATTTGCACAGAATTTATTTCATGGGTAGCTATAAGCAACTGAAGACTAGCTATTGCTCTTTATGCATTTATTTGAAAATGATGAATGAAGCAAGATTTACTGCATCCGAAACATACAAATGGCACAGCATGTTTAAAGGAGAATAAATTGCTTCAAGTTTTCTCAGCAATGAAGCAGCCAGATAAGTTATTCTTATGCATCCAGTTGGCAGAACAAGTTGAAACATTATTTTGCACACTGTGAGGGCATCTTACTGTCCTTTTTAGTAGTGGGGTTTAGTTAATTGTGTGAGTGGGAAATGCCTTAGCAGGTGTATAAAAAAGCAGAGCAGAAGGGAGAAATAATGAAGGAGAGCATTGTGCCTTGGAGAGGACAATGAGAAAACCTGCTAACACAGAGAACTGATACCACAAAACAATAACAATTATCTTTGGGAAGTGAGGTCATTATTGATGGATCCTTGATCAGACTTGATTCTGGCCAGGTTTTAATGCAAGCATTAAAATGATGTACAGACATAATTTTAAACTCTATTTTGATTTTTCACATTTTTTTAAAGTTATGAAATTTTTAAAAGTGTTTTTGGTGTTTACAGACCCTTATAAAAGGGTAGATCACTGGGAATTTTGAACAAACGCTGGCAAAAGCAATGAGATCAACAGCTTTGAAAGCCCAGTTTGCTATAATTTCCCTTATAAAAATGATAAAAGTATTTTTAAAAGCATTTTTGGAAACAGTACATCTGAGGTTGGTGTGGTTTGCAGTGCTCAGTAGAACTTAACCAGGTGGGAGATACTGCCAATGGTGAGAACAAACCAGAGGGGTTGGCTCATGTGCCATTTCCTTCCAGATGATGCAGTTTTTTAATTTCACATTCTCACTACCAAGATTTATCCTCCTGCTCAGTCCCTGCTCTCCCAGCCTACCACACTTTTTTTCCTATACTCAATTTACTGATTCTCACTTCACTCGCATGAATGCAACATCATTAACTCCACTTGACACACCTCTAACTTATATCAACACTCCAATAACTTCAGAATCAATCCCATTATCTCCATCACTCAGGAAATGGAGAAGGAAGGTGAAGCCCACACTAATGAACCTCAGTGTTAAAGGGATTCCTGTGATAAAATGCATAATTTCATTGTCAAAACAGCAAATGTGTCCAGTTTTAGATTCAGTATTTCTACTCCTTCAGCTGGCCATTTCCTGCAGCACATAAAACCAGAACGTGACCACCAGCTCTGCTGCCAGCTGACTGCCACAGTCTGTGTCACCATCACCACACTTTAAATATCCCTTAATGTTAATTCTGTTAATGATGGAAACCCCCTGCACATCTCTCTGTTGTGCAGCTGCAATGTTACAAACCCACTGCACAGCCTGGAGTCCTTTCCAGCCCCGAGACCAGCGCTGGCACCCACACCCTGGCTGGGGCTGGAAGGGACCTCTGATGTCTCCTGTCCCAGCCCCAGGGCTCCAGCAGGGACACCCAGAGCTGCCTGGCCAGGACAGCGTCCAGGTGGGAACTGATTATTTCTTAAACAGCAGAGCAGGCTGCACCAGGACAGGAAGAATTCCTGCAAATCCAAGATTCAATTCTGCCACTTCCCAAACACCATCCAGTGGCACTTCATGAGGATAATTATACTGTCCCTGGAGAGAGCAGTTCAAGGTTGACACTGATGTATGAAGTGACTCTGGAGAGTGTTGGGAGTGCAGAGTGCAAAGGCTCCTGCTGTCTTTTAGTTACACAAATCTCATCACTGCAGTGGAAAGCTTCTCTGTTTTCACCATGATTAATAAAGACACACTTGTTCCCTTGCATCTTTTACCGAGTATACATCAAAGGCCTAGTATGAACAGGCACTGATTTATGGCTAAAAGATGCACAAAAAAAATCCCAAAAAACAACCAAAAAAGTCTCTTGGCATATTCAAGTAGAGGATCAGAACAGTGAGCAGAATTCCTCACATTCCAGTGAGTAAAAAGAAAAACTATATGGTGTATTTTAAAATCTTTCCCAGATTACAAAGGACTGTTTCCACTCAACAGTTTCTACTGAATTCAATCTTCAAGTTCAAACCCCTCATGTGCTTCTTGCAGTCAATGAAGTGCTACCAACAGAAGTGTATTGAACTTAATTTTGCTTTTATACTGCAGTTCAGATACGCCGTGCTTTGGCTCAGGTTCTTTCAGATTTCTCTAATCTAATTAAAAACCGATCTCTGCACAGAACTGACTCAAACATGGCAAAGTGATGCCTGTGCTCTGTTCTAATGGCATTCAAGGTTACAGTCATGTAAATCCTTGCATCAAAGAGCCTAGAAAAAGTAAAAATCCTCCTGCCAAATCAGTAATGAGTTTCTAAGAAGACAAGGGAGTTACTTTTCCTGCAGAGAGATTGTGCTACTTTTTGCTACATATATTCATCTATAAACAGCAATTGCTTTGTGTCAAAAGACAAACAGCTAGATAGACAGAATGCTGATGCCATTTAAATTCCTGTGTTAAAATTTAACTTGTTTTTTTTAGCAATTCTATAGTTCTACTCTTCCAATAGGGCTTCTGAAAACTCCATTATACAATGACAAAAAAACAAGTGAAAGAAAAGCTTTGCTTCAGATATTGTCGTACATTTCCTGGTTCACAGACTCTCACTTGAACCAAGACAAACAAAGACCTTAATTCCTTCAAAAAGTGGAAGCAGAAATTTCCTTAGTCATTCTGGCAGTGAGTGGCACTGGTATAAATCAGTTCCTCACTAGGAATTGGGCAGACAGGTGAACATCACACAGGTAAAGGCCACTACCGGGTAGGACAAAACCTGACAGACCCAAAGCTGGGCTTTCTTCTGGCAGGCAGCAAGCCCAGTCTCTTGTTCAGGGCTCTTGGATACAAACCAGCAGCCATGTGCACATATACAGAACCAGAACCCCCTTCTTCCTTCCTGGGCCCAATTTGGGAGGCATTTCAGCTATGAGGATAAATAAGAGGAGCTAAAGAAATTATTGTCATGGGTATTGGGCATAAATTACATGTTTTACCACATGCATGCACGAGCATTCAATGAATTCACACGAGTGTCCCAGCAGTTCATGTTTGAGAGCCCAGCTAGTTACACACCCTTAGCTCTTGCATAAGTGCTTAATTAGTTGAGGATGGGCAGCACCAGTTCACAAACATCTCTCAAGGCCAAGCAGCCAGACTCAGGTATGTCCCCACTGCTCTGACAGCAGGGTCAGAGAGGATCCATGCGCCAGAACCTCTGCCTGTCTGAGCTGCACTCTGAGCCTGGGCTCAGGAACATCCAAAAGGGAATCGTCCCTCGGGGAATGAGGGAAAACAGCCTGGGAGACACTGAGAAGATTCACAGCAGGGGAAACTGCTGGAAACGTGCAAGTGGAGCTGCAGGAAGGGGATCCTTTGCTGAGCTTTTTCAAGTTTTGAAAACTGATTGCTCCAAATGAGGGGGGACAGCTGTGAACTCTAGGTCTCCTCCACCTTGGCTATCTCCTGAACCTGCTCCAGCCTGTTTCACTCATTCTCTCTCATTCTGTCACATTTTTCTGATGAAAACTAAAAATAAATGTTTCAGTCTTGCTTCTGGTATCTCCTGCTACCAGTCAGGTGGGCTGTGAGTTAGAACTGCTAACACAGTGGTCAAATACTCCTGCTTTCAGTATGGCACTTTATGTTTTCTGGAACACAAATACTGCAGATGTAGAACTATAGATAAATGCTTGATAGCACACAAAATGCTCTAGGAGAAAACCGTTTTCTAGCACAGATTTGAAATTGGATTTGTTGCATTCTTTCCTTCTACACCAACATCATGTAAAATGTAACCATAAAAATTTAGCTGTGTTAAAGGAAATCTCAGAATCTTGGTCACACAGCAAGTGCACACACACATATTTAAATATGTACACACACATTAAATGCTTCCAGTCTTTTTTCATGTGCACAACATAATATATACATTAGTCAGCCAGCGCTGGGTAACTTCTACAAAATCATAATTCACGACAATTTAAGAAGGTTTTGGTGTTCCCTTATAAAGCTACACAAACAAAACCTGCAGAGCACCAACAGCTGAGTGTTTCAGAAATGCAATTATGCCCCATGCAGGGACTGCAAACACTCTGCAGCCTCCCGTTTCAGTCCTGGACTCTGCAATGTGCTACCAAACACTTAACCACTGGTTGCCTATGTGCTCTTATTGGGAGATCTCTCCAGTGTGCCAATTAGTTCAGAATGTGGCTGCCAAAATGAAATGACATAAAAGAGACTAATGCATCATAAACATCCCACCTGGGTAAAATAAGAAAACATCTGTTAAAGACCTTTAAACATTTGTTTAATTATTGGGAGGGAGGAAATGTAATGGATAAAAAGCAAAAAGGCGAAAAAGCAGGGAATAAATGTCCATTTCTTCCTCTTTTCTAGGGTTGGGTTGATTCATTCTGAGAGATTACTTCCTTTTTTCTGTGTACCAGGTCCAAAAATGGGCTTACTTGCACACAGTACTAGAAACTGGGCCTGAGCTTTTGGTGAAAAAAAATGGAAAAATGATGTAATCTTTCCCTGATCTTCATCACCCATGATCATCACAGAGAGTGGACTGAAGTTCCTCACTTCAGCACATAAGGGTAAAAAAGCCCTGAATCCCAAAATCTGGCTGCAGTGCCAGGAGTGCAGATGTACATCAGTGCTTACTCATCCACCCTGAGAATGGATCCTCCATCCCAAATTGCTGCTCTCTGGAACAGCTTCTCCGCAGGTGGGGCTGGGGAGCTTCCACCTCAACAATTAGCAAAATAAACCCAGCACAATTAGCAGGCTCAGGGTCACAACTGGCAAAGCACTCCAGGACCCAGCCAGATGCTGACATACAATGGGCTCCTGAGGAACTCTAACATTTCTAATTTTCTAAAGGCAGAGTGCTTGAAAATGTCTGATAAGCACTTCTGATCTCAAGGGTTTTGCAGTGGTTTTTTTGTTATGGAAGAGCTGCAGCACTGAGGAAGCTGCAGTTTAAAGGTGGCTGAAATACTCCTTTGCAATTAGCAGTTGGAATTTAAGGAAGAATATTTCATTGTTAATGCAAAATAATAAAATATTGCAATCCAAGTGTTCCTAGATATATGCTAAGCTGAATTAATGACCAGTGCTTTTCTTGTGCCATGTTCAGTCTCTTAAACATGGTCTCTTTTCCCTTCCTGAAACACCTTCCTCTCCTTCAAACACTGATTTGAAGTGAGACATTTCTGGGGAAAAAATTCCCAACATTAAAATCTGCTAGCAGTTTGTTACTCAGGCATCCTGAGAAGAGTAAGTGTCGCAGGCAAAACTGCCCTGACTTGGGGAAATTCCCTTAATTTATTCTCATTTAACACAAAGTAAGTTAAAAAAAGAAGACATACTACAGTTCTACTATACACTAATTGAAAATTAGGAATCATCAGGGTCCTACAAGTAATGTATGTGTGAATGCTGACTCTCTCAGAGCTCCTAAGGATAAAAGCAAACAACATTATACAAGCTTAGATTGTGCCTACCCTGCACAGAACTCGTCTGATTGGCTTTGATTTTTACTTTGGCCAGGCTTACAGTTTGTTTCTAAACACTGGTATCTTTTAATTATTGTGTTATCAATACTGGCATGCAGCCCAGACGATGGGCACTGTTGATATTTTCTCATTTTCTCCATCTACTTTAGGCTGTTGACTAACAGAAGTATGAAAACATTTCTCTATTAGCCAAAATTCATTTCTGCTGTTCCAAAACAGCTCAATGTACTCAAGGCATAGTGATGCACACACACACCTACCAACCCAATGGCATATTTTTAAACTTCTTAATGGAAACACGACAATTAGCAGAATAACAGGGAAGTTATTAAGGATCAATAGATCCATTTGCTGGGAGGAAATGAGAAAGTAATTCCAGTTCTTCTGATAATGTTTTTAAAATTATCATACTCGCATAGGAATGGATTCATTTGCAGCAGCAGTTGAGAAGCAATGGGATTTCTGACAAACTCTGTGCTCTGCTGGGTTTTGATTACCAAGGGTTACAACTGCTTGCAAAGAAGGGCACACCACCTTCTAGGAGATAAGAGAGAGAAATATTGCATGAAGGGAGAAACAAGGGTTAGGAATGCTCTTCCCTCTGCAAGCAAAGTTAGTGCTGGGAACAGCTAATTACAAAATTGTCACGACACAGCCCGAGCTCCTGGGCTGGCAAAGTTACACAGAACGGTCCCAGGAGAAATAAAGGGAAGAACTTCTAACAAAGATATGCCTGCAGTGAACAAGTCTAAGAGGAATTGTAAACCTACAAGGAGAGATCCTGAACAAAAGCTGCTGCTGCTTTTTGCTTGGGACTGGAGGCAGCTTCTGCCAAAGGTACCCAAGCAGGGAGATTTCTCATTGTCTAAATACAGGCTGGTGCTATTGTCTAAGTACACAATGATTGTGCTAATTACCACAGTCAGCTCCACAGGACAGGGGGTGCAGAGAGCCCAGGACCCCCTGGCATTCCTGTTTAACTGGCACAGACTCTGAGAAATGAGCCCTTGTAGCAAAGTCCCACTGCAAAAGGACAAATGGCTTTTACTTAGGAAGAACAGGGTTAAGTGAGGGTTTTGGTTACATTAATCTGGCTAAAGAAAAAAAACAAACCAGCTCCTTTGAATTTCTACAAGTTTTTAGGGCTTAGGACAGTTAGGTGGGACAACCATCCTGCACTGTGCAGCCCCAAACCACTGCAGCCTTTGGGCTCATCAACAGCAGAACAACTCTGAAATTCACTTTTTTGGCACCACAGACTGCTGATGGCTTTGTCATCTGTCTCAATAATTATTGTAACAAAGAAGCAAACACTGTGGGCTAGAGAATATTTTCCCATAATGTTTTCTCATGTATTGTTTATGCTATATTTTTTACCATTTGTAGCATTATTAGAGGCCTCAACAATCATTTGGTGGTGTCTGCAACATAATTGAATAGAGTTTTATTATCCCAGTGAGCAGGAATAAATATTTAATTCTTATGTACCACATGACAGTGGGAATTGTTTCAGTCAATAAATCTTTTTGTTTTTCTACTTTTGCATATGCACTTTCTGTTGAGACAGAAGTGCTTGTACAAAACCTTCTCAGGTACTTCAATGAAAATAAAATATTTGGCAAGCCATTTTTATTTAAAACTTTGCCTCTTCTTCCCATAAATAAAAGCAACTGAATTTTGTGTGTGTGTGTTTTTTTCCTTTTAAATGAATCCAAGAAAACAGACTTAAATCAACAAAAGGAGAGGAAAAAATGAAGCAATAAAAATAACAGTGGAATAAACACACATCAGTTTAACCCTGTGCTTCCCAAGGCTCATATTCCTTTCCTTTCCCAGGTAACACTGAGCAAAAGCAAAAGTGGCACCAAAAGGACAAACACCTTCCCCCAAGCCCATGCTTTTGTGAAAGCCTCAATAACACAAAATAATAATAAACCTCAAATCAGCCAGAGCTCGAGATCATTCCCGTGGATTTTAACATGCTGAACACAGAGTCATTTCTTGGTGTTCCGAGACAATGGATAATGTGGCAGAGATTTTTTTGTTTGTTTGTTTTATGCAAAGAAACCAAAAACGACCACGAGGGATGCTGAGACTGTTTTTAGCTGCAGTAGGAAAGCAACATTCTGTCTCCAGTAGGGACTTGCCTTCACAAAGAAAGTAGGGACTTGAGAATAGATGAGTTGGGCATTTTGGTTTTTAAGAAATTAAAGATTCTGTACATATAGAAAAGGAGGGTAGAGGTTTTCCTCTTAATATGTAAAAGCAAAAATAACACCATCTCATAAATGTTACAGCATTCCTAATTTTAGTAAAAAAACATATATATATAGAAACTGAGCAAAGTTTTACAAAGTTCTATTTATTTAAGTCTGTATAAACTGAAGAAATTCACCAGGTCTTTTGATATGCTAACAATCAGATTTCTTCTGCCAGATGGGGATATCCAGAGAGACCAAGTCCCTACTGTTATTGTTTATACAATAAATTATTGTTCTGTTGTCCTAGGGAATATGATAGTGGGAATTCAAGGTAAAGCCTAATCTAGATGGAACTTCTCACAAAATGAACAGCTCTAATTTACTGACGTTCAAACCCAACCTGGAATCAGAGTAAGTGCTCTTATAATTCAACTCAGAATTTCACAGCAGGGCTTACAGAGCTTTTTGACCAGCAGACAAGATGAGCTGTTTTGCCTGGGTTTGGGCTTTTGGGTTTATTTTTTGTTTGTTTACCTATTTTTCCCAATCCAGTGAGCAAATGGAATGGATTTACTAGTCTTTTCTCAGAAGAAAGGTAAGAGGATGATGGTCTGCAGATAAACGAGGCAAAATGGGGCAGGGTGCTAAAAATTACCAATCAAATTGAAGTAACTACATTGTATCTTATGGTTCTCATAAAAAATTAAAAATGTAACCAAATTGCATACCTTACTAAGATTTCCAAGAAAACAAAGTTGTCCTTATTTTCCAATGAATTACAAGAAACACAGCATGACAGAAGAGAAGGAGTGAAATACAGAGCTTCTGTCTGATAAATTGTTCCCCAGTGTGATGGGGGCCAGAGCAGCTCTGCCTTCCCCATCAGTGACCTGGTGCTGGAAGGTTCCCTGCACACCAGGGTGTGTTTTTATCCCCCAGCTTATCCACGGTGGAGGTGCAAAAAGAACATCTAAAGAACTTCAAGCTTAGGTGGTGCAGCTGGGATCTGATCCACACCAACAGAATAAAAATCTGTTAATGCAGAACGATTCTTTGGAAGTTGGACTTGGAAATAATCTATTAATCTATTTTCCCTTCCCCCATGCTATTTGGGATCACAGGAGTTAATTTTATGGACTCCTCTGTGTGTGAAATACTTTTAAAACATGTATTTATTAGTAATCTCTACAGGCCATCCAAAAAGTGATGGAACAAGGGCTGCAAACCACAGGACTTGAGCAGATTAACCTTCATGAGCTAAACAATATCAGAGAGACTTGTACTTTTATATAAGCCATATTCATATGGGCAGAGAACTTCATTTCACAACGCTGACAACCCAACAGCACTTTTATGGGTGAGAATCACTCTGCATTCACTCTGCAAAATACATCAAGGAGATGGACTGCTCTTGTTTCACTTTAGCAAGGGAAAAAGAGCTGAGCAATAACTGCCTTCTAACGATTATTAATGTAAGTGTGAGGGAGCCCCGTGAAGACAAAGGAATCACATCTCCATCCAATTTGCTCTATGCTAAAACTGCTATCACTTTGCTGGAATGAAGTACAGAAACACCAATTTGTAACAGCAGGAACTTGGACAAAGTTGTCTTTATAGTTTCATATAAACTAAATGGCAGCATTTGGTACTTTAGTGGCACTAGGAGCCACTTTGCAAAGTTACTGTCCTGGTGCTGTGCATTTTTCTTCTAAATGAATGGTCACTGTATAATAGCTGGCTACTTACACAGCACCTCTCACTGTTCCCAAGATAACAAGCTGTAATAATTGTGGGGAAACCCAGATTTGTGGTAGATTCTAGGATATCACTGTGAAACAGCAACAGACCATAATAGTATTTAAACTCTCTCCACTCCTGTCACCCTGGCTCAATGTCCATCTCAGTAGGTACTTAAAAACTTATGGAATTTTTTCTGCTCACTTCAATATTCACTAATGTTTGTTGATTTTGGTTTTTGGTTGTTTTTTTTTTTTCTCCTGAAAGCTCAGCATCATTTTATGGAAAATGCAGACAGACCATACACTTTACTTTCCTTCCCCTTCTCCCACTCAACATTTTCACAGTACAGGAAGTCACAGGAATCACTATTCCTTCCTCTCTCTTTCCAAGACTTGATTGTATTTAGAAAATTCCTCATTCTAAACAGTGGCTTTGCTTCTCCGTAAGTGTTCAGTAACCTTCCCAGCTCTTACAGACAGCTCTGCATTCTCCTCCTTAAGGCCAAAACCAGCAGTGGAACATCTTAGTTGGGCCAGATTCTTTGCAGGTTTTTGGTCTGAGGTCACCAACAGTGGCTAAAGGAGGCAAAAAAAAGCCTGCTGATCTCATACAGAACACATGCACTTACTCATAGTTCTCAGTTGTTTTGAGCCTTCCTAAAGTAACCTTTTCAAACCTTTAAGTACTTTTCAAACACAAATTTCACCTAAAGAGAATACTGAAATCTCCAATCAACTTTTTTTTCAACTGAAAACTTTTTGTTCTCCTTCTGTTTCTTCGTATTTATTTTCTTTTACACCCTCCACCTTGTCAAAATGATCCATCTCACTTGTTACAGCTGCTCTGCAGCATTTGGAATGGGCAGGGGTAACACATCTGTGGCAAACCTGTAAAGCTCAGCTCTGATCAGTGCAATCAGATATATGGCAATTGTTCTACACACTTCCTCCACATGTGGGCTAAGACAACTTGAAAGAAGCATTAAAATGTATGAATATGTAACTGGAACAAGTCTGAGAGCCTTCTGATGCCACATGTCACTGCTCACAGGGCTGACTGAACCACATTGTACTGGTTGGAGAGGCTCCTCCATGACCCTGCCAACAAGAGCAAAGGTGCTGGAGTGCAGGGAGTGAAAGTGTTGGAGTCCAAAGGTGCAGATTTAGGCACCAGAGTGGCTTTTTCTCCCATTGTATCTGCACTGCCATTCTGTGTGTTATGGATTTTATTCAAGTCCTAACACAACCCTGCACCTCTGTAGGTGTGTGTCACCCCAGGGCAGTCACCATTCACTTTGTCACTGCAGGAAAATGACAAAGGAGCTGTGACAAAATGCTGCTTGTGAACTAAACACAGTGACCTGCGAACGAAGGTGACTCACAACTTCTCTCTTCCTCTTTTGTAATCGTGCCCATTTCCTGCTGTAATAATTAGGATAACACAAATAAGTGATTTGCTTGTATCAAATAGTATCATTTACCAGCAAAAATGTACTTGTTTACAAGGAGAAATGAAATACTAAGATATTTTCTATACTTTACACTAGGGATAAGTGACAAAAATGGAAATTGTGTGCAGACCAAATTGTTTCGTAAGAAAGAAATTGAACTGAAATTTGAAAATAACCATTATTTGAAAACAGAAAAGGAAGCCTAATGAAATGACATTACACAAGTGAATTTGATTCTTTCAAAGCCACCAAAAAAGATAGATTGATTCCCATTTATAATTTGGATTTCCTGTAACCATGCCAGAAGGTGTCAAAATCTATTACAGCTGATGCCTGCCTCTTATTGTACATTACATTCTAAGATTCAGCTTTATGCATTTTTTCACACTACAACAGAATTTTAAAGATGTACCTCTGTGTGCATGCACACAAATGACAAAATAATGGTAAAACAATTAGGGTCTGGTACTGCAAAAAGGATGAGCTGGGTGTCTGAAGTGCCAGGATGAGCAGAGCTCCTGTTTCCTGGACAAAGAGAAGCACCAGGGAGAAAAGCAGAACCTCTGCCCCATTCATCCCTCAGCCTCTCTGCAGAGCCAACAGCTCAGCATCAGCTCGGGGCTGATTTTATGGTATTCATCTGCAAACTTTCCACCTGGTCACAATCTAAACCTAACAGAGAGACACAAAGGGCCAATATGGGCTACTTTTAATCTGGTTTAATCCTTGAGCCATGAGTGCTGAATGAACACCTAACCAGTGTGGGGTCAGCTCAGAATGACCTGCAAGGTGCATCACTTCCCTCATCACTACCCAGCCTTACCTGTGCAGCTAAATTCCTTCTGTTGCATATTCCAAATACAGCTGGGGCTGGGGTTTCTACAAACAGAGCCAGCTCTGCCCACTGGAACCGGTAAATCACAGAACCAACCGTCTCTGACAAGCAGCAAATACAAACAGGCACTAAAATTTGCTTTTCCAAAAGCGCTCTGCTGAGGCTCCAGTCCCCCTCTGTGTTGCACTTCAATCAGCAGAGTTAGGGAGCAAATTAACCATGCTTTTCAACATCCAGAAAGCATATTTAGTCAACAAGTGACATTCTCAACAATGAAATCATCACTAATTTAAGAACTCTGCCTCAGCTCTCTAGCTGCAGATTTCTTCCTAAGACTCATTACTCAAGAAATCAACTTCTCAGTGATATTTTAGCAAGCAACTCTAATGTAATGGTGACATTATATAACAAAGTATTTCATGGTCTCAATTTACACACACTTTTTAGGAAGCATTAGAAAGGCTGATTATTATAATTTTAGAAAAAAGACTCTAAATTACTTTAGACCCTGAACAAAGAACTATTATAAAAACCAAGACACAGTCAGGGAGTTCAATAAGCAATTTATAGTCCTTCAGAACAAACATGACAATTATTTTAATTTTAAGGCTTTATGACAATTTAAAGCTAAATGCAAAGCCACTGATCATTCTATTAGAGCTTATTTTTTTAAAAAGCAAACAAAAGAAAAAAAACAGCACAACAACCAAAATCATAAAGTGCGTCCAAATTACTTCAAACAATCTTTGTTTTACCCCTATTTCTCAACAGCCAAATACAGAACAGTGCAAGGGATGGGTTTGATGCACAAGGACACTTCTCAGTATCAGCTAAAATCTGACAGTGTGAGATGTCACTGTGATTTATAAACTGTTATTAAAACTGTTACAGATTTATAAACTGTCAAGAACCTCCGAGAACGATAAACTCTGCTGGAGTATATAAACATTATGTATATGATGGTTTAAATAAGGACATCCCAAATATTTCAAAAGCTCCTTCATTCAGCCCTGCTTGTATTTCTGTCCAACTCTGTAGCTCAAGGCAAACTCCATCAGTTTAACAAAAGGGTGGCAATGCATTTAAATCTGTTACCAGGGTCAATTAGGGAAAAGCACTCATTTCCAGGTCACACTCTTCCAGCAAAACTTCACTGCATTACAAAGTAGAACCCACATATAAAACCTTGTTTTTAACTAAATCACAATTTCTTCAGTGAGCAAATACCATTGGATAATCCCCTATTTGATCTCTCCTATACAAAGACAAGTGGATATCCTTTTTATTTTTTTATTATTCATTTTCTTGGCTGTCAAATCCTCTCCATCCTGATTTCATCTCCTGATTCTGCAGTGACTGGGCTGCAAGAGCAGCAGGATTTCTGCCACTGACCCAGAGTTTGCCTGATCAACTCCAGCATCGATCCAAAGCTGCAGGTACCAAAAACACTCTGGGAATCCTCTTCTCACAGGGCTTGAGCTAAGGTTGTACAGCAAGAACAAAACTGCACAGAACAATTACTCAGATTTATCTCACAGTTTTGCTTCATAGGGCAAAAGCCAAACTAAATTCAGATTTACTTCTAAAATATCGAAATTATTCAAAATTTGGCTTTCTCACCTCAGCTTTCATTCATATGTGCAAAAAAAAAAATCCTCAAAAAGCTACTGCCTTGCTCTCTCCATTATGCACACACTGTACATTTCTTGGTGAGAAGGGAAAATTAAAAAAAAAAAAAAAAAAAAAGCAGCACAGCACATTTGGAAGAAAGTTACCACTCAGGGGAAATGACAGAATGCTAGCAAGAGAACATACTACTGAGGTATTCTAAATATTAAAGGAACTTACAGACTACCAAGAAGAAGTTTTCTGACTGGAAAATGAACTTAGTAAGTGGATGGGAGAAAAAAAACGTGAACAAGAGTCAGAATTACTGAAGGATTAAATAAACAGAATTTATCTCTATGTTCTAATTCTGAATAGGCAATTTAATCTTCCTCTGAAATTTCATAAAATATTGTTAATTCTTGTTTCAAGAATTTCCATGTAAAACTTTCATGTAGGAATTAATCAGCTTATTTGCCATGGCCTCTTCAGCTGGTTGGTGATGCACGAGAACCTCTGCAGTCCTAGGCTCTAATACTGACCAGCAAACCTCCCACCCCATAAAGGTTATTCATTCTTAAGGGTCTTTCCACTCTGCCTGTGGGTTTTAGCAAAGAATTATTTCTTTAGAAGTAAAGTTATTTTTGCACTATTTGAAAACTAAAGATTTGGACTACATTTGAATTTCTGTCTTCCTGTTGTGAGTGCTGCTTATCCAAAGAACAGAGACTGCAAAGTTCTTTAAAAGGGGTGGAAAATGCAGAAATTCCTGGTTAGTGCAGTAAATATTGTGGGGGAAATGCAGTTGAGAGAATTATTTATAGCAAAGTTTAGATACCAGCTACAAGCCATTTCCAGAAGCTGTTCTTATCTATATATCACACCTTGAGTCTCGAGTTCTTACAGCTGGATATTTATGAAGGCAATTTGAGAAGTGCCTTGAATAATAACACTGAGGGAAGACTTTGCTCTGACAGAAGTACCCCCTTTAACCAAGTGCATTTGTCACAAGAGCAGTGCAGTGATTTAACATAATCAGCCTTAAATGACATTGTTCCCACAGTATATGTAAATAAACCAGGGCCATTAATTCAGATTTTCAGTAACAGACAGCAGCATTTGGTTAAAAAAAAAAAAAAAGTGGGGGTCTAAAAAGATATTCAAATTGTGTTTCCCTAATTTAGCAATACAAAATTACTCAGTTAAAAATATCCTGGCACACACCTGAAATAAACTTTAAAACCAACAGCAAAATCCCCATCTTGGCAGTGATGATTTATCAGATGGATATTGCATCTACCTGTGCCATTTACATCATCAATAAGGTTTTCTATAAGCATGTTGTGCTAATTTAAAAAATGCCAGGCAATGTGCAGGTGGCTTTCTTCCCTTAGCTGTTTATCATTTAGAAAAGAAAACATGATGACAATCTTAAACCACAAATAAAAGTGAGCATTTGTTGGAGATTTTCAAACCGCCAGTCCCCACAGACCCAGTGATTCGATAGGTAATTAAAAACTGGCAATATCAGTTTTTTTTACATTTTGCTCTGAGTAGACAGGACTCCAGCTGTGACTTCAGGGAGACAGACATTGCTGACATGTCTACAGGAATATTCTGGTTCCCAGAAAGCCCTGGGGACACATTGTGCCTATCCCAGCAATGATCATCTAGTGTGCTAAGGCAGGAGAGCTGTGACAGCCTCCAAAGGTCTTCTCTTTTTCTCTCTGAGTTTGAAGAAGCTTCTCCTACAGTTTTGTGGCCAAAATTTAGTACTGCCAATTTTTTTTTTTTTGCTTTAATGCAATCTGAGCACATCCTAGATACTTTCTTTTACCACTCCTTTCTTTTATTATGGAATGATGACCTTAACTGTTGAGAGTAGCACAAACCCTTCTGCCTAAACACTTCCTACTTTAAAAAATAAAATCAATCTTTTATTTGGATACTGAGATGTACCCTATTGGACATGTAACTTTCTAATATCACCAAACTATCAAAAGAAAGAAAGAATTTTATTTTATTTTTTCTAGTTTTGAGAGGCCATCACTAAACTGACGGGTTTGGGGTTTTTTACCTTAACTGAACCAGCATTGTTTGCTAAAACACAGAGCAGTCAGTAGCTGGCCCCAAAGTGACTAGAAACTCACAACATGCATATTTAATAAGATGCTATAGCAGAAATATAGCATACATTCTGTACTTCTACAAGAAAGCAATATTCATTATTCTGCAGATTATTCCTTAATAAATATTTCAGAAACTTGAAGTAGAAAAAAATGAGAATAGCATACACTGTGCTCTTGATAGTTTAAAAGCACTTTTGTTTTCTGACCTATGATGAATCCTTATGTTCTTTTCATTTCTGATGCATTTTAATGCCATTATGGGTTTGAAATTCATCTTTTGGTCACTTTGAGGGGATAAAGATATTTGATGTTTAGTTAGCAAGCACACCGAAGTTAAAAGTCATCTTCTATTAGCATGCACAGAGCTGACACATTATTATTATTATTATTATTATTATTATTATTATTATTGTATATTATTATATATTATTATTGTTGTTGTTGTTGTTGTTATTGTTATTATTATTATTATTCCAGATCCCTTGGATATCTTCACGTAAATATGACAATTCATGGACTGGTGTCAAGAACAAACTGCCAGAAATGTTCAACATCCCCCATTCTGAAAGTCAACAAAACTCACTGCTGGGCTGCCACTCTTCTCTTAAAAAACAAACCAAAAAAATGATCCCTCTAATAGTGTGGTTTTCCAGTTGATTCGTGTAGCTGTGCAAGCAATCTTAAATTAATCACAACAGGCAGTGAGTTAATGCAGCTGCTCTGCAGTTCAGAGGCAGAGAAACTGCTTGGGAGTGTGTGGGCAGGGACTGCCACCATCCCTGGGTGTGGCCTCAGGTGCCATCCGTGGGTAGGATGGGAAAGGGCCACCAGTGGATGGGAGTGTGGCACCAGTGGATGGGAGTGTGGCACCAGTGGATGGGAGTGTGCCATCCATCACTAGATGGGAAGCCAGGTGTTTTTTTGGAGCTCTGCAGGTGCCTGGTGCTCTGGCTGCTCTGCTGTGGTGCTGATCCCCAAGGGACAGATCAGTGGCTCTCATTAGCAATGTTTTGTTCAATCAATGAACAGATTTGATTCTGTGTGATTTAAAACACACAAATTGGGAATTTGTGTTCACACCTGTACACGTAAGCCAGGGAGGAGTTTGAGAGCACCTTTGAGGAGGTGGTGGCACAGACAGGGCAGAAGAGACGTTCTGATTCTATTTTGTTCCAATGAGTTCTCTCCTTTGGTGTCCCAGTCTCAGACCCTGCCTGGACACTCCAGGCTGAGCAGATGGAATCATCACCTCCCTCGACCTTCTGGCAGCACTTTCCCAGCTCATCCCAGATCCCACAGGGATCCCAAGGGCACAGAGCTGACTCATGTTCAGGGCCCTTCCTGCAAAGCTGTTTCCACTCCTCACCACTCTCCAGGTCCTGCTGCTCTCCATCCACACAACAAAATACAACAAAGATCTTCATCTGCTCCATGTTCAGAGGAATTACCATGGGAGATGTTCTCCCGAGGCAAATAAAACAGAGAATTAGAATCATTAAGAACTAAATATTTTAAAAGATCAAACTAGATTTGGTTTAGGGCTTGGGGATTTTTTCCTCTTGGTGAAGCAGAGTAAAGGAGAAAATTTGGGGATTCTAAAGGGATTAAAGGTCACCACAATTGTGCTGAGAGCAGCAGAACGAAATGTCTGCTTAAAAGTGCAGACAAAATCGCAAAGGTGGGCTTGAACATTGAAACAGAGAAAAATACCAGGGTTATTCTCTGTGGTTTTTAAGTTATAAAAAGATTGCTGTTGAAGTAGTCAGAAATTTGACTTTAGATCCCTTCTAAAGGATGAAATAATTAATGATATAAATAAAGTTAGACCTGAGGCCAGAAATATATCCAGGGTCTCCGAAAAGAATATTCATTCTCTTCAGGAAGAAATACATTTAAGCCCAAGGCCAAAATCAGTCTCTGGGGTAGGAAAAAAAGAGAAAAGTATCTTCCCAGGATCAAAAAAATCCTGAAGTAGCTTATATTTAGGCAGGAGAGAGCTTTTGTCCTCAGCCCTGAAACACATCAAACAGAAAGTTGAGTTTTGTCTGCATGCAAAATATTTTGGAATATAAACTATTTCAGGGCATTAAGCACCACCCCACCCCTGCCACAGGCTGCCCCCCCCCAAACCAGAGCTGCTGGCGACACTCCAAGTGTTCTGGAATCCCAACAGGTTCTGCCTGAGCAGGGCACGGAGCAGACAGGGCTGGACAGAAAATAAAGATACCAAATGCATGCTCTCCTTTTAATGAGTTGTTAATTCATATCTCCTAGCATGGCCTTTTATTAGAGAATGTAAATCTCAGACAGACAAGGAATCATGAGACTTTGAAATTGCCTTGTAAATTAGTTACTGGTAATGAAACCATTTAGTTTTTGAAGGGATGGGATTGTGAGGGCTTTCCACATTGAAATAATTATTTAACATTACTGAAGCAAATAATTAAACTGTGCTGTATAAAAACTCCCATAATAATATTCACACAATTTCCTTTTCTTCCTTTTCAGAATTTTACATTCTGAGACTTGTTACTGATACGTGAGGTAAAATTCTGCCAGAGCAAACCTTACATTCATTGTTGCAAGTTACATAAAAGATGTAGTACATGATGTATATGATTCAAGAGTGATTTATCTTCACCCTATATCAAGAGTCTTACATTTCAGAGAGTTTAAAAATATACCCAGATAAAGAAGTACTTTAAAAACCTTAAGACAGTCATAGGTTTTAAATAAAACTTTGAACAGGTGAAATAATAAAAATTCAGTCATGCTGGAGGCTTTATCACTGCCATCTCAAGTCAGACTTCAGGTTTCAAGAAACATTTTTCTTATCAGTGATGAAGAAGAACTGTAATCATACAGTTTAATGTGGAAGAAATATTCCTTAGCAAGTCTATCCTCATTCAGGTTTCTTTACTGCTGTTTGGGGGAAAAAAGGAGGTAGGAAGGAGTGCTTTAGATTAGACTGGAATAGATTTTGCTCTTTCCAATAATATTTTTTCTTTAAAAAAAAAGAAAAAAAAAAAAAGTAATATGATTTGCCTATCAAGGAATTCCCAGGCTGGTCTCAAAGATACATCCAGGACAGCCAAAGCTGTAATTACAGCATTTCCCTCCTGTGAACCTTGGCTCCAAGCACACTGCTGATCTCTACTTGTTGCTCTGCTGTGGGGGAACTCTGGCTCGCAGCTGCTCATTCCTCCTCCCAAAGACTTACATTTCTGTATTGGAAAATTTAAAGAGAATCTGAAGTCAGATAAATGCTCAAGGGTTCAAAGTGTCTCAAGTCTCTAAGCTCAAATGATTCAATGCTGAATAGGAAAGCCTCATTTTTTACCCTCACTGCTTAAATAAACAGATGAGACACAAAACAGCATCTCCAACTCCCCCCTGAGCCCCTTGGCTGGGCGAGGAGGAAGGAGATGGGAATGAATAAGTGAAGTTGAGCCTGGAAAGGAAAGGTCAACCCACCACTATCGGAAAGTAAGAGTTCTGTACCTGCAGCCTAAATAAATTCCATTACATTTAGTCAGCTGGCAAATAGGTGAATATTAATTTTGCATGCAATAGGAGAGTCTAGAAATGGTAAGAGAAACATGCAGACACTAAATGCAAATGACCTGAAAAAGATCATGTCAAAAAAAAAGTTAAGAAGTTCAATATCCTTGACAAATATTTCAGTTTGATCTTTTATTCCTAAAAGACTTATTTTTAAGAAAAAGAAAGACAAACAAAAGCTCAGACTTGAAAGAATCTCATTTTAGACAACTTTGATCTAACATTTGAGGAAAAAACACCTTTTCTCTCTGTACACAAATCTACTTCTTTGTGAGATCATACTGAAAGCATTAATCCTAACACAAAAAAACCCAAACCCTTGACATTGTGAGGAATCCCTAACAAAAATAATCCTCCCCCACTAATATCTGAAGCCTGCTTTTTGAGCATATAATAATACTCCAGTGAATTCCTGACACCCAAGCGTGGCAGGGATTTCCCCATCTGTTAGCATGAGATAAGTTCTGATTTGATGTGATAAGAGATTTTCTCACGTTCATAAAACAGAGGTTAGTGCTGTGCTCACAGCTGGAAACACAGTTGCTAGATGTGAATTCCCAGGAAAAGTATTTACCTGTTTGCAGAGGCTTTGAGCTAGAAGTTGGCATTTACATATGTGCATGTATGTATGTATGTGTGTGTATATATATATATATACCTCCAAATTGTACAGGTTAAAAAAATAATTGCAAAGGAGATTAAGAAATAAATAATCTTAGTGAAAGAAACATTAAAAATAAATTTTGCCATTTCATCCATTTATTTTGCCAGAAATGTTTTATTGAAGTTTTATGGTGAGTCTTTATTAAATTGAGTGTTTTACTCAGCTGAGTGTGTTATTTGTAATTAATCTGATCTCCCACCTGAGGCTGGTTAATGCCCTGGAGGACCTTGATACAAGAACTCAGGGATTTCATCTAACAACAGGTCTGAGTTTATTGACATCTTAACACATTCCTTTTTTACTTTAATCTTTCCCTCACTTAATCTGATAAGAGAAAGAATAAATTGAAAGAACATTCTTGTTCGATTTTTAATAAAAGCCTCATCATCCAAAAGTGGTTGAGTGATGATTGCTCCCACCTGTGTGTACAAATAGTGGATGAAAAATTCCAAACTGTATTCTGAGATTCCAGCATTTTCTCAGGTGATTCCCACTGCAAACAGAACCTGTCTGGCTGGGCAAGTTATTCTTCTCAGCAATAATGAAGGAATTGGATATTCTACTACTTAATCAAAATCTTCAAGTGCTGTACTGTGGAGATTAAAAATTTACTTATTAACTGATTCAGTTCATAATTTTTTTTTAGAATGAATTACTGGTTATATAAATCTAATCTGTCATAAATTATTTTTATCGACTATATTCCAATATGACTTAAAATTGTATCTGCTCATTATACTGGTAATGTTCAGACTTTAACCATTCAGAATGTTTTTTTTTTCTGTGAAGATCCACAGGTCTGGAGTTCTGAGGTAGTAAAATTAAATGTATGTGTTTGCAATTTTCTATATAATCTGAAACACACAGAGCAGCACCACTGGTGTTCACTTAAGGACTGGGAAACCCAAGAATGGAATAAATAGGTTTAATGGCATCTTTTGCCTCATTTTTAAATTTCAAGCCAAGAGTGAAAAGGCACAATTCCAACAAAAACACAGAGGAAGGTTTGCTGAGGAACCTGAGCCACCTCTGCTCTCTAAACACAACCCAATCAGAGGAATGAAGCTGTTCTGGTGGCAAAGGTCACTTTTAACCGTAATAAATGCAAGCTTAGCATTTAATTTCTTTCTTCTCGAGCAGCAGCTGTGTCCATAGCCCGGGCAGGAGCAGGAAGAGGAGCAGGAACAGGAGCAGAAACAGGAGTTGAGGCAGAAATATGAACAAGAGGAGGAACAGGAGCAGGAACAAAATAATACCGTTTGTATCCCAAAGCATCATATTTGTTTTTCCTTAAAGATTTTTTTAATCAAAAATGTTGGCAAATTCAAAGTTTTTTTAACTTGGAGCTCAACCTCAAACTGGGATTTGAAAGTCAAATTGAATTCTTCTTCTTTTTGCCCATCATTGATTGCATTGTATTTTTGGCCCTAAGTTGGATTTGATCCCTGGTGCAACCTCATTTCTTCAAACAAACTGCTACAGAGTTATTTCCTTTAATGGACTCACTCTCACACAATTAATAGAGCACAGAAAGAATCTGTGAACAGGTAACTGTTCATAGAACTTAATGTCTATTTTAATATTGAATTAATCTTTACAAAATGATGGATTATCTGCTTTAGATAGGTTCAAATAAAAGAGTGATGCCCTTCCAGAATATTTGTGTTGGATTTTTTGCTTAGATTACTGCAGCTCATATGTCAGTAACGAAGTCAAGCAAGATGAACATTTTTTACTTTAAATTATACCTCTGTAATGAATTAACACTATTTCTTTTTGCTAAGCCTAGGTTCGAACTGAGTCCCTACTTTAGAGATTATTTCTTTTTTGCCACTGATATTGTTTAACAGGCAGGCACTCTGGTTTCTTGAAACAAAGAAGGAAACAGTTTATTTGATTGTTGTCCAAGTAATTTTCTGCCCTGCCAAAATTTAACACAGGATACTTTCTTACACCTTCTTTTTCCTCTGGCCTTAATCTCATATCTGTGTGCTTACCCACACAGTGTCCCCTCATCTTTTCTATTTTTCTTTCTATTTCTCTTCCAAGTCTAAAAAACCCAATCCATGCCTGGATTTTAAGGCTGTGGTTTGGCAGTGGTGCATCCAACACTTTAGGATTGTTAAACTCTTACAAACATCAGAGTGAAGCACGAAGTAACCTCATTGGTGTGAGCTAATAATCTTCATCTTAAACCCCAAAAAAGTGAACATTATTTCCTCCCAGCTCACACTACCAGGTGTGATTTCTTCTGCATCTGCCTGCTTCTTGTGCAGCAGATCATCTTCCACCCTGAACCAAGGAAACAGAGTGGTCATCTCCCAGCATTATTGTTCTTCTAAAGCAAGAAGAGATTCCAAAATACACCAAGAAAATTCTAACACTTCAGATGTATCAGTCTTTCCCAGCATATCTGTCACCAGTTGCTGTTCATTTATCCTAATGATCACTGATCTTATCTGCCACGCTGCTGAAAACAAAAGGGTACAAATTGCAGTTCATGTTCCTTTACTTTTAAGAGCCTAACAAAGTTTATATTTTGATAAGCTTAGAGATGGGCAAATATTTACTCTTAATTATTTTGTTGGGCTCCAGAGAGCTCTCAAGGAGAGTCTTTGTGCAGAGGATCTTTCCTTATGAGTTCTCTTCATTAAGGTGGATTTTCATGTATCAGGATCTGAGTGAATTCCACACATCAGGGACTCAAATTCCATGAACACCTGGTCCCCAGTGCTCCACCACAAATTTCTCAGCCCGAGTGGCAACTTGCTCAACACCAAAGAGCAACAGGAACAGCCACAGTGAGCAAGGGTGCTCCAACAGCTCCAACAGCTCAGTAACAAACTTCAGAGATCATTTATGCAGCTATAAATATTTCTGGTTTATAATAAAATTGAGAGGAAAAGCAGTTTGAGGTTTGGGAGGGAGGGGAATGAGTACATGAAGCTGCCTGATACCTGTGTGATTTCTGTGTTCCTTGAGGAACAGCTCCATTGGCACTGCCAGGCACCAACCACAATCTCCTCAGCACTTCCTTCTTCAAAGAGTAAATTTCAAAATTCTCACTGTGTCTTTCAACTCAAGGAAAATTGGAGAAGACCAATGATTAAACAATGCAGCGACCGGAAACATGATGAAAAATGACAACCTTATATCTTGGGATTATCTGTCAAATAATACTACCTATGACACCTGGGTATAGCACTTGGGTTGGGCTTGCACTCTTAAAAGACTTAACAGAGATCAGAGAATCTGGAGATTCACAGAATTTTAAAACCTGTCAGCCTCCTACTCAATTTAATTACTTGCTTACATTTCTTTGCAGCCAAAACTCAAGCAGCATTTCTCAAAATATTATGGAACTTGTATCAAAGTAGTTCTTAAGGCAAATAAATTTCACCTTTTTTTAATTCAGAAACACCAAAGTCTTGAAAGACAATGCAAGTTGTGTGATGCATTTTGGAAACCTGACATTTAATATTGAAAATGACACCCATGTCTCTTGCAGGCCTGTTCAGAGAAAGCAGGCAGGAAATCTGCACTGTGCATTCCTCTGCTAGGGACAAACTGTAGGCTTGAGCCTTCCACTGATTTGGGTGAAAAACCAATTCTCTAACTTAGACAAGACTTTCATTCAGAACTGGAAAATAATCTCAGATCTCTGGAGATCAGCCTCTGAATCACACAATCTCATTTCCTTTTCCCTCCTGTTGCTTTGCTTTTGGAGCTTTTCCCTGCAGTGAGGCTTTGAGATTTTTTTTTTATTATTATTATTATTATTATTGCTGGTTTTTTTAAAGAATGTCATAAACCCCAAAGAACAGAAACCTTATATATATGTGTGTGTGTGTGTGTGTGTGTGTGTGTGTGTGTGTGTGTGTGTGTGTATTTAAAAATCACAACAAATGACATTTTATCAGTTCTCCAACAGAGGTACCGAAGACAATGTCATGTATCAACCTCTAATTTGAATATCAGTTTTTTACAAAGAAATCCATGATTATTGCTGAGATGTAGAGTACACAGCTTTACTTATTTATGATTCTCTCTGGAAAAACTACACCAGCTGCAAACACAATAACTTCTGCTGGCAGCAAATACCTCGCTGTTTGTGCACAGTTTACCTTCACGTTGGTGATTCACAGACACTCATTAGCTCCTGCAAAGTTAGCAAGCATCACTTGTTAACTGTTCCTGTCAGGATGAGAAGCAAATGACATGGCTGCTAAAAAAACCCCACAAAAATCCCTTAAAACAAATTAAAGCCTCCTAAAACATACATGACCAAAATTAAATAGGAGAGGACACTAGAGTCAGTTTTTTAACATATGAGGGCAATTCCTGCCATGGCAGGGACACCTTCCACTGTCCCAGGCTTCTCCAAGCCCTCCAACCTGGCCTGGGACACTGCCAGGGATCCAGGGCAGCCGCAGCTTCTCTGGGCACCCTGTGCCAGGGCCTCACCAGATCACAGAATTAATTAATTCTGTTGCAATGGTGATATATCAACTGATAAAATGATATCTATTTATATACATTCCTGCATATCTACACTCTTGCCACTGTCTGTGTTCACATATTCGCTGTGATGCTACTTTTGCAACACTCAGTTTCTTACACTTTGGCGTCTTTCTCTATGTGACTATAAACACCTTAGAAAACAAATCAGATTTAATAATTGAAAAAGTTGATGAGCAAGAAAGAAATTTTCAAAAATGCCCTTAATGCCACATCCTCCACACAGACCACAGAAATGTGCAGAGACTGAGCACATTGTTGAGGGGATAGAAAACACTAAGATATGCAACTCTTTAAACATACTCATACATGTATTCCCTCATAACCATATTCTCACCCTGACCTCTATCTTGAACTCATCAAGCTCAAAACAACATCAAAATGTAAAGGAAACATATCTTTTAAAACATTAGCACTGTGAAAGTCCATAACTGTTTTCCAGTTTGGAAAATACTGTCTACAGTAGTGAATAAAATAGAAGAAATGTTAGGGGGAGAAAGTGGCTCAAAATTTCAGCTTCTTTTAGAAGAGAAACTAATAGAGCTTGAAATATTTGAAATATTGTCATTTGACTTTTTTACAGAATCACAGAATCAACAAGGTTGGAAAAGACCTTGGAGAACATCAAGTTCAACCTGTGACCTAGCACCACCTCACCAACTAAACCATGCCACACCCAGTCTTTATTGTTAAACACTGACTTCTCAACATTTGCAGAAGCCTTTTAAAATGGAATTCCATCAAAAACAGGTTGAGTATTTGACTTTCAAAAGAAAATTGAGGAGGCACCTGTTAAAATTTATAAGTTCAGCACTAATTTCGACAAATAAAAAATCCTATAATTAAGCAATTAGGGTTATAAATAAACATTTCACACCTGCAACTCAACCAACTTATGAGAAAACTCCTCATCTGAGAACAGGAGGTGGAGTATAAGGTGGACAAACACATAAAGTATGCTCATAAATGTCTGTATTACTTTTAACCCAATGAATTTGCCAGAAGACAAAGCCACAAAGTTTCATGTCTGTGAAAAGGCCTTTTCTTCCCTGCTGTCTCAAGGCAGTTCTGAACTTCACAGGAACCACAGAGGGGATGACAAAGAGTATCCCACCAGTTAAAGTAAAGTAAGCATATCAAAACACACGCAGTGGGCTGATTAGTTGAGTTTTGACAGGCTGCTAAACGGTAACTGCGAGTGAGGAGCTGCAAACCCTCCACAATTAATTACCTCGCTATGCACTGCCTGAGCCAGGAACTGCTGACAGCACAAAATTCCCATCCCAGTGCTTCTCCCGCCTCTCCCAATTTACAGGAGAATAGGAAATCATGAACAATTGATACACTCTGTTAGCTCCTATCATGGAGGGTGAGCTCACGTGTAGCCTTAGGGGTATCTTACACAGTTTAATGCTGAAAATAAAAGGTAATGTTCTTGGCAAAGAGCTGGGGGGATTAAATTTGGAAGGCTTGAAGCAGCTTTGAATTGTAGTCAATAAAAAAGAACCAAATAGTAATTTTGTAATTTAACTGTGCTGGTTA
This sequence comes from Petroica traversi, assembly GCA_025920805.1. Classification (NCBI taxonomy): domain Eukaryota; kingdom Metazoa; phylum Chordata; class Aves; order Passeriformes; family Petroicidae; genus Petroica; species Petroica traversi. The sequence continues at coordinate 10,865,603 of JAHLSL010000037.1, forward strand.
TGCCCAATGAGTCAGACACTTGTGAAATAAACCATGTAAATAGAAAAATGGCTTAACTCTTTCTGCAGTTGCCCTGATTGTCTCCCTTCTTTTTCCTGCCTTCCTCCCCCTGTTGTTCCCTTGGTTAAATAATACTGGGTGGTTACTTTCTCCAGCTTACTCTCTTGGGACAGCTCATCATTCAAAGAGAAACTCTGCCTTTTTGAAATAGTTTTGTTGGTTTTTTGTTGTTTTTCTTTTTCTTTTTTTTTTTTTAAATTTGTTCTGTGCTATGGACGAAAACTGTGCCAGCAGAGCTTGTAAAGATAAATGTCCAGGGACTGCTCCAAGAAAATTATCTGGGCAGCTCAGAGTTACATTCTACTGGAAACTCTACTCTTGAGGTGACTCCCTTTCTGAACAGTGTCTTCCCTGCACCTGATTTGTGCAGCCCTGAATCATTAGGGATAAATAAGATTTTCCATCACATGGTGCCCACCTTCCCTTGTTTCTGGTGAGCTTCACAGAGCTGACCTGGACAATGGCTCCCACCAATTCCTCCAGCTGTTTGGCCACCCTGGTGCTGAACTGCACAGCCCTGGTGCTCCAGATGTTGGAAAATGATACTTTTTTTTTTTTTTTTTTTGTAACTTTAGTAAGTCTTTCTCACCTTTGCCTCAGGGGAAGAGAATTGAAGGTTCTTTTCAAAGGGCCTTGTTTCATCACTCAAGAAGTGGTGAGCTGAACATCTCAACAGACTTCAAGTAGCACAGAAGATACACAAAATATAATGACCATCAATGACCATTAATGACCATCAACATCAAGCATCACCCCTGGCATGATTGGTGACATCTGCTCCAGAAAAGAGAGATAAGAAAACCAAGGAACGAGGACCTAATTAGCGAAGAAATCCAAAACCAGTAGGAAACTAAATACTGAGAACTGTGTAACCTGGGACCAATCAGCACTGAGCCAGTGAATTTGTATGGATTTTGTCTGGATGAAGTTTGGGGCAAATCTAATAAAATCCATGTGTCATGGAATGATTCTCTCTGCAAATCCAGGATATGCATGGATGAAATTATTTCTGTCGCACATCCTGCCCAGAATAAAGTGGTTGATTCTCTACCACTACAAATGCTGTTGGAGGGATTTTGTTTTTCCCACAGTTTCAGTGGCACAGAGAGGGTCATTCTGACCAGCAGCAGCTTGGCAGGGTCTGTTCTGCAGTGCCAGAGCCCCTGGGGTCTGAGTGAGCAGCCTGGGAGCTCAGAGATGCCCCTGAGTGCAGCCACCAGGGCACTTCCAGCCCCAAACACAATTCCCTGCAGCAATAGTGAAAAAGGGTTTCCTCGACCAGCAGCAAGGCTGATTCCATGGTTAATCCCTACTCAAGCCAATTGCCTGCCACCACTTAAATTTAACATTTCTACAATTAAAACAGGAATTATTTTGGTTTCCATAATGCAACTATACAAGATAGACATTATTAACCACTTCCTTAATTGCAATAATTTTTATGATTTCTCGAATTACTGAACCATGAAATTTATTTTAAAGACTCCAAGCAGTTCTGAGTAGAGGCAAAACTAAATTATTTTTTTTAAAAGCACCCTTATAATTACCTCATACTAGTAAATTATTCAGATTATGATTGCACTGATTTAATAAGGTCATAACCACATACAGACTCATTTAAGAAATTGTGGAACACTACAAAAAACGAGGTCATTCTCCACTGTTTCAGTGGTTGAAGCACTGCCTTTCAAAACATAATCTTTACACTCTAGACTTTTGGCAGTTTCCTAGAAGTAGTTTGACCCAGGGGGGAAAAAATTATCTCAAAAGAGAAGGTACCTGTGAAAAAAGAACCCTAAGAAGCCTCAAACACAACCACTCCACATATGTTTTTACTGGTGAAGCTCCTAAAAATCTTCTGGATTAGGAAAATAAAACCATTAAAACAGACATACAAGGTATATACAAGCACAAAGTTCTAAAGCCTCCCTGTTTTGGAAGGAAACAGTTAAGACTTCAGAATTAACAATTCCCAGAAATTTCAGTAGGGGCATCCTCAAATCTTCAGAAAACAAATCAAGCAATCATGAAAGAAAAATAACATGATCATTCTCAGTGCTCTAAATCTAGAGATATTTTAGAGTAAGATTCTGAGGACATCTTAATTCTCAAGGGGAAATTACCATCCCTGGTGCTGGAATCTAAAAAATACATTTAATTCTGAATACCCATTAATGAAACTACATTTATAAAATGTTATACAAGAGACCAACAAAATTCCTTTTATCTCCAGCTGATCATCTTCAGTACTGTTGCACTTAAAAATGAAAGCAGGGTGTGATTTATTTACTCAGTTGCTAGAAAACACTGCAGAATGTTTTTTGTAAGATTTTCCCTCCCCATTTTGGTTTCATTTAGCAGCTTTAAAGATACTTTTATACATTCTACCCTTCTGGCTGTTCCTTTGGTGCTTTTGTTGGGGTTTTTCTTCCTGGTCCTGTTACCAGAATTTTCTTTGCTTCAAGTGGAAAAATAGGAATCTGAACATGATGGTCTTAATCTACTCCATCCATTTTAAACCTTTTGCCCCTTCCACTGAAGAGAGTGACCCTGCAGCTCCCTTCAGTTCTGAACTAGCAGCAAATGTCATTACCTTTCAATAAATCCCTTTTCCCATAGGTCACTTCTATTTGAAATGAGCACAATCAGTCCCTGGTACAAATTTCTGTCATATTCAGCCAGTCTCTGATGCAAAGACAACATAAGAAAGGAAGAAGGAAAGACGTCAAGTTCCACCCTCTGTACCAAGGAATTCAGACACAGCAAAGAAAAGAGAAAACAAGGTTAATATGCAAGGGAAAAGAACAGTACTGTGGGAGAGCTGTGTGGTGCAAAGAAAAGTACCGTGGTGTGATAGGAGAGGAACGAGCAGCAGGTCAAAAAGGACAGAATCGTTCAGGATGGTGTGGAAACTTCTAAAGACCTTTGCCCTTATGAATCATGTATGGAAGGACAGTGAGACTGCGTGACTGACAGGCAGCACACAGAATTTCATGGGTGATCTTCTCAGGGAGGGAGCTCAGCAGGGCTGACCTCGCTGGGCACTTGGGGAACACAATTTGCTGCTTGGTTTCAGAAGAAGGGCTTGCAAATGTTTTCTTTTGCCTTGGCTGGCACACAGGGACTCTGCAGATGCTGACACCAGTGTCCTGCTGCTGCCTGGACAAAGCCCTGCCCAGCTTCATCACACATCAGGAAATCCCAAAGAAAGAGGGTTTGCTCTCCAAAAAAAGGGAAGTGAACAAATAAAGCCACTGTTGTTATCCAACATTCGAAATATAATGACAATTAAAGCATCTTTATTCACATTTTCCATGCCCCCTGCCCACTCCAAGTGTTAATTTGAATTTAGCTCCACTTGTGCAAGGGCACAGAGGAGTTCAGGCTTGGGAGGAACAACACTCTGAAGCTGTACAATAGGTTAATTCAAACATTCTTGTGTGAAAATCACCAAAGAAAGAGCATTCTGCCCTTTGCTGCTCCAGGGGCAGCCTGCCCATAGTTATAACAGGTCAACAGCACAAACCTCCTGTGGGGCTTAATCCACTTCTGAGCAAAATGAGCTACTTCTTGTCCAGGACAGTCCTTGCCCATGTAACTGTGTCACTTGAGGCTTTGTGCTTGCAGAGGAGCTTTAGTTAAGAGGCTGTAATTAGGAAAGTTGGGGTTTTTTACTCCTATTCCTAACCAAAACAGGTTATATGCAGAAACTGGATATAAAAAGGCTTTGTAAAAACTATTACCCCTATACACAAACTTGATAAAACTCTGGATGTTTTCTTTTGAAGAGAGGAAGAAAGAACAGTTGAGTTGAAAAACAAAAAAAATACAGAGTGAAAAATATGTGAACAAATACTGTGCAGTAAATCTTGGAGGAACAGTTTATCACAGCCAAGATCTGTGCAATGTCCTCATATTTATGCATAAAAAGTTGCATAATTTGAGGACGTACCAAGCAAATCTTATAGGATGCAAACACTCGTATTTCTTCTCAGACATGTGAGACAGAAATAGTGCAGCCCTCCCTTGGGCGCTACCTGATGATTTCAACTTCTCTGTACCTGAATCATCTGAGCCATCAATAATATTTGCTCAGTCCTTAGAGGAGTGCTGCCTCATTAAATAAGAGCATTACAATTATTGGGATCAGTTGTTTGAAGAAGTGATCAAAGAATTACCAGCAATCAGCAAATCCTTCTAGACTGGAAATGAAGAGAGACTTGCACAGTGACACCAGGAAATCACTGCCAAAGAAAGACAGAAAGAAAGACAGAAAGACAGAAAGAAAGACAGAAAGACAGAAAGAAAGACAGAAAGACAGAAAGATAGAAAGACAGAAAGACAGAAAGACAGAAAGACAGAAAGACAAAGAAAGAAAGAAAGAAAGAAAAAGAAAGAAAGAAAGAAAGAAAGAAAGAAAGAAAGAAAGAAAGAAAGAAAGAAAGA